>BOPP01000256.1:73881-144389 GCA_017312745.1 Gryllus bimaculatus | reverse complement strand
ATATATATATATATATATATGTCACACACATGTCCCTAGGGACATGTATTAACCCTCAAACTACACAGGCATTTTCGGGCTCCACTGTCTGTGGTCAGCAGAGACTCACCAGGTCTTCCGCCAGAACACACATCCATGAACGACAAGGGGCAAGCAATCATGCCCACGCCGAGACTCGAACCCGCGACGCTTCCGACCGAGGCGCAGAGCCAGCACACGCTCTAGTCACCTCGGCTATTGTGTTGATACACTTACGGGCTGTGTATACACCCTACTTTACGCACATTTCCGAGACACGAAGCCCTATGATAGTCTTGGGAGGTCATCAGTATTATTTGCGAACAGCGAGTGCACTAGAATTCTGACGTTCTGCTGACAATCTGAGGTTCTCACACCTACAACGAAAACTGATTGTAGAACGGTATTTGTCGGCTGGACAGAAGGTTGTGCTGATATTGAAGAGAAGTATTGAACAAAGAAGAGATATATTGAAGAAACTCCTGTGCGGAAATGAAGTCTTTCGTACTTCAAATTATTGGAAATGTCGGATCATCTAACCAAAAAGGATATGTTCATTAACATGCAATAGAACTAACTGATAATGGTACCTATTATGAGTGTTTGTACGAAGTTCGTTATAAATAGAAGAAAACTGGATTAAAACTTTCTGAAATAAATGAATCTTCTGCACAAAAACGAACGAAGGAAGAAAAAACATAGGAAAGAAAGGAACGAAAAGAAAGAAAGAAGAAAGAAAGAAAAGAATGAAAAAAGAGGGAAAAGAAATAAAAAGAGGTGAAGAGAAAAGAAAAGAGAAGAAAGAGTGGAAATGACAATTATGAACATTGATGAACATTAATGGGAATGACCCAAAGTTTTAGAACATTAATGGCGTAAAGCGATTGCATAATCATGGCGAACATTAATGGCGTAAAGAAATTAAGAAGTTGCTAAAGAATTTCTTTTAAGCTTCGTTTTTTAACAAAATATTGATAACAAAGTATTTTGGCACTAAATTCTTCGCAAATTATTCGGAAGGCAGGCTTAAACAATGCCTTAATTTAATGGCGTTTGCGGTAAGTCGATGTCTCGTCACAAAATTTAACACGTGGACTGCAGCATTTTATAGGATAGAACTGCGATTGCTGAATATTCTTGATAGTTTTTTTGTATAAAAACTTGTTTTTTCACTGTTTTGTTCTGAGAAGCAGCTTTTGACATTTTACAAGAGCTTGTTAACACGAGTGTGGAAGCTTCAACAGAACTATAAATTGATTTATTACTTCATGTTGCATGGACGTTAATTGATATGGTCATTAGCTCCGATAATATAGTACATTCTCTATTCACGTGAGACGTTCTTTTGCCGCTAAATTGGGAAATTCGGTGCTGACTATCACAGTTTTCCATATCCAGGTATCTCCAACCAGCGGAGCAGTGCCACAGTCGGAACAAGCACTACGCTACTGATGGTTTCCCGAATGGGTGGTAGTGTAGGAAAATAAAACTGTGTGTAACTAAGAGGTGAGGAAAGGTTAAGGAACAGGAAGGAAAGATCGTGCGCGACCCGTGGCCCATTAGTTAGGGTACCGCTCTGGCATTCGCCTGGAGTTGGTCGGAGAAATCACGGAAAACTACTGACCAGAGCTGCTAGAATTCTCTTCCAGACAGCGAATTAATTCAACTTAGCTAACAAGAAAGTGTCGAAAATTCTGCCACCGCTGAACTCGAATCATAGACCTCCCTGTCAGAGGCACTGCCGTGATCAGTTGATGCCCTGAGCCACCAAAGCTGGGTGCCCCTAAAAACAGAATGAGTACAAAAGACATCATTCCGCTCCGAGTTAGTGTAGTCATTTTCCATGTTCGCGTGGAAGAAAGTCAATTCCTTCCCATGAAATACACTGGAAAAAGAGACTCATGGCATAAAGTGATGTCAGTGTCTGAGACAGGAAGATCGTATGATTCTAATCAGCTGGATCGAACTCAACGGCTATCTGGAGGAGAATTCCAGCGGCTGGTTGCCCTGATCAGTAGTTTTCCTTCGATTCTCCAAATGATTCCATGCCGAAGCAGAACCCTAATATACGAGCGCGCGAGTTTTCCTTTCCATTCCTTGTCCTATCCTCACCCCTTACACACACACTGACATGCACTGCAGTGCCACACATGCAGGGAGACCGGTCTGGTATTAAAACTTGTTTCGGCGGGGGCAGTGCCCCTCTGGTGGGAGATACCTGGATGCGGAAAAATCTGACGGGTAGGTCGGCGCCGGATCTAACAAACACCGCCACCGCCCGCGATATAGCATACACTACACTTACGGGACTAACGACTTTATTTATCTACGTATCTATAAATACACACACACATATATATGTATATATATTGAAACGAAGAACGTTTCTGTAATTAGAACAATTAAAATGATCACCAATTATAAATTAAAATAAAGTACTGGAGTTGATCAGCGCAGTAACGCCGCCGCCGCCACCAACGGTCAAATCGGGGGGGAAACGGCGAGGCGAGCGACGGTTAGTGGTGCGCGGAGAGGCCTCGAGTGAAGCACGGACGGGGCAGTGCTGCGTCCAAGAGATTTATTGTCGTTAAGTGCAGTTCGAACTGAGTGTGGCCGCTGAGTGTGGAACCAGGTTTGATAAGGATGAACAATCAGATGATTAGTGGAAGTAGAATTGTGCACCAGAACTGATAAAAACCAATAAGACAGGAAATCGTGTGGCCGGTGGGCTCGTGTCATAATCCCGCCCTGGTATAATATAACAGTGGGCAGTACTGTACGGACATCCGCGCAAAGTTGAGAAAGACTAGAACAGCCGACGAACATCAATCACGCGTCGTGCGTTCCAGTACCCGTGAGACATTGTTCACACCGGCTGGGGTGGACCCGGCGAATTCATCGACCGTTACGTTAGGCTAGAGGAGTTGGTCGCCGAAGGAGGGCGAATTCACGGCGGACTTCGGGGCGAACCGAAGATTGCCGAAGACACCGCCGCCGTTGCCACGACGGCCCCGGTCGCCTCTAGAGGAAGCAGGTGGTTTTTAAAACATCAAGGTAGCGTTGACCGTGCGCTTGTTTCCAAGGCCTGCGCATTGCGATTTGTTAATACTATTTGTAGAGTGTGTTCTCTGATCATTAAAATATTTAGATGTGCAAAAGAATTTATAACGATTATCTTCCTATGCTGCGCCAAATTTCTGGAGACCCATTCACGAAAATGTACCTGTCCCTTGCATAATTTATTTGTCGTGAAAGTACCGCTTCCCAGGTACGTCACAATATATATTGTAAAAATGTGTCTTTTTTAAGTCTTCGTTTTGTTTGTGCCTATTCTATCAATTACCAAGCCCAACTGAGATGCTGAACAAATCTATTTTAGGCACCTAAGATGCGTATTTTAGAATCTAAAAATTTGCGGTATGGAGGTAAGTCCTCATTTCTCACCTCCAACTTCGGGACGACATTTGCCATCATTACCGCCTCACGGTTGAAATACCCATTTTTGTTACAAAGATTGGCTAATGCTTCCCCTGGTGGCGGAATTTTCACCACTAGAGATCGTTGGGTGCCATCTTCAAGTACGGCTTTCACTCGATAGAGTGTGCTGAGGTAGTTCTCGCCGGACGCGAGAGCAGCGCTCACGGCCACCCTGAGAACTTTTAGGTGTTTGTCTTCGGCGGTTTGCAGGGCTTTCTGTATGAAAGACCCGTTGATCCATGATGGTACTGCTGGTTCGCTTGAGATGTTTTCTGCCGGCATTTAGGAGTGGTTTGCTGGATGTGCTCTGAAAGCAAAGGATAAAAGTAATGAATATATTTTCATCAATGTTTAGCTACTTGGCTGTCCGGGGGACGCCGTGACAGAAACACATTTTTAGCCCTGAGGAAGGTCGCAGAATTGTGGCCAAAAAATATTTCAACCTGTGTCACCCATACAGTGTCTCCCGGACAGTCAAGTAGCTACTGATTCCGGCCTAGGAAGTCTGCGGTTCTCATTACTCTTATATATGAAAATCCACTAACATTAAAGGCGCTACTAAGGCTCTCATTAGATGTTATCATTCGTCTCACGGTGACGAATTTTCGACGCTATACTGCGGGAAGTGAGAGTTTGGTATTGGCAGTTTGACGGCGTCTCTACGTTTCCTTGGCGACGGCATGCGCTGTACCAACCAAATTTCAGTTACGTCATTATCCGCCGATCCACGTTGAATTGTGTACATCGCCAGGTGCACGTCCAAAGGCACGATTCTGTTACGAGCGTGGGCCCAGTCTCGGACCCGAATGAAACATTTGCCCTGATAGATTTATAAACGACGAGTTGGATTTCCTATAATGCGTATATTTTCAAACAGGAAACTCATTTAACCAGATAGTTTCGCCAGAGCTCGGTTATACGCGCCAATAATGTGCATTGGGACGCTCGTAAGAAAAAAAGGAGAGTTTACTTTGAAAACATTAACTGTAAGTACCACGATTTTTTACCATAACGTGGCGTTGTTTTTTTAAAAAATTTACAGATCCTTCTCTCCTGTACGGTGAACAGTATATAGACACATTGGATGTGTAAATTAGAGAAACGCATATTTACAATGAATAATGTCGCAGTGTCGCCTCGCCGTTGAAGTGCCGTGAAATGCTGTAGCGAAGGCGGTAGACTTCACGCCCTGGTACGTTTGGCAACAGCGCACCCAGTGATCGGTATCTGTTAATCCCGAAATTCCATCTCCGGGAGTTAAGTTATAATTGACAATATATTGGCAGTATAGTTTGAATTTATCCGCTGTGTGTAAAAGTATTATAGTGTTTGGTTGCGGAACGTAATGTAGCTTCACTATAAAAATGTAGCTTCCCTATGTGCACGTTTTATTGTACTCTCCTTTTGCTTGTAATGGTAAGAGTAGAGGTAAGGGCCAGTTGCTGTTTTGTTAGCAATGCAGAAAAATCATACTTGCAATTCGTTTACCGATGCAAATAAATTTTCTATAACTCAGAAACGAAAATGACTATTTTTCAAATATTGCTAATATTGCGATTTTTAAAATTTATTTTTATTAATTTATGTTTAACTTTTTACTCATCTTTCAACTATTTATAGTTAAAAGACGGGAAATGATTCTGGAACTGAAGAAAACGTGCGCAGATAATATTTTCCCCCCTACGTCACATACAGTTTTTATTGTTTTTTTACTGAATAAATCAAAATCTAAATGTCTTTATAAGGCTCTTCGTGTGACTCCAGGCGCGAATTTGGTCTTATGTTAAAATTGACGGGCTGACAACTGTACAATTGATATCCACACTGACAAACTGAAACGTGGTTGCTGAACGATAACGTATGCATTACATTAGCATTGTATAACTTTAGACGCCAAGAACACAATAATACAGACGGAGTTACGAAGCGGTATGTGTCGCGCAATATTACTCGTTCACTTTACATTTGCAGACGGAGCGCTTGCGATCTGTTTACATGAGGTCACTGCCGTCTGAATAAAAATCTCACGGCTTCAGTAGATATTGATTCGTTAGATGGTGGTGAGCCGGATACAGGCAGGGAACGACAGGGTAGAAGCGGACAAGATCATAACTATTGTGTAATAGATTTATGCAAAGGAGAAATAAAATTTCCTCGGCTGGCGAGCGCATTGGTTAGATGCTGCCTGACGTCGGAACTATCCGTGCAGTCTTGGATGTGTGTTTAAATTTACATTTATTTAGATTGTTTTATTTATTTATTTATTTATTTATTTATTTATTTATTTATTTATTTATTTATTTATTTATTTAGTCAAAAACTGTATGTGACGTATGGGGGAGATCATCTGCGCACCTTTTCTTCAGTTCAGAATCCCATCCTACCATCCTTTATATCCTCATCTCTTGCTCACATACACGTACATGCACTACACTATCCCATAAGATGTGAAGACGAGTCTGGATCGTAGAGCTTGTTGTAGCTTGAGGTCTTCGTCGTCGGAGAATATACTTGTAGAGGAAAAGTCCCCGTCAGCCGTAGTTTAGGTAGGGACCGTTTCTCACCATTCAATCAGGAGGAACACCGCCACCTCCCGGGATTAAAAAAACACTTTACTTCGATAATTCTCCAGTGGTCGATGGCATTAGGTCATCTTTGCTCCTCCTGCCTTATAAAATGAATATTTTTAACAGGAAACCACGAGCCCTGCTGAGAAGGATACTCGTGAATTAATATAAAAAAAATAATACTTTTATAAGGCAGGAGGGGTAACAATGACCTAATGTCATCGTCCAATATATAAAAATAGAATAATAAACTAATGAGACTATTGACCATAGCAATTGTAGCCGGAAACGTTAAATCTCTCTAACAATCAACGTGTGGGAGGTGGCCAGACGTAGAAATGCCCTTGATCGATGCTGTAATGTCTCAACGTCTAGTAAATGCAAACATACCTGTCTGTCAGGATTGCAGCAGCACTCGTTAAATGCTGTGAATTCAAATTCACCCACTTAAATATAAACTGTTCAAGAAACTCAGCCTTGAATTGATAAGACAACTAGTGCAGCTGGTAACGATAAGTTGTGACACGTGTTTATTTCAAAACATGCATGTCATGAAAATATTCGGAGATGGATAGTTAAATGCATCTAGTAATTGATTGCGTCAGAGTGATTCGTGATTTTGTAAACTTAAAAATGTTCAAGAAAGAATCGTAGAAGTTATATAGGTATTGTGGTAAGTTTTCGTTGGCATTTCCAATGAAATAATTACATGCGTCGACATTGCCAACAATATTATTTATTAAAATAGCAGATATCGACATCGTTGTCGTTGTCGTAAAGTCGTTTTTGTGGCTTCCATACAGCAGAAAACTGATGATGATGGCTATGCCATCGAAAGCTGCTATTTTAATAAATAATATTGTTGGCAATGACGACGCATGTAATTATTTCGTAGAAGTTATCTTAAACGCGATTTGTCTAATAGTGGTGGTCTGTTTTACGTAAGGAGAATGATTGAAGAAAAAATGTATGTAAAATGTTATGTACGTCTTGAAACCATTAGCAAATCAAATAAACAGGATTGACAGTGCGAGTGTTTAATTCCATTGAAAGGGGAGGTTTTCAGATGTGTATTGGTAGCATTTTTTACCATGAAACTATTTGGAGAAATGTGAGTGCAGATGCCGAGTCATTATATTCACAACATTTGCATTGGGACAATCACCGCCTTGGCATCTTAATTTCTTGATAACAATAGTACGCTGATAACCATGAAGGATAGAAAGAATTCCACGAAGTCACCTGCAGACGATAGCTCCCGTTTATTCTCGAAAGCGTAATCTCAGCAAGTATTTACAAACGCAGGTCTGTGGTGGAGCATTCAAATTTGACCTTAACTCAACAAGCATGAAAATCAAAATGGATGTCTATAATTTGGCAAAATTCGTACAAATTACACATATTACTAAAGGATTATATTTAGAATGAAAATAAGTAACTAATTTCGTACTTTTAACTGGTAAATTGGGAGTGATTACTCATTTGACAATTTTTATAACAAATAATAATTCTATAAACAGCACTAACAACGTAATGTGTTTGGTTTAAAAAATCAGATTTGTTATATTGAATACTCAACTATTGCGAATCTTCTTGTTTGATTCTTGAATTAATGTATCTCTTGGATTAAAGTGCCCACTGCAAGTGTGTTTTCACCCGTTTTGTTGAGTTTATGTCACGACTTGAATGCTACATTACAAGTATACGTTTATTCATTTTCGAGGTAACGTTTTTGTGAATAAACAGGAGCTATCATCTCCAAATACCTTAGAAGCCTTCTTTCTGTTATTCGTGACCATATCGGGTTATCAACAAATTTAGTTGTTTGCTTGCTTACTTGAATAGTGATTCCGGGTGCTTCAACGGAGAAAGTCATTGTTCCCGTAAGTGTAGTGCATGTTTTATCGCTTGAGGTGGCGGTGATCTTTCCTCACTGGATTGCGAGATCCGGCGCCGATTTACCGTTAGCTAGCGAGCTTTTCCACACCAGGTATCTTCCACCAACCAGCGCAAGCTCTATACTCCCGACCGGTCTCCCGGCATGTGGGGCAGTCTAGTGCATGTGATTGGCTGTCGATTCCAATTTGGAATCCACGGGTCAATGTCAATCACTGTCATTCCTCGATTAATTCCTACAGCTGTAATACGATAATTATGAAATGTCGTGGAAACATATTAGTGCATTTATTAAAAATACTAATTAAAACCTCGAATATTTTTGTTTTTGCCACAAATGTACTTCAAACGACGACCACAAACAATGCAAAAGCGGAGGAGCCATCACCCTTTTTCTTCTGTACGTCATGTTACAATTATTATTAAATGTTATGTTATTAATTTTTAGGTTACTTATACTTAATAGTATTGTCACAATAAAATACATGTAGTTAACTTGGTGAATTAAAATCCGAAATATAAACATTGATATGATCGTAATGAGTACAATAATATTTTGAAGGTCTTTGATTGAAAAGCAATAACAGTAAAACACAATTTTATTTTACGCATTTTTACAAGTTTCTATGTTCGATATCTTAATTGTTAAATAAAACAATCAATTGCATACGGCATGGTTTGATGTCACGTGAGAATTTGTGAGTGTATCGTGAAAACAAAACAAAGCATAAACCTTCAATCCCTGCATCGATAACATGGTCTTCTGTCTTTTCTTGAAATCCAACGTCTTGTTCAAAAAAAGCTCAGAAAAGCAAGAATCAAAATATTACATTAGGCTGTTGATTCTAACTGCCCGAGGATGCTACGAATTCCCCAAGCAACTTCAGAAAGGAGGACTAACATAGTATCCAAGATTGTTGTGATCTCGATTGCTCCGATTAGCGGAGATTCTCTGGTATACTCCTATTTAAATAAAGAGACACTTCAAGGTCACGAGCAGCAAGGAGAGGGAAACATTGTCATTCAATCGGGAGCTCCAACTCTAAAAATTTAATGTATCGAAGCTTCAGATTACATGACAGTGTCACCTCTCCGTCTAGCACGTGACCTTGAAGTGCAACTATGTTTAAATCGGAGTATAAGCAGTATTTTGTACAGAAGTACGTACGTACACAAATGTATTTTTGTATATATACATACGTATTTACGTTTATATACGTATGTATTTACGGACGGACGTCTGAACAATATAAATTTAGATGGATATTTTTTCTCACATTCGTGTTGCAAATAAACGTTCATCTGAAATAGGTCATTAAGGACAAGGGTGTTGAACTGAATCAAAATACCAAATGAGGTTCGTGTTTTTCAACCGTTCCCCTTCGTTAACTCGGCAGCCAGCCCTTGCGTTTGTACTCCGGCAGCACGCGCTGCATCCATTTCTTCACTGACGGATCCTCGTAGAGGTACGCGAGGGAGTTTGCGTCGCCGCCAATCGACTCGTCCAACTCGACTTTTTGCTGCGCTCTGACGATAGGGATGACGTTGAGGGTGCCCATCAGGGCGAAGGGCCCATGGGCATCCAGGTCCTTCAGCAACGTTTCGTACGACGGAGCCTGAAACAAGAACGTGTTTCACTGTTTTAGACAGATGTCTGTAACTAGTGGTAATGTAGAATGGTACAGACTTTCCAGTTTTAGTTTTTTGTTTCCTTTGGTCCTTCCTAAGAACGTGTTTCACGGTTTCAGACAGATGTCTGTAACTAGTGGTGATGTAGAATGGTACAGACGTTCCAGTTTTAGTTTTTTGTTTCCTTTGGTCCTTCCTAAGAACGTGTTTCGCGGTTTCAGACAGGTTTCTGTAACTAGTGGTGATGTAGAATGGTACAGACTTTCCAGTTTTAGTTTTTTATTCATTTGGTCCTTCCTAAGAACGTGTTTCACGGTTTCAGACAGATGTCTGTAACTAGTGGTGATGTAGAATGGTACAGACTTTCCAGTTTTAGTTTTTTGTTTCCTTTGGTCCTTCCTAAGAACGTGTTTCACGGTTTCAGACAGATTTATGTAACTAGTGGTGCTATAGAATGGCACAGACTTTCCAGTTTTAGTTTCCTATTTCCTTTGGTCTCGGCTAGCTACTTGGACTTGCCACATACTCCTGCTAACTATCGCCGCCCAAAGAACTATTGTTGAAATTTTCTTAATTTTGCGGCTTCCTAATAGAACGGAAATATTATTTTAAGGATATTAAAGAACAGTGAAACCTCGTTCTAAATCGCAATTTTCTTTAAATAAACTGGAACTGTTTCTAACAAAATGACGTTTAAGCGCTACAGTAAATTCGAAATTTGAAGCTCTCCTACAGAAAAGTTTAGTTTTCCAAAAGCTACATTAGAAGTCGTTTGAAGCATTTTAACTTACAAATATTTTATTATAGTTTTTCCAAATTTCTGTAAATGTGCATCGGGTTGAGAGATATTTAAAAAAATTACATTTGTGTAAGTTTTGAAAACACAAAAAAAGGGGGCTTCTTTGACAGCTTCTACGTGGTTACTGCTGGCAATATAACTGCGGGTTTTGTGGTTGCACTGAAATCTTCAGTGAGTGCGTTCACAGATAACTGATTTGTGATTAGCTTCATCACTTATCTCTCGCAACGCCGTCGCTCTAAATGACATTTATTTTTTCCCGACCTGTCCAACTGATCCCTTCTTACTTAGAGTAACTCCTATGTATTCTGGGATGGATTCTCAATTTAATCGAGTTTAGAAGAGAATGATCCTTACATATGCACATCCAGGTCCTTTAGCAACGTTTCGAAGGTTGGAGCATGCAGGATCATTATATAATTTTGTTCTTTCTACATATAATTTGGGAAAGAAAAATCAATTGGCATGTCTCTTTCATCAAATGCGATGTCAAGTGTCTGATTGGTGAGCAGAGGAACGGGCAAACTCCTTTCATATCCTTCCTTTTCCGAGTTTCTAGTGGTGATTGCGAGGGCTTAACGTCCTGTAAACTAACGCAGTCATTGCATCCAAACGTAATTTTTAATAGTGCATACTACTGTTTAACGCTGTTTCTAATGCACAATTATTTAACATAATTTTACTTTCTCGCCACATAAGCAGAAATGTGGCCAAACCCTTATAACACCTGTTGCTAAATGTAGGGAAAAAATCCCCAAACACGTGGTGTAGCGAAAATTAATGACTTGTGGTTCCTTAGTACCGAAAAATCAATTCACCAAAAACAGTGTACCCGTCCGTCCGTCTGTCCAACGCTAGCGCCTAAACAGTTCAGCCAATTTTATCCAAAACTGATATTCCTAGATCGACCTGAACAAACTTGGGAGTTTTGGGAGATTCAATGGATTATTTTGATTTCTAAGAGTACTTAACATAAATTCTCAAAAACATTTTCGAGTTTTTCTCAAAAATGTCTCGTTTGTTTTGATCAAATTTTATCCTTAGTATAAAGGACATTAGTATAAATTACAAAAATTAAATTTTTGGGAGCCTCACCCTTCAACGATTTTTTCCATAATGAAATATGTTTCTTAAAGGCGGATCATCAAATAAGTTCAATTATTAAAAAAATATGAGTAATTTTCGTGTAATTTGGCGCAAATTATAGACAATTCAATTTTTCCCTAAAAAAGGCTCCAATTTTTTTCTTTAATTTTTCCACGAATAGAAGAAGAGTTGCATAAAATAATGGCGGGAGTCTCATTTTAGTTGAGCTCTCTGCATTTTCGAAAATTGTAAATTTTGAAATAACTCAAAAATTGTATGTGCTGTTGTAATACCACTAGTTTAAGAATAGTTTGGACTTTTTTCGACTAGAATTAAAACATTGTCTTGCACTCAGTCTTTAAGTCGAGAAATATTTTTTCATTGTTAGCTTCAAATAAAAAAAAGGCTATACAGCCTTAAGAGGAATACTAAGTTTGACATTACGTGATATAAATATGGTAATAATATTAAATTACACGAGTAAAATTATAAAAATATATTTCTCACAAAGCGGACGCACAAGTTAGCAAACTATAAGATTACCATAAAATTGGCGACTCAACCGCGTTGTTCTTCCATTAAGAAATATATTATGACAATCATATATAGTTACCTAAAACAGAAACTAATTCCCTAGGAGATGAGCAACTCAGAATGACTGTTCGAATGAATCAGATATGTGTTCAGTCGCAGAAAAATTTTGGATCAACAGTAATCTCTATCACTTTTCAGTTTCTTTTTATGACAAAAGTTCAAAATTCCTTGAGGTGACCGTTAAATAAAGGTCAATTACGAAATGTGCCTGGTCGTTGGCCACTTATTCATATTAATGCAAAATATTTACGTGTGACTTATAATAAATTGAATATATTGAATAATTACATTTTTAACAAAAATAAACTATTACCACTGTTACCTACAGATAGAAACAATTATATAATTAGGTACATGATTTTAAAGTGCAAATTATGGTCATAAAAGTGGAAAAAAGGTTCAGTAAATTTATACAAAACGGTAAAAAAATGGTGCTGTTGAAACAAGTGTAGTAAGGTTCAAACCAGTTACAGAAACTCAATTCTAGAATATACTCTGTCATTTTGCATCATTTTTTCTTCTCTGTACAGTTCCTATTTATTCTCTTTAATCCAACACTGTAGTAGATAGAAAACTGTTAAACAATTGCCAGTACACCCCAAACTTATTTTTTCCGCGGATTATGTAGTAGAACGTACTTCGCTCGGGCGTAAAATTGCGTCCATATGAGCACTTACCCACATGGGGCACTCGTCTCTTGGGGGTTCAGGTAACATCCCCTGACTCCCCTCTCCTTTCCTCCCCCCAAAAAAAACAACAGAAGCGCTGTCAGGGCTCTTTTAGTATTGATGGCGACACGATGGTTAGGGTAAACATTTTCCTCAGGTTAAGTGGATATCTGCACACCCATCTAAATATCCTGATTTGCCTGTCTGGGTAGCACTTTAAATCGAGCGGGTTAAATCGAGCAGGAGCTGTTGCACCAACACCGTTGAAATTTAAATTTGACTTTACAGCTGCGGATTAAATATTGTTGCTGGATGCACATTACCGCTGGTTTACGTAAAATATATTTTAATATTTATATAATATTAAATTTATATAATTTAAATTGTTAACTTATGATTAAATGACATTTTAAAAGATGTTCAAGAAGAGAAAAAATATTTTTCAGTTCAATCGTTTAAAAACGCAAAAAGGTACGTAAAGAAAAAGATACTGAAGCATAGAAAAAGTGGTAAAAGTTGGCAAAATGTAGTAATCTCATGAAAAAGTGGGAAACGGTGTAACAAATTGTGATTATTACGCTTCATTTCATTCCCCCAAATACAAAAACTACCTGTATGAAAACAGCTGTATTTGTGAAAACGTGCTGTGACATGAGTGCTGTTAAAACAGCACGTACTTTCTCGTCCGTATTTTCTTGCAAAATTACGCGAAAAGTTTTCAAATTTTCGAAAAATTGTGCATGATCTCATGTAAAAATGTATCTTTGGGGAATAGATTTCATTAATGGAAAAGAACTCTTATCTTTAATATTTTAGCTGCAGAAAAACGCCAAAAAAAATTTGAATTTTTGCAATTTTTGAAAAATCAGTTTTTTCAACGAACACGAGACATTATTCTCTTAAACATTTTTCACACTATCCAACAACAAAATTTAATAAAAAACGATGTACCCGTTTCTTTGAAAATTTGGAAAATGTTCTTGGTGACTTTATGTAAGGAATCGCTCAAAATTAAAATATCGGTTTCAAATTCAAGGGACCGCTTTTTCTGCCAAATGGATAGCGGAATATCAATTTTGGAAAAAATTAGCTGAACGGTTTAGCTGCTAGCGTTGTTCACTGATGGACGGACGAACGGACAGTCAGATGTTTTGCCGTCATTCAATTTTTCGGTATCAATGACCAACAAAACATGCATTCTGTACAGACCACGTATTGCAGATTTTAACCTCCCTAATTTAGCAACCGGATGCATCTACGTTTTCCTTACCAGGGTCCTGTAATAAGAGTTTTTCTACCGAAAATTCCTTTTTGGGGGGGGGGGACAGCATTACATAACTTTCTCTCTACTCCGAAGTGAGAAAGTAAAAAGTACTGAGTCCGAAATGCACCCGGTCCGTAAAAAATTGAAAAAAAAAAACATTTAGCTAAGGAAACAACGCGTTAACACCATAATGAATAAAAAAAAGTTAATTACCTCCAATTTCAGCAGACGCAACGTCTCCTCCAAAGTGCTGTGATATTCTCGAAGCAGCAGACTCTCATGGTGAGCTGACACGTTGTCTGTAACGCTAGTGCTGTAGAAGTACAGAAGATCTAGGGTAGGAGACGCTACTGTACACGCCTGTGGGGAAAATCAAAATAACAATAATAATAATGATGATAATGATGGTAATAATAATAATAGCAATAATAATATTTTATTTTCAAAAAGAATTACATTGACAGTGTACAAAAACCATCACCATAAAAACAATTAGAAAGAATAACAATTTTGCTCGACTGCATTACATACATTGCATCCTGTTTAACCTTTTAGTAAAAGCACTCGTCTTATCAGATTGAAATTTAAATTTATTTTTAAATTTATTTTATCGTATTCAGTACACTTCATACAATTGGCAATACTAATGACAATAAAATTGATACTAATAATTATAATAACAACAATATTAATAATAATAATAATAATAATAATAATAATAATAATAATAATAATAATAATAATAATAATATCCGTTGATGTTAGTTTGTCATAACGTTCATGTGTTTGGCCATATTTCGTCAATCCTATCGCATAATTGACCTAATATCAATTATTAAAGACCTATTATTGTAGCTGTAGTTTATTGTTGTTTTCTCACCTGAAAGTCCACCATGCGATATCCCTGTGGTTGCGTATATCCGTCTTCATACTGGAACATCATATTGTTCACCCAGAAGTCGGAATGGTTTATCACCGTGAACTCCCCTGGTTTGGGAACAGCTATCTTCATTCCAGTAGCAATAGCTGTCGGCTGCAATGAGCAGAATATATTGCAATTGCATTAGTGCTTGAGAATTATTTTATTTTAACAATAATATCAGCCTTCAATACCATTCTGTCATTTGATCTGTCTCTCATTAGGTGCTGCTTTAGAGGTTTGGGCGACGTTTTCGAAGTCTCGAGATTTCCAGACACTTTAAATGCTATTTAGTTTTACGAGTGATAAATTACGTTTATTTCCATAAGCAGATCTTGTGTAATTCCTTGCTCTGCAGTTGCATAGAGTACCATATGCTTACGGAATAATGTTTTAATGTAAAAACAGACTAAACAAATGCATTAAGGCAATTACCGTGCATCCGATTTCGAGTTTTCTAGATGAGATACATCATTTATGACATCAAAATATCATTATTGGACCAAAAAACATTCTTATAAATTCACACTTTCAATCAGTATTTCAAGAGTCACGCTGTAATTTGTTTAACGGTTAAAGAAAGGAAAATAATGAGGTCAAAATTTGACATCGTGTTTTGTAATTCCTTGTGTGTGTTAAGTTAATTAAGATGAACCAAGTTCCATTCAGATCTCGATATCATGACCTTCCTTTACAAGATAGATACGAGAAACTTCGGATTTTGTTTTCTAGCAGTCAAATAAAATATTATATAGCTTATTAATATATAATATTAATATATAGCTTAATGATATATAATATTAATATATAGCTGAATGTTATATAATATTAATATATCGCTTAATGATATACAATATTAATATAAAGCTTCTTGGTACCTCAGGGTAGAGATAGATTGGCGAACTTTGCAGAATACAGTGGCAAAAGAATATTTCATTGAAGGACATGATATCGCGTATATTTTTCCCAGGTTTGTCTTATAAGGATATCTCCAATTTCACTTATTTTCATGAACCCTCTGTTAAGAAAATTTTCACTGCTGTTGAAGGATTTGTTTAATGAACTTAATATGTACAATGTTAAAATATGTAGTTTATTTATAAACAATATGTTTGTATAACACACGCCCACCGACAAATTAAAACAGTCATTCTGTTCCACTTATTTCAAGAACGTTTCCAGTTACACTTTTTGTTTGACTTACAAAAGTATACATTTATCGAGTCAAGATAGGTAGATTTTATGGCAATTAAAATTTCACTAATTCTTAATATATACATCTTTTAGCTCTCAAGGTTGTTCTTTATCTCATTAGCGAATAAAAAATTACTATTCAGATTGCCAACATGGTTTTCAAACATCGAAATCTATGGAAACACAAAATTTTTTTCTTTTCTTAAATAGGAACATAATATCCTGTCTATTTCTTCGTCGTTACATTTTGTTTGTTAAGAAAATAACATTGAACAATGAAATAATTACTTAATCCCTAGAAAATGTGTATATCACATTAAAATTGAGAGTTATATCAGGCCAGAGGACGATTATTTTGACAGGTTCTAAAACAGTTTTTCAACCCCATCATTACGTAATGGATTTTTCTACGAGTAATATGGACTGGATTGTTAATGCAGAGAAAACCTGTTAGAGTTTGGGGTTCAAAAATTAGATTTTTCGTTTTGGGGCTAATTGGATTCTGAGGAGTTTGTAGTTCACGCCAATATATTCTGTAAGGTATAATGAAATTTACGGTGAGTATAAATGTGTTTGTATACATACACTGTACAACAAGCTGCCACGCACCCTTTGACTGTGAAAATTTTGCTATAAATTTATTCTCCGTGACAATCAATCTCTTTGATTTTTTGGTTTAAACGGTTGGTAGTCTATGTAAACACACGTTTGAAATAACATGTCTGTCGGAAAGTCGGGTGAACCAACAAATTTCACTGTTTGGCTACTTTTGTTGAATGAGGTGAGTCCTTGTTGCTTTGTCACGTTTGTTTATTTTGTTGGTGCAATTCTAGTATCTGTCTGTGATTTTGAAAGTTTAAACATGCTGAGGATAAAATTATTTGACAAAACGAAGAAGTATAAGAGAAGAAACTGTGCTGAATGTTCTACTCCAAGTGGCATGAGAAGAAAAAAAGATGTGTGTTACCCCACTCAGTTCAGTTAAACTATAATGAAGACAGATATTCTTGTTCCAATGTTAAATTAAACCTGACAGTAAAGGTTTCATAATTGTTGATTTGAATTTTTGTGTCAGAATTGAGAAAAAAAAATTACTAACTGCATGAATTGTGATAGTGCTGATGTAATTGAATTAAATGAACACATTGATAGCAGGAGAGGTTTAGCCTCTAAAATGTCATTGAAGTGCAAGAAATTTGGTGAAATTTTGACTTCTGAGACAGCTGAAAAAGTATGAGGTGAACATAAAACTTGGACTACTATATTGGAAAATAATGATCTGCCACCTCCTTCAATGAGATTTTTTACTCATTATACTGCAATCAGTGAAAAATGTAACAGAAAACAGTATGAAAAGTGCAGCATTGGAAGAAGTGGCTGAAAATGATGGCAACAAAGATATTGCTCCTACTTTTGATGGATCATGGTAAAAGCATGGGCATTCATCACTGAATGGTGATTTGACAGCCACTGCTTTTGGCAACAGTAAGGGGATAGACTTCGAAAGTAAATCTAATTTTGCATGAAATGCAAATTAAACATTGATCATCACTGTACAAAAAAACTTTAGGCTACCGTGGAGGAATTGATAGTGAAGGTGTGTTTTCTATGCACAAGAGATATTTTCATCATTCTTTCAACTAAATACGCACAGATGCACACTCTTGTCAGAAAAAGGTGTCAAAGAACCGCTCGCGTAATTGAACAAAGTGTATTTTTTTACTTTCCCCTATACTTACGTATATACGGAGTAATATATGTAGTACAGGGAAAGTTATGTAATGCTGCGGAAAATCGATTTCGAGACTTCAACGGAAATATACGTTTTAGGGGCCCCTGATACTAAAAAATGTTGTTTTTCCAAAACGTCCATACGGTCGTACGTCTGACTGGTGTATGTGAAGTACACTAACGCGTATAACATGCGTAGGATTTTTTCCAAATTGAAAAAACCACTGTCCATTTGCCCTGAGTCAAAGCTTTGCGATTTTGAAAATTATTCATTACTTTTTGGGGGTACTTTACATGAAGTCCTGGGACATTTTCAAAATTTTCTCAAAAACAATTCCAATTTTAAAAAAATTATGTAAGAATACAGTAAAATTCGCGTATTACGGTGGCATAAGGTGATGCATGATTTTCACGCTTATTTAAGTATTTTCAAAAATTTCAATGGTTTGAATTTGTTCGGGGTTTTCCTACAACAAAATTAGAGACTTTTAATTGAAATGAAATTTGTTGGCCATAATTTGATATTCATTAAGGTCAAGTACATTTTTTTGAAAATTTTAGTAGTTTTCAAAATTAAAGATAGAAATTTTTAATTGAAATGAAGTTTGTTGTCCATAATTTGTTCTTTGACTAAGATCATGTATATTTTTTGAATATTTTAGTAGTTTTTGCGCCATATTGATTGCCAATGCTGCAATTTTTAAAAATTACAACAAAAACAACAACAACAACAACAAAATTTCTCAAAAACAGTTTCTAAAATTTTTCTTTAACCTTTTGATAGGGATTGTGCTACATGCACTCTTATGAGAAAACATAAACGCCACATTGCTCTATTCTTTTGTTTGTTTCAAAATTTACGATTATGTAATTTATTTGATTTGTTTCTCACGTCGGAAATATTTATATTAGCCGCAATTTGTTCACTTGATTATATTTATGAGTACATGTGTTCTAATACTGTCATATAAAGTATCTAAAAAAAACTCAACCATTTTCAAAACTAATTCAAAATTTTGCATTTTCAGAAACGCTCGAACGCTATTTTCTCAAAAACAACTCCAAAATATTTCTTCAAACTTTTTGAAAGGATAGCGCTAATTGCACTCTTTAATATAAGGTAAGGTTTATTTCGGAGGACTTTTTATTTTTTCCAAAAATCATCAAAATATTCTTTTGAAGATCTCTCATGCCGGTAACTCAAAAATTTACTGTGAAAGTGTTTCAAATTTCGAATTTACATTAGCGCTTAGCGCCATTTTCTTAAAAACGCTCCAAATTTTTCAAAGAAAATTGCTATTTATGACGAGGTTTCGCTGTTCTTTTACGTTCTTAAGATAATATTTCCGTTCTACTACAAGGAAATTGAAAAATTAAAAAATCTCAAAAGAAAAGCTCTTTGGGCTGCGATATATGGCAGCTGGCAAGAGAATGTAGCAAGTCCAAGTATCTAGCCGAGACCCAAGGAATTACAAAACTAATACTCGAAAGTCTGTGGCGCTCTGAAGCACCACTAGTTCTGACCTTGTACGCTTCGAGCAGTTTGGAGTATTCCTCGTAGCCTGGCCACGATTTACAGGCATCAGCCGCCATCTGTATCCCGTTCTCCACGAAGGCTACAATGGCGTCGTTGGTCTGCTGGAGCCACGGGTTCGGCAGCAGGTCGGCAACTTCCGGCTTTCGCCGCAAGAGCGCGTGCGAGCCGGCGTGGAAGCGCGCCAGGCTCTGCAGGGCCAACAGGCTGTGCCTCAGGTCCAGGCCGCGTTTGCGGTCGGCCATCTTGAAGCCTGCGGGCGCCAGGTCCTCCAGTACAACGTACTTGACGGGGTCGGAGCCGTAGAGGGGGCACCTGGCGGCGAAGGGGGGGAACCTGCCAGGAGCTGCCTCTTCTAGCAGAGCCTGAAACAAAAGGCGGTTAAAAAAAGTTGTTTTTTCCTTATTCATATACGTAGTAGACTCCGGTTGTAGTGAACGTTTGGAGAGTAACGTTTTTGGTTCATTATATCAGAGGTTCACTATATCCAATGCTGTCAAAGTTAATCAGAACATCTCCATACCGTTTGATGTTATCAATATAGAGATACCGGGTAATACATTAACAGCACTAGCTGAATAATTCAATTACTTTATTTGTCTTTAAAACAATTATTTTCAATTGTTTGCTTGGTACAAATTTCATTAGTTATTTCTCTAGATCCTTCTCCAAGAGTTCGTGCTCTCTCCATACTTGATTCAGCATTATCTTTAGTGTCTAATGTATCGTAATGCAGTCCTGACACCCTTCAATGCCCCTTGCATTGTTGAAACACTGTCCTACTCTCCGAAGGCCCTTTTACTCGCCTGGTAACGTAGGAGACGTTTTCGGCAGCGGTACGGCGCAAGCGACTAATGAAACTGATGGCCTTTCAGCGAGCGCGGCACGGCGTATATCGTGCTTCCTGTCGCCTACGTAGAACTCAATGCGCTTAGTCGCGCGGAATATCAAGTAACACCAGGCTTGAAACTGAAGCAATCAATCGTTTTAGCCCACGCAGGACACGGCCTTTGTTGCCTCAGGGAAACTGAGTGACATAAGGTCATCAGAATGGTCCCCATTTCCGGTCCGTTACCTTCACCTAAGGGGGGACGTTTTTAGTTATGACCTTTGGCCGTCGACATTCTTTTCAAGCTGCCTGGTATTAGAATTTGTGGCGCTGAGATGATATTTTATTTATCAGGAGATAATTTATTTCCGCAACGTTGTATTTCCTAAGTTTAATATAGCCGAGGTTCAGGTTTAATATTACCGAATTTTCTTATTCTTATTTGTAATGTATGTTCAACGGGTCCAGTGTTTTAAGTTCACCACAACAACTAAGAGTTCACTATATCCGATTTCTTTATAACCCGAGCCGACTATTCAGAGGTGACGCAAATTACTAGACTAGAGTTATTGAATAAGACAAAATATATTTGCCACGGTTGACATTGACATACTCTGTGTACAGGGGATTCTTATGTTTTATAAACTTTAGAATAATTAACAT
This sequence comes from Gryllus bimaculatus, assembly GCA_017312745.1. Classification (NCBI taxonomy): domain Eukaryota; kingdom Metazoa; phylum Arthropoda; class Insecta; order Orthoptera; family Gryllidae; genus Gryllus; species Gryllus bimaculatus. The sequence goes on along the minus strand of BOPP01000256.1, from coordinate 123,521 downwards.
ACTTGTTCTGAGGTAGGTTGAAAATTAATTTTTAATCCCACTCTTTCAACTTGAGTGTCATCTTGAGATCTTAAGAATAAGTTATTTTATGAGCTGTTTTTAATGGTCTTGTTATTTCTTAAGTTTCTTTTAATTATAGAACGAACATATTCGATTGATTTCATGTTAGAGCCATTTGCTATTGTAACCTAGATAAATCAATGTCTTGAAGATGATTTTCAACTTTTTTCCTGTTGTGATACTGACGTAATCATTGTTTTACTTTTCAAACAACCCATTTAGTGAGGGAACCCTTGATTCTTTAGGGCCTCTAAGTATAGGTCGTACCTCATTGTACCATTAACTGTGTTTACATTTCCAAAGACATTAACAAACATTACACTTCAAACAGTTACTTTTGCCAGGTGCATCTCAGGTCTCATTATAATCCATTAAGACGGAGAAACAATATTGTGTCTAAATGTTTGGCCACCTCTATATCTGCACGAGAAACTCGACGGGACTGGAGTCGTAAATGTGGCAACGTGGGGTGAAGGGTGGGAACTGCCTGTAGCGGCGTCTTGCAGCAAAGCATACGACAAACAAAGCAATGTCACAACTCAATGTTTTCCTCTTGCAACTCCACAGGTGATTCATTTTTTATTGTAAAAACGATACTTGCTTTACTTCACTAGAATATATTCCCCTGACACAACCTTTTGGAATCAATTTGTCTGTCTCTATTTTGTTGAAAGAGATTTCGAATTCACAATTGTTTATAACAGTATTCCACTACAATTTGTTTTATTAGTGTAACGGGCGCGTCAACTGCTATGCTCATTAGTCCCGCAAGTGTAGTGAGTGTTTTAACTTCAGAGTTATTTGATTGATTTGACTTATATTGCTTAGTGTTACTGACCACCACCACCACCACCACAACAACAACAACAACAAATCACTAGTCCCGTAAGTGTAGTACTTGTTTTATTTATCGATGGATTGTCATTAATAGAGATGACCGTCCCCATTTATTGATGTCAAAATGCCGGCGAAATCCAGAGTAGACCTACACGTCTGGGTTGTTCACAACCACGTATCTCCCACCATTGGGGCACCGCCCCAGCCACGACAAGCTCTAAATTTCCGACTGGTCGCCCGACGTGTGTGGTAGTGTAGTGCATATTAGGGTAGATAAAGAGTGAGGTTAGGACAAGAGGGAGAAAATATCGCGCGTGGTATGTGGTTCGTTCGTTAGAGTGGTTCTGCGTCGCGCCCGCTAAGCCGTCGCAGCCAGCTCACCTCGATCTGCGGGATGATCTCGCCCAGCATGAGCCCTTCCCTTTTGAAGGCGTCCATCTGCTCCGTGGCCTCCGCCATGATGCCGGGCACAGGGCCCTTGATGAGGTACGAGCGCGCGCTGCCGTCTGATAGTGTCGCTCGCACCCGGTAGATGATGCTGGCGTAGTTGTCACCGGGCTGCGTCGCAATCTGCACGGAGATGTCTTGAACCTGCAAGACAGTGTAATGGACAACGATTAACAATTGAAGGATTATATGCCGTAAGAGCGTTAACTTCGTTTTAAACATAAGAGTTCGCAGACCTAAATCAACTGTTACTATTTAATCCAATCGAGAGCTTAAATGACACCTACACTAGTGACGTTTAAGATCCCTATTGGATGACACCGTAACAGATGATCAAACGTTCACCGACGCTGTAAATAAATCGAAGTATAAGTCTGCTTATGCTTCGAAGTAATAATGAAGATGAAATATTATATTTTTGTTCATAAAGAAGCATTTAAGATTCTTCAGTTCTTTAAAGATAATCAATAAAACTCACATATTTTATTCCAAGACGTACACATTACAAAAAATCTTGGTGGTTAAATACAAACGTTTTAAAAAAATATTTATGGGCTCATGTACGTTGGTATATATTCCTTAAATGCATTTTAAATGAAGAATAATCTGGATATTACTTAGGAGATTGCAGGGATATCTATTCAAATAAAATAATAGTTTCAGTTTTACACTACATATTTTTTATTCACTAACAAATTCTGTTATATAATCCTTCGGTGCTGAGACGCTGTCATTGCGTTTACGCGGTCGTCAGCAGTCTTCGGCTATGCGACAAGGTCAGATGCGGTCGCAGGATTGCGAATTAGGAGGGGTGGCGTGTATGTCCGAACTATCGCATTCATTTTACCCCTTCAAAATATTCCTTGGGCGAGGAAAAATATGACCTGTAGATTATAACCGATATCGGAATTTTAATCCTTGTCTAAAGTCACTTGTTGATAATGAAAGATACTATTATTATCACGCAAAAGTAAGAGATTTTAAAAAATGTATATCCATCAAACAAAACAGTAATGTATGAAATTGGTTGAAAAGTTCGAGTTCTTAGCTTAGTAAATAGGTGCGGACTATTTACTAAGTCGAACGAAACCATAATAGAAACACTCTGCCCCCACTCTATTCCCAGAACCCCTACTTTTCCTCAAGCTTCCATTTCCTTGAATGCTCCGGCTACGGGCGGACTCGCGATAGTCCACGATGCGACCCATTCCAAAAACATTGAGCGCTTAAGCGTACATATAAAATTCGTCCTCAAAATTGGGCTGGTAGTATGCACAAATTAGACCAATAGATTTGTTGCAGGTTTAATACTTCCTGCATCTTTTCCGATATTGTATTTTGAGAGGAAGGTGCAGCCCTAGACTCCTTACGGAGCAGCTGCCACTGGTAGAGGTTTGAAGATGGGCAATCCACCGAGGTGTCCCAAGGAAATGAGAATTCAAAGCGGGACAAAAAAATTAATGGAAATGATTAACAACATTTATTTTGGTCCGGGGACAAATTCGAAAGTATTCAGTAAGAAAACTTCCCCACATTCCTTGAGCCAAAATACCTCAAAAATATAAATATTTTGAAAAATCAACTACAAGAGAATTTCCATAAAGTTTCTACGTTTTTCGGTTTCATCTCTGGACAGTGTGGTTAGATTTGAGTGCAAATAACAACAAAAACAATTCCCAAAAATTGTAGACTTATATTGTTTTGAAACACTTATAGAAAGGAACAAAAAATATCAAAACATTTTACTCAGAAAAGTATGTATCCGAAACCCACAAATCCAAATGGTTAGTCAGATTATTCAATTCACTGGGCGAAATTATGTAAACATTTTTCATCCTTGTAAGTATCAGAAATATTGTTCAGTATAAAGATACGATAAGGACGTACAATACCATAACTCAAGTGCTCTTGTGGTTTGTGTCCACAACATAGTGGAAAGATAATTTTACATGACCGATTATCTACTTTTATCTCAAGCTGTAGCTTAATCCAAACAAAAACCTTTCAGAATATCGAGTGGTAGGAAACATGGTGGGAAACATACGTGATCTACATCACTTTAACAACTTTCGTTGTCATAGAGAGTCGTCTGAATGCATTCCCACGATTTGAATTTTTTAGTCACCGACGGGGCCACAAATCTATGAGACATCCAGGGTTGAGTTGATTGAAATACTGATTTTACTATGTCGTATACGTACGTATACAAACGTAAAATACGGTATAGAGAAAGTAATATACGGTATAGAGAAAGTTATGTAATGCTGCGGAAAATCGATTTCCAGATTTCATAAAAAATACATGTTTTCGGGTCTCCTGATACCAATTTTTTTTTCAAAACGTCCGTCAATCCGTCTGTCTATTTGTGGCCGTCTGAGAATACCACTAGTGCCGAAATCGTACGTAGAATTTTTCCACAATGGATATTCTTCGATCGATCTGACTGGACTCGAAGCATTGCAATTTCGAAAACCATTCTTTAAAATGCGGAGGTTCGTTATCTGAAGTTCCTGAGATATTTTCAAATTTTTTCCAAAAATATCTTTAATTGTATTATTTTAATTTATTGTAAGAATAGAGTAATATACACTTATAAAGGTGGCAAAAGTCCAATTGTCAATGTTACGTCTGAGTTTTTGAAAATTTCAAAAGTTCTAAATTTTTCCGGCTTATTCCTATTATTACAAACGTAAAGATAGATATTTTTCCTTCAAACTAAATTTTTAGTCTGTAAATCGCCCTAATAAAGGAACTAATTATATATTTTTTTTGAAACGTTTAGTAGTTTTCGAGCAATACGAAAAAGGTGTGAGAAACAAATAGGGAATTTGCGTGATACATACATTCGAGGAAGGTGTCGGGTAACATACGGAGGAACATAATAGTAATTAACGTAACAAGTGCACAAAACAGGTGATTCACGCAGGAGACAAGACCCAGTATTCTGTTTTTTTAACACGCTGTGAGCGACGCGAACTGAGTCAAGTAAAAGATATAAATTAAATTTCGAATAGCTAGAAATATCCTACTCGTACAAACGTAAATGGATTCCAGTCAGTGTTGTAACACAATTATTTGTAAATAATAAACAAAGGTGTTAAGACGAAAGACATTTGCGAATCGTTTCAGATGTTTCGCGCACACACTTCACCAGATGTTTCGCACACTGTGAAAAAATTAGTTGTTTCGCACACGGAATACAAGCATGAAAAATAGCATTTCTCGCACGGGCTGTTAGAAAGCTATTTCCACTTGTAAACCTATGTATGGTGAAGTGGGAAATGTTTTCTCAAGTCCAAAAATAGTTGTTTAAACAATGTTTCTCACAAACGTTTAAATATTTTGTAATTTCAAATGAAAAAAAATATTTTATTTTTAATAAAGTCAATAAAACTTAAATCATCGAATTTCTCACAAAGACTAAATCTCAGCATTTGAGCAACATAAAATGTACCTAAAACACATCAAAGATCACTTTTGTCCTTCAGAAGATTTTGTGCACTCTTACCTGTAAATTGCCCTTTTCACTGTTCTGCAGGGCCTTTTGTATGAGAGCAGTGTTTACCCATTCCGGGGCTTTAAATACACCGTCAGAGCTGGATCTCTGCTTTTCGTCTGCCATGCTGAAGGAATTGTCGGTTTTTCTGAAAAAAAAAATGCATGCTGTTATGAAACTATTCTCGAAAATAATTTGATCCATTCTAAGAGTCAGAATGCCCATTGCAATAATACTACTCGCTTTAGAAACAATCACGAAATTGATAACCAAATGTGACTCTTTCCACTATTACAGAAAAATTACTCATATGAGGGGAAGAGGTAGGAATATGAAACACCCTTTTTGTTTTGGGACCTACAAAGTGCCAGAATAACCGTAATTAAAAAATGAAATGCGGTTTTTTACTATATTTAATATACAATGTGCTGTATTAATCTAAGCGTTCTGTAACATATGTTTTTGTAATATTACATTTTTCTAAATAATGTCACTACTAGTGAATTGGAAATTCGGGTAGTAACATGAGACAGTACTGTTTGATAGATCAAAAACAATGGAGTTGTTACAAAATGTTTCAAAACGGCTTTATTGATGTACACTGTGTTCAATAAGCAGAAATACATGTTTACAAATCACTTCGTTTTACATTAGTCACAAATGTGGACTGTCGTCTCTGGTCCGGTTCAATCACTGTGGACCAAAATTCTGTTCAAGATATACTGAATCCACAATTCATTCATACAATATTTTGAAAATTTACAGTCATTAAAAGAGTTTGGCAGTAATATGAGACAGTCTCATAATGCTACCAATCAAGTGCCTCATACTACAACCAACGCTGTTACGCTGTCTTAGATTTTGCCAACATAACGTGCCGAATATATATATATATATATATATATATATATATATATATATATATATATATATATAAATGCTACTTACCTCCTCCATTTGTTGGAAAATCACAAAACACGTCGAACTAAATTGAACTTCAGATCAGAGCCACAAAAACTTTTCACAACACTCCTGACTGCAAACGTTCAGCTCGGGAAACTTTGAAGACTGAAGTAACTGACTAGACTACACAGTACTTCAGTTACTTGGCAAATGTTAACACTACACAGGAAAAAACCTCACTATTTCATATTTCTAACCTATCTCAAATTCCTGGACTGAGTTCGGAATTGAGGAATTTGGAATATATGACAATGCAAAATAGACTTCCCTCAAAAGATTTCGATTTTCGGGTCTCTGGATTTCGTGTAAACGGGACCAATCTTTGGACAAGTGTGTATGTTTTTAGAAGAACACTATTTTATTCATATTACAACTATTGTGATTTTCAAAATTCAAAAAATTCAATTAAATTGAGACCCACGCCATTTTTAAGCGTCCTTCATTCTATCCTTGGAAACAATTTAAAGAAAAAATTGCATTTTTTGAGAAATGTGTTTTATATAAATTGCATTACCTTTAGGCAGAAATTGAACGAAACGAATTAGTTCCTTCAAAAAATTGTAAAAGGTTGTTTTTAAAGAGGTAACTTTTAGAACAGATTTTGTTTCAAGCAAAAATCTCTAGCTTCACTCTTCAATCTAACTCTTATCAAATGTTAATGTTTTGCAGTTTTCGAAAATAGAGAGTTTGCCGGAAATGAGACCCATACTATCTTTTACCGACCTTTGATGCATTCAAAGAGAAAAATTGAAAGAATACATTTGGAACAGTTTTTTTTGAGAAAACAATTGTATAAAACGTTTAACAAGTGATTTAAAATACTTATAATTCACAAGAAATTGCGTGAAAACTACCTGTAATTCATCTAAAGTCTAGAAAATGTTCAAATTTCCTCCTAGGAGTTTTAGTAATAGGAAGGTTGGTAAAGAAAACTAGAATTTTTTACGCCCTCAACCACTAAGAAACACTGATTTATCCACCATCGAGTATGTCATGGGTCATTACTTTGGGTCAGTTTCTTATGTAACAAATACCTACTTTAGTTACTTCTGTGCGAACAAAAGGCATTGCTTATCGTAGCCGGAAACAATAACAAATAGCGGGAAAGAAAAGAGGCAGCTTTCTTTCATTTTTCATTTGTTTTTCTCCCTATAACATCCTACAAAATCACCTAATGTTTCAACGCGTTAGACATGTTTTATGTTGCGAAAGAATTGTTAATTAATCCAACTGCTTAGAGATAAAGTTCAATAATACATAGTAGACTATTTAGACCATCGTACATAGTAGGTGATTCTCACATAAAATATATTTTTAATCATAAACGTGTGCCGCAAACTTTTGTTCTTAATTGCTTCTGAGACTAATCCACAATTCCATTTAAATTCACTTGTATCGTGCCGTATCTTACTCTGATAATCTTTGGATGAGTCGACTGTTTTCAGTCTTTTGAGAAAATAAGAATTTGATGTAAATTCTTGTTCGTAACGGAAATTTCTCTAAAAATATCACATTAGAATTCTCACAATTCAGGAGGAAAATCTAGCGGACCTGATAAACTGTCTCTTCTCTCTGTCCAAAAAATTCAAACAGATGATGACGGCAAAGCCGGCTTTCCAAATAAATATTTGAAATTGACGAATATGGCTTCCATTGTTTCATGTAATTACGTCAACAATACTACATCATAATTCCCACCATTATTGTCATTTGACGAACAATTCAAATAACCATACTTTTGCGAACTACAGATTAATATTCTCATTATACAGCTCTCAAAATCAAGTAATCACAACTGACTTTGTTAATTTTTTTGTGTTCAGAGTGTATTAGTATACCATGTCAATTTATTATTTTGCGTTCTTTATATTGGTAATTAATGTTCGTGGATATATTTGAAACTTAACATAAGTTTTTGAAAAAAAAGAAATGTCATCTTAACATTATGCGACGAAGTTTTATCAAAAATTAAAAGGGTCATTTTTTATGTGAGAGCACTTTACATTGTTTTTCGCAACTATTCTAATTTATATGCAATGCTATTGTCATAACGTTATAAAGCCTTACCTGATCAATTTGGTGTAATGTCAAATAGAACAACGTTTTCTCCCCCACAGATGAAGAAATGTCGCCTTGTGCGAAGCCCTGAATTCAACTGATGAGTATCAGAACACTCTTGATTTAGATAACAGGTAGATCCGGAGATAACACCGAAGTGTTACGTACTTGGATGATAAGTTCTGTTTTTATAACTGAAATGCCTATTCTGAGGTGGGATGATCAACTTTGAAAAGCTTACCTTGCGAAATATTCTCAAGTGTTCGAGTTGATTGTGATTCTTAATTTCCTTTTATAGACATGTATTTTATTCAATTGCGTGAACAGATAAAGGATATGGATATTGGGGTGTTCACTATTACGCATAGAGGTTTCTTTATTACAATCAAGAGCAGTTGTCTTCAACCCTTTGCAACTTTATGGCCATTTTATTTTTGGTAAAATACTAGCGGACAGCATTAACTTATTGCAAAATTGTTAATTAAAGATTATCTCTCCATATTGAGGTTTTACTTTAAACATAATAATATTCTGGCACATATGACATTCTGTTGTTAATTCTGTTTATATTTTGAGCATGATGCCAAAACGTCTTGAATATTTAAAGAAAAGTTCAAAGCGTTATTTGCAAGATTCAAACCAAAGCAAAAGCAGAGTTTTAATTGTTGAGGGCGACTTCATCATCCATCAAATATTTATGATATAAAAATGGAAAAGACCGTAATGATAATGAAGTAGGCCCGTTGTGTGATGATACAAATTTAAGTGTTTAATTTGTCAGTAGTAGATATTTTGTCTTTAATAAAAATAAATTATTACAGTAAAACATTTTCTAAGAAAGATCATCTTTTTCCAGAATGGAAATATGATAACCCTACTTGTCTGCAGAAGTCAGATTACGTAATCTCACATTTGCAAAAAACAATATAATAAACGTATTCCTTCCTCTTGAAGCAAGCTCAAACCGAGAACTTAAATCCGTCTCGTCAAAAGACTATATCTTACAACTATCGCCTAACCTAACCACACAAAATTGAAGAGTATAGGCAGTTTCCGCCATAAACCAACTAGTAAGTAAACTAATCTGCCACTAGAGAAGCTATAAATAAACTGTGCTTTTTCTCACGAAAGAAATACAACATATTCCAAAGTTTTCATGCAAAAACTGCACGAAAACTAGAGGTCTTGAATGATGTAGACACCCTGAAGTGCCGTATATACATTTCCCTGCATTATACTGAACTAGATTGTGTATTTTCTTCTGGTAGAGCTGTTGCCCGTTCTATGTTTTGGTACATCTTCTGGTATTGCTGTTATTATATTTTACCTTTGAACTTTTCTCCTGTATTAGCGGCGTACTGGCAAAAATTTAGGCACTATTTAATATTTTGATTTATTATTGATATTTAGTATTATTTCTTTTTTTTTGGAATACTTCACACAACTACGCTTCAGTTGAAATCGAAACTTCTAGCGTTGCTGCACCACCACAGCCGCCTATTGAGACTGGTCTGTGTTCCAGTTGGAAAAAAACGTTATGGGCCCTGCTTAAGTGCACTTACGTAATATAGGGAAATTATTATAAGAAGGGACCGCTTTGACAGCTACTGATTGGTCACCGCTGCCAACAGAACTGCAGGTTATGTTCATACACTCGTTTTGTTACTGCCATCCTTTAGAGATAGCTCATTTGCAAATAGCTACATCACTATCTAGTCAATATCATCCCCCTGCATGACGTTCATTAGTTTCCCGAGCCGTCAAAGTGGTCCCTTCTGAGAGTGGCTCGTCTATACACTGTGCTTCCGCAACCCGTTAACTATCCAGCCACTCCTTGCGTTTATATTCAGGAAGAACTCTTTGCATCCACTTTTTGACGGCGGGATCTTCGTAGAGGTACGCCAGTCCGTTGCCACCAGTAGTCAGCGATGCCTCCAAGTCGACTGCCCGCTGGGCACGGACAAAGGGTATGACGTTGAGGGTGCCCATCAGGGCGAAGGGCCCATGGGCATCCAAGTCCTTCAGCAGCGTTTCGTACGACGGAGCCTGAAACAAGCCATTTCAATTTTGAGGCTGCAAAATATTCGTTAGATACGTCTGGAGAGCATTAGCAGAAACTGCAACGAACATCGCCTTTTCTATCGAAAGTTTTCATCAGACGAGGATGTTCTTGAAAAGGAACGATACATAATTGACAAAGATTGTTATTTTGTTGAAAGAACTGAATTGAATTGAATTAATGCCTTATTTTACATGGTGAGACTCAGCCTGCTATTCCGTCTGACCACGCAAATTTTGCTACGCTCCTTTCACCAACTAGCAGAGAAAGTAGGTATTTCTTGGGCGAGAAACAGGCGGTTTCAATTTATCTCAGAGGCGTCATTTAGGCTTGAGGATCTTTTACATGCAAGTAAATCTACTAACATGGGACAGCCGTTTTTACTTGCCCTCCGAAGGAAGGCGTACGAAGGATGTTTTCGTCCTTAAAAATCCACGGCTTCGATCGGGTTTCAACCCGCCAACTTGGGTACAACAGTCCGGTACGCTAACCGTTACACCATTGCCGCGCGCAATCGAAAGACGCAATGAGTATTGAAGAGATTGTCATGGTTACCTCTGTCCAAACGAAATTAAACATTTCGTTTTGAATTTCGTTTTTACTGCACGTTAGACTGCAGAAAGGTGCTGGGAATTGCCTGACAGCGCCTCGAATCGAACTTTGAATGCGGCCAACACATTTTACTAGCATGTGTGCACGGCAAACTGCTCACGTTGCCTCTGCCGTTGACAATGCGAGCGCGCCGCGTCTGAACTGGAAAGAGCTGGATTCCGAGAAGTTTGACGATGTGCACATGTTTCACAAACGTCTGCCCAGGAACCGATGCGATCTTTTGGTGACGCTGCGAGCGAACAGAAAACAGTTGACAATCTACGTCAAAGAACTTTGTGCGAAAGAAATGAGTATTTGAAACCGGGTAGAAATGCGCGTGCCTTTTTTGAGTCTTTGGCGGGAAGTTTAAAATGTATGATCTTTCTTCCTGAAATGATTTCAAAGAGCAGCAAAACTGCTTTGTTTGAAACGTGGCGCCAATTTTGAATCAATTTGGCGGTCAATATGCCAAAATTCACTGTAATACAGGTGGAATGAGTTCTAAATTTCGTCGACTCGAAATTACCTTCTCGTAACCAAAAATTAATTTCTATATGGAGTGTAGTTGAAGATAACTAGCTTGCTTGTTTGATTAGTGATTGCGGGCGCGTCAATACCTAAGGACATTACTCCCGTAAATGTAGTACACGTTTTCCATCGGAAGATAGCGGTGATTTTCCCCCTCTGGATGGTGAGATCCAGGTACACGTCTGCTAGTGAAGTTTTGCCCAACCACGCATCACCCACCAGCGAGGCACTGTCCCAGCAGGGACAAGTTACTAAGCTCCCGTTGGGTCTCCCGGAATATATACATCGGATAGCGTTAATAACGCTCAAAAGAAAGTGCACGTCTCATGCTCGTTGAAATCCCAGATTGTTTTAAAGTTGCAAAAGTGCAGTTGTTTTTGTGTCTCCCTACAACTATAATATTGAAGATGGATATTTTTTCCTTAATGAAATCTGTTCCTTAAATACGTTTCTCTAAAATGTTCATTTTCAATTTTTCGGAAATATAACATATTGTTCGAGTAATTTGGCCCAAAATACATGTGAAGAATTATTTTCATTTAATTTTTTCTCAAAAATAGCGCAAATTTTTATAAAAATTTTCAACATATTCAAGAAGGAATGCTTAAGCGAATGGTTCGGATTTAACTTTCGTCTAACAATGAAATTTGAAAATTGAAAATTAGAACACAATGCGAGAAAGTATGAGCTGTTTGAGCGCCACTAGTTTCTTTATAAATAAAGCGTAAGAAAAAAATACCTCTAATCTCAGCAGCCTCAGCGTCTCCTCCAGCGTGCTGTGGTACTCCTGAAGCAGAAGTTTCTGGTGGCGAGCAGACACATCATCTGTGACGCTCGTGTTGAAGAAGTAGAGGAGGTCCAGGCTCGGAGACGATACGGTGCAACCCTGTAAGGAGCTCGTGATAGTGGATTGCAAGACAGCTCTGACTTTTGATACTAGTGTTCGAGTTCATACCCGAAGAGAAAAAAGTAATACCATGTTCATATATATGAGACGTTACAATATATACATATATAATTATATATAATATATACAACATACGTATTATATATATATATATATATATATATATATATATACATATATATATATCGAAGGAAAAACACCGTCTCCTTCTCAATTAGAAGAACAATTTTTATTTCATTAGGCTGGCATTGCAGAATAGCCGATTCTTAACCCTTCTACTTATACTGTAACATCCATAATATTGTTCATAAAGTGGAAGCGCTGAGTTCTTAATATTGCCAGAAAAAATCTCGATACTGCTTTCTGATTCATACGGCTTGAAATGCAAGGTCTGAATGTAGGTAAATGGGATGATTATTAAAACATTTCAGTAATGCGAAGACATTAAAATCGCCTCTCCAACCGGTCTTCAAATTTGTAATGCACTCGCTGTTTGGAAATAAGGCAAATAACCTTCCAAGCTTACAAGGAATTTGAGGTTTTCTCAACTAAATTTCGTTTTTTTTACCTTCTCGCCTTTACGAAAGTACATGGTAAGAAGAGAAAGTTAGGTAAACGGGCGCCGGGAAACGGCGAATTTTCGGCAGAAAAACCCTTATTACAAGGCTCTGGTAACGAAAAAGGGGATAAATTCAATTGCTAAATATAAGACAATACTCTAACACGTGGTGTAGCCAGAATCCATGTTTTGTGTCTGTAACGTGATACAGAAAACTCGATTGATGCAAAACGTCCATCGGACTGTCTGTCAACAACGCTAGCAGCCAAATCATACAGCCGATTGCTTTCAAAACTGATATTCCCCAAACAATCTAAACGTACACGCCGCTTCAGAAATTTCAAACGAGTATTTTGATTTTGAAGGTATCTTACATTAAGCCTCAAAAACATTTTCAAAATTTTCTCAAAAATTGCGCCAAATTTTTTGTCAAACTTTGTCTTTGCTTGTTTGAATCAAACCTTGTCTTTGTCTTTGCGGAAAAGACGTTTAAGAGAATGGTGAAGTCTCATGATCGTTGAAATCCTAGATTGTTTGAGATTGCAAAAGTGAAAATTTTTGAGAACGTCTTCCTTCAACTATAAAACTGAAGATAGAAACCGATCTTCACGTAAGTTTGTGTTTAATTTTTCAAAATAATGAGAATTTGTGTAATTTGGGACAAAATACAGGAAATTTAAAAAAGATTAACATTTTTTCAAAAAATCGCTTTAAATTTTTTCGTTAAGTTTGTTCCAGGGATAGAAGAAGGGATGCTTAAAAGAAAGGGCGCAAGTGGCATTTTCGTTAAATTTTTGAAATATTGCAAATGTAGAAATAATGCGAGAACGTATGTGCTGATGGAGCACTAGTTTTCAATTAAATAAAGAGATGGTTGGCTATGTTTGAGGTACTGCATGCTCTGAACGTTACCTTGTGCATTAGGGTAAACACAAAGTTTTAATGGATGTTTAAATTAATTGAATGAAGGCGTATTTTCCGTCGTTTGTTATATCGCTTTTTAGACCATCTGTACTACGATATTGTATTCCATACGTAATATTGTAGTTCATTTTGTTGTGCGAGTTACAATCGATCTATCCATTCCATGTGAGTGCAAGGTTATGGTTAGTAAAGGAAGACGGCGAATTTTAAGTCCCAAGATTGGTTTAATTGTAATTGCAAAAAGTATTGCGTGACTCTGAATCGTCTGACTTGTGCCAAAAAAGTCATTGGTTATATGTAATGAATTATGTTTTACTTTCTCGTTGGAGAGTAGAGAGAAAGTTATGTAATGCTGCGCCAAAAAACAGCGAATTTTTGCAAGAAAAATTCGTATTACAAGGCACTGGCAACAAAAACGTTGGTAAATCCAGATGTTAAATTTAGAAAAAAATCCTTATAATGTGGTGTAGCCAGAATCCATGTTTTGTGGAACCATGATGCCAAAAAATTGAAAGACGGCAAAAACGTCTATCTGTCCGTCCGTCCGTCTGTCTGTTTCTCTGTCTCTCCGTCTGTGGAAAACGCTAGGGGCTAAATTGTGCAGACAATTTTCTCCAAAATTGATATTCCTCAATCGATCTTGCTGAATTGCCCCTTGTATTATAAACCGATATTTTAATTTTGGAGAGTACTTTTCATGTAGCCCTTGAGACCTTTTCAAAACTTTGGCTCTATCGTTTTTGATTAAATATTGTTGTTAGATAGAGTGAATGACGTTTAAGAGAATGATGCACGTCTCATATTCGTTAAAACTTCTGATATTTCGAAAATTTCAAAAGTTCAAACTTTTTTCGGAGTATTCCTCCAACTACAATATTAAAAACAAAGATTTTTTTCTTTAATGAAATATGTTCCTGTAAGATACATTTTGAAATAAAGTAATGTACAATTTTTCGATAATTTGAGTACCTTTCGCGTAATTTTGCGAGAAAATACGGGCAAGAAAATTTTAGCACCAGTAATTTACTTAAGAGGTTTAGTAGGGTTTTCTACATTGTACCCCCTGACATGATCTTCGTAAATACAAAACGTTTCAATTACATTTTCACAAATATCTTTTAACTGTGTTCACAGTGAATAGTGGATTATATTAATACAGAATATTTAAACCTCTCGTTTCATTTGGCGGTTAATCAAAAGTTGTTTGTGCTGTCACCATTCCTTTTTATTTGTTTAATTATTTCTCGTGAGATTTTTTGAGTACATTGAGATCGAGGCCTTACGAAAAATAGAACTCTTTTGCCAATCACTTGTATATTTTGTTCAGTTACTTAGTATAACTTTATTGGGTTTCACAGACCCCCTTTAAGTTCTTAAGTCATGCAAGCCACTAATGATAATCTTGTGAGAAATATGATGACTATTCCATTCGTGAAATTTAAACCAATAGTGTTTAACTATACACACAAAATTCCGCAATCAGGGCAGTGTATCTCGAAAAGTTTATCGCTTTTTCTATCCGAATTTACTTACTACTTCTTCCTTCTGGTTAATCGTAAACTGTGACTCATCTATTTTAGCAGGCGGTATACATCGATCGCCATATCGATGTACAATAAACCGCCTATGTATTATAACATGACCTCTTTGGTTTTAACATATTTTCAATATTTGACGCATTTTGGAACTGTGTTGGACATACTTTCACGCCTAGGATAGTCCTATTAAATACTGCTCTTGCTTCGGAAATTCTCAGAGAAATCATCTCCTCGCTTCGCGAATCGAGATTTATCGACAATTTCCAAAGCACTCGTGGTATGATAGAGATGAGGTGTATTACGGAGTATTGGGCAAATAAGAAGAGCAGAGAAAACCGGAGGACGCCATCAACGCCTCTTGTTCGTTCACCAAAACCTCCACATGGAAACAACAGTAAAGCGTCAATAATTGAGACGTCAAAAATCCTCACCGTCGATAATCCGAATTCGATTCTGATGCAAAAAATCACATGAAGTAAAAATTAGAATGTTTGTGCGGATTGTGTCAAAACATTTAATAATTTTATTAAATTTGATTCCAATTATTTATTTTTGTAACAATCAGAGTGAATTTTGTACGGGTTTGGTAAGTTTTTTCGGGGGAGGGATTCACGTTGAAGACGACTACAGGCCCTATTAGACCATTTCAAAATCCAGACAGTTTGACCATCTGGAAGCCGTCTGTTCCCAGCTAATCCATATTGTCGACGTTCTACTGTATTGTATTTGAATGATTGCGTACCTGAAAGTCTACCATACGGTATCCTTGCGGTTGTGGATAGCCGTCCTCGTACTGAAACATCATGTTGTTCACCCAGAAGTCGGCGTGCACAATGACATTGAACGCTCCAGGTTTTGGACGGGCGCACATCTTCCCAGTGTCCATTGCCACCAGCTGTAACAGAAGGAGTGCTTTCTCTGAAAATACTTTTTATTTTTTTCACGCCATAAACTTTTAAAACTTGGAAGTGATCAACCAATGGGGATAGATTTTCTGTGCGGATTTCTCGAGTTCTGGGATCCCTACCCTGCACAAGTTCATATATAAGAGAAAACGAACGATTTTGGCACGAATTTATAAGACAATTAATACTGCCGTGTAAATAAAACTACAATATTTGCAAAGGCAAATCAGCTACAGGTTTGGAATACTGGGCCCTTCGGAAGGAATCGACTTCTTGCCATGTGAACGTGATACCAACTATTTGGACAACTATATTTCTTACGAAGCTTTAGAATACGTGCACAGATAATGAAGCAATATATCTTTCCAGCGCCACTAAAAAGGGCTATCTCAGCTTTGGGTAAATGGATCAGGAAAATTACCAAACCTGGTCGAGATGGGGGCATTAACCTAAATTGCACTCGAATTGGAAATTGAATCTCGCTGATCCATTTATTACATTACCGTATACGTACCTACATAAGGAGTAATATACGAAGTACATGGAAAGTTATGTAATGCTGCGGAAAATCGATTTCTAGATTTCAACGGAAATACACGTTTTGGGGTCTCCTGATACAGAATTTTTTTTCAAAACGGCCGTCCGTCTGCCTGTCTGTGAACACTACTAGCTCCTAAACCACTCGTGGTCTGTTTTCCAAAATGTTGATACCCCTGTCCATCTGGCTCGAGTCGAAACCTTGAGATTTTGAAAAACATTCTTTAGAATTTGGGAGTACTTTACATGAACCCGAACCCGGGTTCGACTGCCAGTCGAGGCTGATTATAGTGTCAGATTTCCTTGCAACGTCCCAGTATATGTTGCTGAGTGGCGATGATACGAATGAAGATCACTTCTCAGGTTGAGAAGACCGGGATTCGACATAGGGATGTCTATGCGCTAATCACACCATCTCTTAACCCAGGGTTGTCCAACTGGCGGTTATTAATTTTCGGCATTCGGCCAGTGGTGCCATTTATTGCGGCCCGCAAAAGGTTATTAATCAAAAAAAGAAAGTCCATTCTAACTATGTCGAACGAAAACATTTTGTGCCTAGCGCACGCGCCCTGCTAGGGTAAACACCCCCTTAATGTAAAATTAGGTAAAATTTGTTATGACCAAAACAAGTTAATTTCATAAAACAGTTTTTTTAATCACAATTGCTGAACATATAGAAAAAGGCGTTAACATGCGTAATCTTAAAATAACCAGTAGATTTACCGGGGATTGGCGAGATTTACAGAAACCGAAGAAATATCCAATAACTATGTCGTGGTCACGATCCAGATATCAGAAGAGAAGTCTTTTACACTAACCGGCAGCGTTGTCTCTTATTATCACTATCCCTCTCGTAGCTCGCACTATACTGGGACGACTTGGACTGCCTTTCCGCTCGCTGGGCGCCGTTTTATGCACGGTCAGGGATAAAGGCTCGCCGACTGGCCCGGCCGTATTGGCAATGGCGCACCCGATCGCGCCCACCGAAGCGTGACCCGACCTCAGTGACGTCACGTGAGTGGTGCCCTGTTTTCATGGGCCGCCCCCGTCTCGCCCGGCGGCGATTATTTTAAAGGGGGCGCGGGCGACTTCATCGAATTCAAATGAAAATGGCGCGTTTTATATTATTAAAATAATATTTTTGGCGTAAATGTGTTGGAAAGATTCAAGAATGAGTTATACCTTAATGTCTTGTTGTGGGAGAGCTGGAAAATTGCATAGAAAGCACTGCGTTATGTACGGTACGGCCTGACATTACGCATGGTTCCAACACCCCCCCCCCCCCCCCAACTGCAGCGTAGCCGGAACAATGTCCAAGCTCAACTCTACGGGGAAGTCAGGTGTGGATTGCCCGAGTAATGAAAACATGGCCCGCACCCACAATAAAGTATTTTAATTTTGACTCTTGGGGGGCCTTGCAAGTTGGACATCCCTGCCTTAAACCATGGCAGAAAGGCCGAAACACCGCTAGTAGGCGTTGGTCCCTTGTGAAGCTATTGCGCCAGGACTGACAGATATGTTTTTGTGGAAGATTACGTATTTTTACTTATTCATTGAAATCCGTGTTGATGTTCTTTCCGCATGTAAAATCACTTTATTTTATTTTTTTTCGAGTGTACGGGTAAAAGCGCTCACCTTGTACCTCTCGAGGAGTATTGCGTATTCCTCGTAGCCTGGCCACGACCGACAAGCGTCGGCCGCCATTTGCATCATGTTTTCCATGAACTGTTTCGCGGCATCGTCTGCCTTCTCCAGCCAATGAGGGGGCAGCTCTTCGCGCAGTTGCGGCTTTCGCCGCAAGAGCGCGTGCGAGCCGGCGTGATAGCGTGCTAGGTTTTGCAAGGCCAACAGGCTGTGCCTCAGGTCTAGGCCGCGTTTGCGGTCGGCCATCTTGAAGCCCGCAGGCGCCAGGTCCTGCAGCACGAGGAACTCGACGGGGTGGGAGCCGTAGAGGGGGCACCGGGCGGCGAAGGGGGGGAACCGGCCTGGAGCGGCCTCCTCCAGCAGAGCCTGAAACAAACAGCAGAAAACATCAGCAGTGTCGTTATTTCTTAATTTATATACGTTTACATAAGAGGAACATGACAGGTGACAATCGTAAAAAGGTCAGCGATCTGAAAAAGGTAGAAACTACTGGGCTACCGTCAGGGGCCGCTAGAGCTCAGTGTTTGTAAAAAAAAACACCGTCAACTGAACCCTAAATTGAGTTATTATTTCGTGTTTCCTGGCACGTCAACTGCTATAGTCAATAGCCTCGATAATAGTGCATTCTTTAATCCCGGGAGACGTTCTTTGTTTTGTTCTCCAGTTACATATGTATATGCGCGTGAGTCATTTCATGCGTTAAAAACATAACATGGTCTTCTCCTTTCGACGTACAAACGCTTCCTAACTCATTATGCTGGGAAGAGCTTCAAGTATTCCCTCGGTGGGTGAGGGGTTAGCTTTCTGGCCTCCAAATCCCTAGAGCGCGGGTTCGATCCTGGTCTAGGTGCGTGGAAAAACCATAGTAGCCATGTAACTCTTGTGGCATGTAAAAAAACCTTGTCGGATGGCCCAGCAAAATTAAAACAGATATCTTAGTTTACTGAGACCGACATCTGGCGGAGAAAGTGAGAGTCACGTCTCAGACGCATCAGGGGACCGCCTGCGAGGTGCGTCTGCTCGCTAAGGCCCCAGACCCGCGTCGGAGGTACGCTTCCAAAGAGGCCTGGGTCAAAAGTTCGCGAGTGGAACGCTGCCTTCGGGCAGTCTCTCCGTTAGTAATCCCGAACGAAAAAAAGAAAAAAGATTTATTTACTGTACAGCGCTTTCTTCATGTCTGTATTTCTGTAATGCACAAGAGGTTGTGCGTTAAGCGAATCGAAGTTTGGACGATATTTTTAAATATAGTCGAAGAAAAAAGATCGCTTTTGGGATCAAACGATGAAGAACAAAAAATATGAATTGACGGAATTCGTATTACTTTACTACATGTCTGTAGCAAGCGCGACACTGCGGCCGCACCTGATTGTAGACCGTCAGAACCTTATTCTGACGGCCGGTCGTCAGGATTACGGTGCACTTGCTGTTGGTAAATGATTACTTCTAAAGTCTTCAACAGCGCTTCGAGTCTTGGAAATGCTCACTATGTTTCAATGACATTCAGGGTGCAACTAATTTGTAACATAAAAAGTACTTGTACGAGATTTTAAGCTTCTGTGATCAAAACGGTAAAGGAATGATTTATTGTTGATAATGATGGCGTATGCTTCTACCGCAACAATGAGTCACCTCTATACGAGGAAGTTGACGGGGTCTGAGCTAATGGGGGGAATGGATTAAAATTGCTATTTTCATTTTGGGAGGTACTTTACCATATACCTCTAAGATACATGCAACGGATGAAATGGAATATTCAAAATAGCAAGAGTACCCAGAAGAGCGGACTTTCATAAACGAAATTTTATGACCCAAACATGTATGACATATAACGCTGTCTGCCAAAAATTGCACTTTTTAATTGTTTTTATTTTCATATAGGCACCCAAAGTAATTCAAATTTGGCGCCTAATCTCAAAAGAGGACAGTTATAATCTGTATTTGGTACAAATTGATAACAATGGAAGTGCAGTTCAACCGTCCTCCCCTCGAGAAATTGGTTACTTTCAACTTAAGACGCTACGTGTGCTCATTGTTGAAAGCTAGCGGCCTCAAAGCTAGCGGTTCATTGTTGAAAGCAATATCGTTGGCGGATCACCTCGCTCGAGGATATACTCAAGTATCGACTGCACTGGATTATTTATGTACGGTCGGTGTCTCGTTTTCAAAGCTCCGTGTCGTTTTCGTATTTTTCATGATCCCGGCTATCTTGGCGCGTCAAAGCAGAGCGTGGTCTATGCACGAAAGATAATAAATGGCTTTCTCCCAAGACATAGGTAACACTTATTTTCTCAAATACTTTATTTTGGAAAGCAGATTAGAAAGGACAGAGTGTGATGATGTTTAATATTTGTCTTTTCACAATCGTCTCATGAACGCACGCAGGAAGAGTTTTGTACAAGTATTTCTGTCCAATTTTCCAGCTCTCCCACAACAAGATATTTCGCGCCTTAATAGTTTTGGTAGTGAAAATTGCTATGTGTTAGGATCAAACTTCAAACGTTTCTGACAATACGCGGTACGAAGATTACTCCAGCTACCGGAAAGCATGACATTCTAACAAAAGTTTATAGTTTTCAGAGGATTTTGGATATCGCATTTCTCACACTTCTTACATATTTTGCGAAGGGATGAGCGTAAAGACATAACTCATTCTTGAGTCTTTCGAACACATGTACGCCAAAATATTATTTTAATAATATAAAACGCGCCATTTTCATTTGAATTTCACTATGTAGCTTGATGAGCACTATTTAACGTATAGT
Source organism: Gryllus bimaculatus (assembly GCA_017312745.1). Classification (NCBI taxonomy): domain Eukaryota; kingdom Metazoa; phylum Arthropoda; class Insecta; order Orthoptera; family Gryllidae; genus Gryllus; species Gryllus bimaculatus. The sequence goes on along the minus strand of BOPP01000256.1, from coordinate 102,706 downwards.
TCACTGATGCACCTTTACGTTTTGTTGAGCTCTCTTTTTGCTTGAAGTAGTAAGGGTAGGGCTGGACGTGAGTCAATATTTGGTTAGTAATGTTGAAATATTAAATTTTCAGGTCGTTCACCGTTATAAATAAGTTTTTTATAACTCGGGAACGAAAATGTTGCTAATCTTGCGCTTTTTTAAAAAAAAATATTAGTTTTGAAAACTTTTATTCACCTTTTAATTATTTATAGTTAAAAATGTTGCGAAAGGTTTCTGAAACTCAAGAAAACGTGGGCAGACGATCTTCTCCTCCATACGTCATAAACAGTTCTTTTACTATTTATGACCAAATTAATGAAACAAATAAATCAAACGCCTCTCTGGTGGGAGATACTTGGTTGGGGAAAACCCCGCTAGCTGACGGTAGATTGGCGCCGAATCTCATCATCCAACTGGGGAATACCCCCGCCACTTCCCGATTAACAACATGCACTACACTTACGGGGCCAATGTCTTTAGCAGTTGACGCGCTCGAAATCACCGAAAAACAATCTATCGTCGGGAGTTATTTCGTTTCGATAAAAGTTCCTAATTCACAACCTTAGGGTCAGACTGACGTAACTTCACAAACGAAATATTTGGGGACAGACAAATATGATACCTTTTACGTTCCTTTGACTCTAATAAGATGTATAATTTTGTATATATGTGAAGCCTTCTGTACCAACATACCTAGCAATCTTTGCTTGCTCCTAAGATGCAGAAATAAGTTTTGATTCTGGTAATGGCTGTAAACAAAAAGTATAGTTACGTCTGTCTGACTAAGATAGCGAATTATTACTCACCTCGACCTGCGGGACGATGTCAGACAGCATGAGATTCTCCACGCGAAACGCGCCCAGCTGTGCCGTTGTCTCCCCCATGACGCCCGGCGGAGGCCCTTTCACCAGGTACGAGCGCACGCTGCCGTCTGATAGTGTCGCTCGCACCCGGTAGATGCAGCTGGAGTAGTTGTCGCCTGGCGCGGTGCCCATTTCCACGGAGATGTCTTGTACCTTCGTATCAGAGACGTGGGAATAGAAATAAACTACACTCACTGAGGGCGCTGCTGTCGCGGAATAATTTGATGGCCGCCATTGTTGTGGAAACGTGCGTACTTTATAGACATCGTTGCGACTGTGATAAAGGCAATTTAGTTGTTTCGAATACAGACATGTTATTTTCGGTACTGTATTATTTAACTGTATGGATATAGTCTTTGTATAATATGGTTAAGAATTGTCTGGTCTATATTAGGTTCGAACAAAGTCATTATTCCAAATTCAAATTCAGTGTACAAGTTCGTACAGTTGGAACCTTCAGAACGAAATAATACGCGAGGAACATCTGTGTTGTTACTTAACAGTAACTAATTGAGAATGCTGAAGAGTTTTCGTGTGAAAACTTGCATACGTGTGTTGTTAAAGATAAATGGCAGCTGATATAGAAAACGTGCATCTAAACATTCATATACAGCTAATATACTGGTGTTTCATTTTATGTTCTTTTTTTTAAATTTATTTATCTCAAAACAAAGATAATTATGTAAACGAGCGCAAATGCAGGGGCAGATTCAAAACTGGCTCAGCATATTTATTTAGCAAACTCAATTTATCCCGATTCCTGAACTGTCAGGACACGGATTTGTAGGGGAAGGCTGCGTATTATACGTTTTCTTGAGCTGAGGAATATTTATTTTATTTTTCTCTCTGCGTCAAAACAGTTAAACACTGTGTGTGATGTGCGATGTAAGAAGTTAATTAGTTAATTGAAGTTGCATTTATGTCCAGAAGCAAAACAAAGGGCTATCTCAGCATTTGCTCAAGGATCAGAGAAACTGACGAAAACCTGATCGAGATGGGGGTCATTGACCTAGAAGCAGAAGTATAATACTGATTACAGGTTCTTTAGAATTATACAATCCAAAATGGTAAATAATACATTAAATGTAATTTTTGTGATTAATATTACTTTCCTTTTGGGTGCTCGGTATAGTCTCTAATTGTATAGAACCAGTTGTGCAGCAGAAAAGAGAAAGACGCACAAAGTGCTCATATGCTCTCTATTCGTGATTCTAACTACAGGTGCTAAAACAGTACGTACCACTTCGCCCGTATTGTCACACATTATTATTTATAAATTTTCGAAAATTTATAAATGATTTTATTTAAAAATATACCTTTAAAGAACCGATTTTATAAAGGGAAACGTCTGAACATGTGTTTTAGTTGTAGCAATTCTGCGAAAACGTTTTGTAATTTTCGAAAAATCAAGGTTTTCAGCGAACATGAGACGTGCGCCATTCTCTGAAACGTACTTCACACTATCCAGCAAAAAAAAAAAAAAAAAATCAAAAACGATCGAGCCTTTTTTTAAAATTTTGAAAATGTCCCATACGCTTCATGTAAAGTACTCTTTCAAATTAAAATATCGATTTCAAATTCAAGGCGCCATGACATCAGCCAGACAGATAAGGGATATCAAATTTGGAGGATATTGGATGAACGGTTTAGTCAATAGCGTTGTTCACAAATGGACTGACGGAGAGACGGACTGACGGAGAGACGGACTGACGGACTGACGGAGAGATGGACTGACGGGCTGACGGAGAGACGGACTGACGGAGAGACGGACTAACGGAGAGACGGACTGACGGAAAGGCGGACTGACGAAGAGACGGACTGACGGAGAGACGGACTGACGGAGAGACGGACTGACGGAGAGACGGACTGACGGAGAGACGAACTGACGGACGTTTGGCATCATTAACTTCTTCGCTATCAAGAACCCACAAAACATGGATTCTGGCTACACAACGTATTAGGGGATTCTAAATTTATCAACTGGATTTATCCACTTTCTCATTACCAATAAGAGTTTTTCTGCCGAAAATTCGCCTCTGTTTTCCGCGGTCTTACACAACTTTCTCTCTACTGCGTAAGTAGTAGCGAGGAAGTAAAAAGAACGGCCACCAGTCCACTGTACAAGATCGTCCTTTCAAACTGCGAGCACTCGTTTACCTTAATTCTTACCTGCAAATTGCCTTCCTCGCTGTTTTGTAGGGCCTTTTGAATAAGAGCGATGTTTATCCATTCAGGGGCTTTAAATTCAGCGTCAGGACTGGCATTTTGTTCGGCCATGATGATTAGAATGTAGGTTTTATTCCTCTTTTCTGAAAATAGTTCACAGATCGATATTTGAAATTACAGACACTCTTCAATTATACGGCATGTTTTTGTTTATATATATGCTACAAATTACATCCAAAACTCGTATTTCAAAAAGCCTTGAAAAAATTTATTTAATGAAAAATCTTATTTTATTACTAAAACCTAATTTTAACGACTAGCTACTGTAAAGAAATAAATTCTCTGATTTAGTATAATTTAAAAGAGTGTAGTTAATACCGTGTAAAATGCGAAACTTTACAACTTTACCTGAACTATCTGCAGGAAATCGAACGGGTGATCTTTTAACGACTGTGTCCTTGCTTTGAATGAAGTGACGAACAGACTGTCAGGACAATGTAAGCTACATAATCGCGACACTCACCGATAACACATCTGTTGATTAAATATTTTGTTGACTCATCATAACTTATAACATTGCACCCTTTACAGCTATAATCGAAAAGAAACGGATAAATTGAAGATGTGGGCTTACTGAGAGCACTGCTGTCGAGGAATAATGTGACGGCCGGAATTGAAGTGATAACGTTCGTTATGGATTCATCTAATAAATATAATAATCGTAATGATGGTAATGCAATAAAAATTAATGTAATTGCGGGCAAAATAGTTCAAATAATTTCGATGGTTTGCCCTTCTAAAAGGAATCGATTGGTATAAGAATTAAAAAATAATATTGTTATAATATATGAAACGAGAATTGTGATTATTAATAGAATTATTAATGTATGATCATGAAAAAAGATAAGTTGTTCTATTAAGGGTGATGAGCCATCATTGTTATTGGAGCAAGTTAGTTGTTTAGAAAAATGATTTTCTTTTGGTGGGTGTGTTATTTCACTGAATGAAAATATGCATGATATAACATGGTTAAGAGTTCTGCTGCAAATAAATGTTCGAAGAAGTTCATTTTTTTATGTTCAAATGTAGTGTTCACTTTAATACAATTTGACACTTCGGAAAGAAATGTTTCGGACGCAATATCTTAGCAAGTTTGTTTTGCTTTTTAATCTGTAATTAATTGTAAAAAGTGGATACTAAAATGACATATTATTAAATTAATTTAAAAACATAAATTAAGTATTATTTGGTATTGTTGTTGTATATTCATTAATCTGTTACATGGAACGCTGCAAGCGTCAGCGTGGCAAAAATGAGAGTTGGACGCACATCAATACATTAATACATTGGGAAGACAAATTTATTGAAAATTAAAAAAGCGAGAGTGTAAAAATAGAATTAATATTGGTATATTCAATACTAAATTATAATTAAAATCAAATTAATTATTTTTCTTATCATTTATTCAATTTTTCTTGTGGCCAGTTGTTGGTGTGAAGCATGTATGTATTTCATTAATTGCAAACAAATTATGCAAAAACTACCCTTTTTCAAAAAATTGTACATACTATTTTTAAAGAGCTTATTATGCACAACAGTCTTGGTCTGAAGCCAAAATCTAAATCTTTAACTTTGTAGTTTTAAATTCTTTTTTAAATTTTCGAAACTCCGAAAGATACCTGAGACTAGCACCAAGTTCTTATTTTATAAATAAAGAAAATTTAATTGGATTTTGAGAAAAAATCGTACATTTCAATCGGAAATAACGCAAAAACTACTCGTTTTTCAAAAATATTGTACAGAACCTTTTTAAAGAACGAATTTTCTACCAAAGACTTTGTCTGAGACAATCACGAATTTTCTCGAATTCTGAAGTTTTAAAAATTATTTTTCCAATTTTTGAAAAATAGGGAAAGTTAACGAAAATGAGACCTGCAATATTCTCTTAAAGTCTTTTCCACTATTCAACAACATTTTTTTTAAATGTCCTAGCGGTTTGATGTAAAGTACCCCCATAAAATGAAAATATCAATTTCAAATCCCAGGGTCCGCGACATCAGCCAAAACGAACGGGGAATATAAATTTTGGAGAAAATTAGCCGAACGGTTTATGCGCTAATGCTGTGCACAGATGGACGGACAGACAGTTTTTGCCGTCAAACGATTTTTCGGTATCAAGGACCTACAAAGCGGATTCTGGATTCACCACGTGCAAGAGAACTTTTCTTCTAAATTTAGAAACTGGAGTTATCCACTTTTTCTTACCTGGGCCCAGCAATAAGAGTTTTTGTATTGAAAATTCACGTTTTTCGGCACACGATTACAATACTTCCTCTTCTTACGTTGTAAGTGCGAGAAAGTAATCTAGTGCCGCTACAACAGTACATACTTTCTTTCCTCTTATTAATGGTTATGTAACAATAATACACTGCATTTCCTTTTTGCAAGTTTCAGAAAAATGAACAATAGCCGAAAATGTGTCTTGCGCCTATTTTCTTACCGTTCCTTATTTTATATGTGGAGAAAATTTAAAGAAAAAATTTGGAACTGTTTTCTTTTTGTAAATTTGAATTGCAAAATACACAAACACTACTCTTTTTTTCACAAACTTGCACAGTATTATTTTTGAATAACTCTTTGTGTACAACACACGTTGTCTGAGACAAAAATCTCTTACTGCAATTTTGTAATTTTAATTTTTTTTTAATTTTCAAAAAACAAACAATCCCCGAAAATACGACTACTACCATATTTTTACCGTTTCTTATTATACAAGTGAAGAAAATTTTAAGAAAAAATTTGGAGCTTATTTGAGAAAATATTATTTGTAAATTTCTATCCCAAAAAACGCAAAAACTACTCGTTTTTTTAAAACATTGTATGTGCCGATTTTTAGAGATCAAGTTGTATACAACAGACTGGCTAAAGTTAAAATCTCTACCTTTAATTTTGTAGTTTTAAAATACTTTTTTATAATTTAGAATAAAACGAGCAAAACCCGAAAATATAACTAGCATCATAATTTTATTGTCGTCTGTTGGACGGTCTGGACGTCTGTTGGACGGGGAAATAATTGGAGCGGTTTTTGATAAAATTTTTTGTAAATTTCAATCGCAAAATACTCTGAAACTACTCGTGTTTTCAAAAAATTGTGCATGACCTTGAATAGCTACCTGTCTACAAAAGACTTAGCCTGAGACAAAAATCTCTATCATCAATTTTGAAGATTTTTAAATTTATTTCACAATTTTCGAAAAATGGGGGATGCCAACGGAAATAGAACCTCCGCCATTCTCGTAAACTCCTTTTGTCGTATTGCAAAACAAAATTTAATCAAAAAATTTGAAACCATTTTTTTTGGAAATTTTGAAAATGTGCCAATATATTGTGTATACAATTTAAATATATTTAGAAAATTTAGTAATTTAGAATTTATTCAATTCGATTATCGCAGTACCATTATTTTCACCACCATATTTTTATCGTTGTAATAACTATTTGGATAATACTGAAAACACAAGTATCGAAAACACGACGTATGGTAACTATCGCAATGAACACATTGTGAAGAAAATTTTACTTACCAAATGCTCGTCAGTTCCTGAAGCCTAGAGCTTATACCAGGTTTCCGAATCAGTGATTCAGCACACAAAACAACACCGTAACAATGTCTTAATAGCCTGCTTTACTAACCAAATACAACTATCTTAAGGGTACCCTATTATAGTCCACCGTTTTCAAAACAATAAAATAATTCACACACACACACACACCAAAAAAACGCAGCAACGCAGAGCGGCACGTATGGGCTTGGCCACCAGGGAAAGATGAGTGTCTGCGTGCAGCTGACGCCAGTTTTCGATCGCAGGTCGTTGTTACGCAACATACAAGCTCCCTCGTTGGCCGAGACCTTGGGCAGCGCACAGTCACGGTGACTTTACGCACCGGGAGAGATGGCGCAGGGTCTGATATCACGGCAGTCCTTCTGACCGGGAGGTCCTAGATTCGACTCCCGACGGTGGCAGGATTTACGACAGTTGCTAGTCAGCTACGTCGTATTCAGTCGCAGTCTGGGGAAGAATTCTAGAGGCCGGCTGCTCTGATGGGTAGTTTTTCGTGGTTTCTCCCATCAACACCAGGCGAATGCCGGAGCAGTTCTCTAACAAACGGGCCACAGTCCTCCTACGACCCTTTCTACCTCTTCCTTGTCCTATAGTCTCCCCTTACACACACACACACACTTACACTAGCACGCACTACATAATCACACATGCCGGGAGACCGGTCGGGAGCTTAGAGCTTGTCCCGGCTGGGGCGGTGCCGCGCTGGTGGGAGATACCTGGTGTGGGAATCCCCACTAGCCAACGGTAGGTCGGCGGTGGATCTCACCCTACAGTGAGGGGATGTTCATCGCCATCTCCCGAGCAAAACATGCACTACACTTACAAATGACTAAATGACCCTGGAAGTTGACGTGCCCGGTATCACTAAAACAATCCATCAATCGACGTCACGAGTAGATTAAAATTTTGAGAGTTCGCAGTCTAGTTGAGAGAGCCACCTGCCATCCTAGGATCCTAGGATGAAAGGGGAAATCCTAGAGAAAAATCCTAGGATCCTAGAATGAAAGAGGAAATCCTAGAGAAAAATCCTAGGATCCTAGGATGAAAGGGGAAATCCTAGAGAAAAATCCTAGGATCCTAGGGTTGGCGTTTAGGCGGCAGCGGATTTCCGACACTAGTCACATGCCTTGGACGAATTCAGCAACTGTCTGGAGAACAATTGTCGCGGCCGCCTGCTCGGTCGGATGGTTTTCCGCCTTTCTCCGTTTGTTTTTTCTAAAATTGGGGGGTTTCGAACGATTAACATAGTCAAAGTTCTCAAGAACAAATTTTGAGTCTCGAAACCGATATATCGGAAGGTAGATTACGAATGTCATTTCTAGATATTTGTAGTCGTTCTGCAGGCATGATCGTTAACTACTAAATAAAAGGAACGCAAATTGGAATTGAATCTAGTCCAGAAACGAGCACAAATTCTACAAAATAAATCCCGAAATTAATTTCACAAAATTAATTTTCGAATGATTGATTGATTAGTGATTCCGGGCACATGAACTGCTAAGGTCATTAGTTCCGGAAGTGTAATGCGTGTGTTTTTCTCGAGTGGTAGTGATCTTTCCCGCTTGTTGGTGACATCCGGCGCCGACCTACCGTTGAGTTTCTCCCAACCAGGTACCTCCCGCTAGCGGGGCACCGCCCCAGCTGGGAGAAGTTTAAAGCTCCCTTCCGGCATCCCGGCATGTGTGGGCAACTTTAGGAACAAACGGTTTAAGCATTGAGAAGTACATACCTCAATGCACAAGAAACAATGAACAACAAAAATTTCATTTTTCACGTGAAAAGGGCATTTTGAGGTAGACCGAGTACCTTCAGTTACGACATTCTTTAATAATATCAACAACACCTCATCATTATTTCTACGATTGTATTACTACGTTGTATTGAAAACCAGGCTTTCAGCCCCTTGCGCTGCAACAAATTCATTTTACCCCTTCCTCTATCCGGGTCGTAACGTATATAAATTTAATCTTCAATATTAGTGTCCAATTGTTTGTACCGTTTTCAACACTGTCAGTGTTCAGATGTATTTATATTAGATGTCAATAAATCCTAAGAAGTAAGAAACTGCTTTTTATTGATATTGACTGTACATTTTGGGGTTTTAATTTCATTTTTTGTATTTTTTTGGTGGTTTGACGTTTCTCTAAAGAGTTTCACATCTTCGTAGAAGAACGTATTTGTAACAAAAGTATAGAAACGTTTTCTAGTCTCTCGTACGTTCACGTCGGCATGAAAGAAAAATATCGCGTTCAAGAACGAATACCTTAGGACTGATTGATTGGTTCGTGTGTCCGAGCACGTCAACTGCTAAGGTCATTAGTTCAGTATGTGAAGTGTTTATTTCTTTGCGGGAGGTGACGGTGCTCTTTCCTTGTTGAGATTCGGTACACTTCGCCTTACAGAGTTTTCCCCATCTAGATATCTCCCACCAGCGACGTACTGCCCCAGCTGGGTCAAGCTCTTGGCTCCGGATTGGTCTCACGACATGTAATTTAGGGGATGTAACTGTGGTAGTGTAGTGTATAAATGTACAAGTGTGTGAAAGAAACGAGGAAGGGACAAGGAAGGGGAAGGAACAATCGCGCGTGGTCCGTGGCTCGTTTGCTTCGGCATTCATCTGTCATTGATCGGAGAAACCACGGAAAACTACCTATCAGAGTAGCCGGTCGCTAGAATTCTCTTCCAGACAGTGGCTGAATTTGACCTAGCTATTTAGCTGTTGTCCAGAAACCTGCCGTCCTTGAAACTCAAACCCCAGGACCACCCTGTAAGAGGCATACTAGTGATATTAATTGATGCTCTGAGCTACCTATGCCGGTTGAAATTCCTAGGAAAATCCAGCACCTCGACATACCGAATTTATTTTCTATTAAACGTCGGGAAAAGTTTGAAGCAATTTGAATTACGAATTGACATACTGTACGTTGTTTGTCATTTTCAATTATTTTTCCTAACAATAATAATAATAATAATAATAATAATAATAATAATAATAATAATATATAAAAATCTCCAATATCACCAAGGGGGGACTTCGGAGGCCTAAGTTTAAATTTTGATTTTATTGAAGTATTATTTTAAGTCATTCCTCATATCCTGGCCATTTATCACAATATTGAATTAGCTGGGAAAGCATTTATGTCATTACCTAAGTTTTGGAGAAACGATTGAGAACCGTTTTCCTATTTTTTGTATTTTTATTTTACATTAATGTAAAAAAACACACACTTACTACAAAAACAAATACAAACACAAATATACACTTAAAACACAAATACTTACTACTCCAGCTAGATCTTTACCGTGGTTCGTACAATACTTACATTTCTTTCCACATCGTCCATGGCCTTTAAATAACGCACATGAGGAAATTTTTTTGGTGAGACACCACCATTATAATGAATTTATAACGTAAACGATACCAAAATGCAATTGATTTTATGTTAAACTATTAATGATGTAGCCAGATGTTTGGACACCCGCTTCCAGGAATGTAGTACAACTATTTCTTAAATAATCAGAATTAAAAAAGAGAAAAAAATAATAGAACATATTTAAGGAAATAAAATGTTTTATTTTGAAAAGCTATGGGGCCCTTTCATACTTACCAGGAGAGTTGGCCACCTGAGCGCTCCCCTTCAGCCTGCGTAATGAAACGTAGGGAGATGGGAATAAGGCGAAAAAAATCATTTCATTGTTTTTGGAGAAGCCAACATGCGTTTATTTCCATCATTACATGAATTACATTCGAAATGGCTCTATTACCATCCTGATTCATTTCGTTACATAGCTGAAATGACGGAAAAGTAATTGGCAAAAAGTTGAAAATCACTATTCATGGTCTTAAAATCACTATATCTATGATATTTCTTTCCAGTTTTATATGCGCTCCGGATTCACACTATCAACTCCTGCGACGGCCGGAAAGCGAAAGATAGCACCCGTTGATCCTAAAATGTTATGCTCATAGAAGTGGGCCTGCTGCGTTCGTAGTACGTGAACCGTTCTTTCCCAACCCCCTTTGCCCCATGCAGAGTGCGGTCCAATCCTTCGCCGACACATCACAGCTCGCGGGTCGCATTTCTGGGCTCGCAATGCGCAAGCGACGTGCGTTCGCTCGATGAGCTCCTATATGCGGCTCCTCACATTCGGCATTCGCCGAGCAGCGAGCTACTACTACTCGGTCAATCAGCTGATGTGTTCGGCGAACGTTCACTCTGTTTGATATGTTCTAAAGACGGATGTGCTGTGGATAAAGGCGGCTTCCATTCGCCGAGAAGCGATCTACTGCTGGGCGAATCCCGAACAGCTGATGTGTTCGGCGAATGTTTGCTTCTTTTGATGTTTTCTAAAGACCGACACGCGGTGGGTAGGACAGGCACCGAATGTTTGTCTCCCGGAAAATAGCAAGGAACTCATCGACACGTCTTCGGATTCGGCGAGCGGTTGCTCGAGATTCACCGAATGGAGCCGCCTTACAACAAGAGATCCTGATATAACGGATAGGGAATGATGATGGAGACAGTTGGAGAACCTCTGCCACAGTGCTACCGTCCCCCCTCCAAAGCCCATTCACCGCGCCGAGACGTCCTTTTCCTATTCGACACACGCATCTCAAGGTCACCTTCATAGTTTTTCCAAAGGCAAGATCGGAGCCACTCGACGAGCTTCTGAACTGAACAGCTGTTTTCTACCAGGTGGTGAATGATATTGGAGTAATTAAGCAGATTAAGAACCTCCGTTATAGTTCATCTCTCTCATCCTGCAAGCCCATTTCTACACCGTTGAATGACGCTCAAACTCCTCCCTGACATAAAGTTGCTTGTAGGGCACATTTCTGGGCTCTCCCATCATCCGGAGGCCGGTCAACGAGCAGTGAATAATGATGGAGTAATTAAACACGCAGTTAGACGAGTAGATGCGGCTAAGCGACAGGCTGGGGCAGCTTGTGACTGTTTCAGAACCTCTACCGAAGTTCAATCGTCCTCTCCTAAGCTACTTTCCACACCGCGGAGTTTAGTCCATCCCCTCCCAGACATAACTCAACTCGCGGATCACTTTTCTCGCTCGTCAAACGCCGAGGAGATCAAGGCCGCTCGTCGAGCAGCCGAGTCGCGTCTAAGCGTCGGGGCGGGACAGCCAGCCGCGCCGCTTGTACTCAGGCAGCAGCCGCTTGACAATGGCTTCCTCGAAGAGATAGACGAGCGACATGGAGCTGCTCGTCAATCTCCTGAATTGAGAAGACCTAATCCAACAGATAGTTATAGGCGATAACTATTAGGTGAATAATGATGGAATAATTAAACACATGCTTTTTAGGGCCGTTAGTCGTGTAGATGCGTCTAAGCGACGGGCTGGGGCAGCTTGTGACAGTTTAAGACCCTCTGCCGTATCTCGTCCGTCCCCTCCCCAAGTCCCGTTCCCCACCGCGGAGAGAAGTCTATCCCCTGCGCAACACCACTCAGCTCGCCGGTCGCTTTTCTCGCTCGTGAAACGTCGAGCGGCTCTGGGCCGCGTCTAAGCGTCGGGGCGGGGCAGCCAGCCGCGCCGCTTGTACTCGGGCAGCAGCCGCTGTAGCCAGCACTTGACAATAGCTTCCTCGGGATGCTCGGGGCTGTTTGACAATCTCCTGAATTGAGCAGCCCTGATCTAACGGATAATCGCTGGCGATAAATATGAAGTGAAAGATGATAGAGTACTTAAAAACTTTCAGAACCTCCGCCGAAGTTCAATCGTCCCCTCCCCAAGTCCCTTTCCACACCGCGGAGAGAAGTCTATCCCGTCCCCAACACCAGTCAGCTCGCCGGTCGCTTTTTTCGCTCGTGAATCGTCGAGCTGCTCTGGGCCGCGTCTAAGCGTCGGGGCGGGGCAGCCAGCCGCGCCGCTTGTACTCGGGCAGCAGGCGCTGCAGCCAGCGCCGCACGGCGGCGTCCTCGTAGAGGTAGGCGAGCGCCGCCGCGTCCCCGGTGAGGCCGGCCTCGAGGTCGGCGGCGCGCTGCGCCCGCACCAGCGGGATGACGGTGAGGCAGCCCATCAGCGCGAACGGCCCGTGCGCAGACAGCGCGCGCAGCAGCTCCGACAGCGGCGGCGCCTGACGCACGCCAGCAGTAAACGAGTTGGTGAGTGATTAGGTGGATGAGTTGGTGAGTGAGTGAGTTGGTGAGTGAGTGAGTTGGTGAGTGAGTGAGTTGGTGAGTGAGTGAGTTGGTGAGTGAGTTGGTGAGTGAGTGAGTTGGTGAGTGCGTGTGTTGGTGAGTGAGTGAGTTGGTGAGTGAATGAGTTGGTGAGTGAGTGAGTTGGTGAGTGAGTGAGTTGGTGAGTGAGCGAGTTAGTGAGTGAGTTGGTGAGTGAGTGAGTTGGTGAGTGAGTGAGTTGGTGAGTGAGTGAGTTGATGAGTGAGTGAGTTGATGAGTGAGTGAGTTGATGAGTGAGTGAGTTGGTGAGTGAGTGAGTTGGTGAGTGAGTTGGTGAGTGAGTTCATGGGATAGTTGATGGCTCAGTTATTGTGTGAGTTGGTGTGTGCGTAGGGGGGTGAGTGTGTGAGTGAGTTGGTGAGTAAGTTGGTGAGTGAGTTGGTGAGTGAGTTGGTGGGTGAGTTAGTGTGTGAGTTAGTGTGTGAGTTGGTAGGTGAGTTGGTAGGTGAGTTGGTGTGTGAGTTGGTAGGTGAGTTGGTGGGTGAGTTGGTGGGTGAGTTAGTGGGTGAGTTGGTGTTTGAGTTGGGAGGTGAGTTGGCGAGTGAGTTGGGGGGTGAGTTGGCGGGTGTGTTGGCGGGTGTGTTGGCGGGTGTGTTGGCAGGTGTGTTGGCGGGTGTGTGGGCGGGTGTGTGGGCGGGTGTGTTGGCGGGTGTGTTGGCGGGTGTTTTGGCGGGTGTGTTGGCGGGTGTGTTGGCGGGTGAGTTGGCGAGTGAGTTAGTGAATAGATGGGTGTGTGGGTGAGTGAGTAGATTATAGTGGATAGGAGGTGATGTGGGAGTAAGTTGATTGATTTGTAATTGCTGGCGCGTTAGCTGCGAGCGTCATTAGTTCCGTAAGTCTAAGGGGTGTCCAACATAAAAGTTTTAACTAAAACGTTTCATATGGTTCCTAGCTGAGAGGAGAAGGAGGGATGGAACCATGAATACATACCATGAGTGTATACATATCATGTATACATATCAGACTGTATCATGCATAACACAGTGAAACACAGTGTGAGGATTTTGATTTTCCAGATTCACTAGGAAATATCTTTAAATATAACTTAACATATTTTTTGCGTTATAGGATGTTGGCGCTGACAGGGCACTAGCCACAATATTCTCGTCCGACATATATGCAAGGACTTTCACGTTTGTCTAATAACATTTCGCAGCCCCCAATGAACAGTACTGCGAGCCGCCAGTTGGGCAGCCCTGGTCTAGTGTATGTTTCTCCTTGGGACGTGGCAGTGATCATCCCCTGCAGAATGGCGGGATCCGGCGCCTACCTACCATTGGCTAACGAGGTATCCTGAAGCAACTATCGCCTATCAGCGAGGCACCGCCCCAGAAGGAACAAGCTCTGAGCTACCGACCAGTCACCCGGTGCGTGCTATGTACACGCTAGTGTGTGTCAGTGCTGAGGACGGGACTAGGAAGAGGAAGGAAATATCCCGCGCGATCCGTTGCCTGTTTGTTAGGTACTACTCCGGCATTCGACAGGTGTTGATCGGAGAAACCACGGAAAACTACCGACCGGAACAGCCGACCGCTAGAATTCGCCTCCAGACAGCGATCCTCGACCTACCTCTGTACTTAGTGTCGGAAATCCGTTGCTATCTGAATTAAAATCACGGGCTCAACGCGCTCAATGACGATGCAGACGCAATGGGTGTTGCCACTGAGACATCGCGACCGGTGACATGATAATTTGTATTGCGAATTGTCCCGAACAACCTACCTCTGATTTCCAAAGTTACGCCCAATAAAATCTCATTTTTAATCGTTTTCGATTAAAAACCGTATGTTTTGCATTCTTAACTTCCAACACTCATATCTGTAGTTATGGTAGACAAATTTTACTAAATGGAAAAATGAGTAAAGACATCTTACCTCCAGCCTCAACAGCCGCAGTGTGTCGTCTAGGGTCCTGTGGTATTCTCGAATGAGGAGATCTTCATTGTCAGCTGATACTTCTTCCGTCACACTTGTACTCAAGAAGTAGAGCAAGTCAAGTGTTGGGGAACCTACTGTGCTTCCCTAAAAGCAAAATGTGAAATCACTTGTCTTCTTCTAAAATTCGTTTTTCATCTTTACGCGTTGTGGGGACAACTAGGAGAGCAGAGAGGTTCTACAAAGGAAGAAGGAAACGATCCCACTTTAAAATATATCTATCATAAATATATCATATTTCTTATAAAATAAGATATAAAACTTATAAACGAAACCCTTCAACTCTTACGTGAATATTGTAAACATAAATCTATGTAACATTTTTAATGATTGTGTAAACTGCAGTCAACAGAGACTATTTGGCCTTGGGGAAGAAGATTTTAAGACTATTTTACAGTCATAAAGTTTTCAAGGGGAAGTTATTCAATTCTGCAGAAGTGTTAGTGTTTCTATAAATATTTAACTTTAGATCACAGCTTAAAACTGAACTAAACTAAACTGAATGTGTATCTGTATTCAGTAGTGCTAAAAAAACCGCATTACCTTTCTTACAGTCGTGATCTGCAATATTATCATAAAATACCCTTCTTGTTTGCAAAAATTAAGTGTGTTTTGAAGGTAATAAAATCAGAAACGTCATGTAATCCACATAAAACATATGATTAAAATTTCCATTAATAATTCATTAAAATTTTTGAGAGCAGGTATGATTAGAAAATTCAGAAATCCCATTTTATTTAGGTGATGCGGTTTTTTAATGCTACTATCATAGCCTATAGTGTTGGTCGCTCAAGTCATTAATGCAAGTTACAATTAACTTAAAAATAAGAAAATGGGCGTGATCGTGATGAGTATACGTTGTAAAACGTCAAGAATACCATTATAATGTGAAATTTTGTAACATGGTAGTAGTATATTACAAAACGATCATGTAATGATGACATCGAATTTCATATATTAGTTTTTCGACGACTAATAATAGCTATTGTAAGTTCAGCTTTTACATTGAACGGTTACGTGAAGGTTGGCAACCAATGCTCAATCACATAGCGGACCCAAGGTCTCCCAGAGGGCATTCATTAAGCATAAACACAAATCACCTTCAAATAAACAGTTCACGATCCAAGTTACGATTCAATTAAAGGAATGTCATGAGAGTTGAAAATCTGTCCTTATTTCGTATAAGCATAATTACTGATTCAGTATTCTTCTTTGCTTCTATTTTATGGAAACAGAAGAAGGCATGTGTGGTTTAACGTCATCACCTCGGGTTGTCTCATGGCATAATTTAACGAAACATTTAATAGAACGATCGCCAATGCTTGATTACTTCTCAACTGAAAACCCCTGTAAGTGGTCAGTCATCTGTACTATAATGATGATGTATCATAATTACAGTCAATATGCAACGAGCTGTAGCCGCCTAAGATAATTATGTAATGGGAATGCGAAAAAAAATATTTCAGGGTAAATCATTGTCTGCACGATCTCATTCACGATCCTCCTTTGACTAAGGTACTATATTGGGCAATATTAAACATTTCTGACAGAAAATAATAAGAAAGAAAATTTACGGTGATTGAATTTAACAGCGCGAGGGGTCGATTCTACAATTAACACGTGAAAGGTCTTTAATTAATGTATCGGCTCCAATGTAGAGTACTGAGTTGATTTCACGATAGCGTAGGTCACTATTTACATAGGCCACGTCAAGAAAAGTGTAGATGTTTATGAACGACTTTCGTGTTTATTTAAGCAGCAACTCCTAGAACTATAACTCAAATTAAATTTCTTTGAAGAACTCTAAATGATCCCTGGTTCATTACCAATGAACTAATTCATCTGAAATTATGATAAACACTCCAAAACTAGAAAAAAGTATAGCCAAATTAACGAATTGTTTCTACAGCCTATATAGTTCACCAAGTACTATCGTATATGACATGGGTGAAATCTTGATTTTATGCGTGGAGGGACAGCATTTTTCAACTACATTCAAAACCCCTTAAGCTACAAGACCTTCCGCTATTAAAATAATTATTCACTTTTCCCTTTAATATCTAAAATAAATTAGATAAAATTAACAATCAATATACTGTTTCAAACACTTAAATCGTGTGTATAGTCTATCCAGTAATATCATTGACTACTCATTATACTATTAATTCCTTCTAAAGATTGCTTTGTCGAACAAGAAGAAATAAATTTAAAAAATTGATTGTGGAGTCGTCATACATAAAATTCTGAATTATACGTACTCGATATTACATCATAATGAAATTTGTTTCATTACAAACCAATATAAGATGAATCATTAACAAGACGGAAAATCATTATTAATATCGCACTTTAATAAAACAAAAAAAGGAACATTTCATTAACATGTAAAGTAAATTACAAAATTATTAAATACCTACCTGGAAGTCCACCATACGATGTCCCTTCGGTTCAGGGTTGTCCTCATCGTACCGGAACATCATGTTGTTCACCCAGAAGTCGGAGTGCACAATTACGGTGAACTCGTCCGGTGTGGGAGTGTTGACTTCTAAGAAAGTCTCCATAGCTATAGTCTGTTCAGAAACAGAATTCGACATTAGTAACACAGATGGTAGTAGAGTGTAATGCTGTAGACGGAGTATAAGTAGTATAGTGTACTACAGCACAAAAATCTATTGAGTAAATTTGACGAAAGTATGCGTTTTTGGTGTTTCTCGTACATAATTTTGTTTCTCATACATAACAATGTTTATTTAGGAATGGTTTTTAGTAAATAGTGATGATTTTCAAAACCTATCTAAACATTTTTTTTCAAAATACGGCTCCATATTTTTTATTCAACTCTATTATTTATAATTTAAGAAGATAATATTTAATTTTTGAACCATCAAACTTTTAAATATTTCAAACATTTTATCTGCAGAAAATTATGGTCCTACTTCTACTTGTATGTTCAGTACATACTTTCAGTTTGGAGATTATTGACATAGAACTAATTGGAATTTTCGCCCCTTAGAATTGTTGAAGAAGGGTGAAGTCACTATAATCTTGTAAACTGGTTGAATGATTCGTCGAATTAAATGGTATCTCAGATCGAGGATATTATAAATTTTCAATCTGGGAGTGCTTTAAAACGCGAGCCAGTCGAGCACGCTTGATTGTAATTTGAGGCAATCCCTACCTATAAGATCCATTGAAACTGCTTGCGTTGATGCACTACACTACCACACATGCCTCGAGTTTAGAGCTTGTCCCGGTTGAGATCGTACCCCGCGGGTAGGGAGATACCTGGATGAGAAAAACACAGCAAACCTGCTATAGGTGGCGTTGAATCTCACTACCCAGCAGGGAATGAACACCGCCACCTCCCGTGATAACAACAATCACTACACTTACAGGCCTAATGAGGCAATTTGACACGTAAACACGAAATAATCAATTAAGAGACGTTGGCGCGTTGAAGGGTTTTTATTCCGTGGCACAAGCACTTGTACTCGTATTTTAGGTGCAAAAAACGGAAATTATTATTATTATGCATTTCAAAAGTAAAATGTATGCGTTAAAATGACAGAAATATTTATTATCCCTTTGAAAACCTATAACCGAGTTAGAAAAAAGTTCCGCAATAAAAAGTGACTTCATCCTCCTCACCATTCTGCGAATGTCTGAATCTGAGGCAGTTTGGGAGATGTTCGTGTTTTTGATGTGTATTCGTGCTCTGAGTGTCATTCTCTGAATCGACATTAGTGTTAAAAATGGTCTTCAGACCTTTTGACTGGTCGTGAACCAGACTCACTCCACTCAGTCGAGAAAGACCCACAGAAACACGTGATGTTTGACCAACCACAACATTCCAAACTCGCACGTATTTTATTATATATTCCAAAACCCCAAAGTATTAAACTTAAAAATGCGCACAATATTGATTTGTTCATAAAAATAGTGAAATAAGTAATCGTATTTTGTTTCGATGAAAGTATTTATTTTTTTGCAATTTAATCAAAATATTTATTTTTATGTTAAAATGCAATTTGGTGTATGAAAACTATGGAGCGCTGTTTGAATCTTCACTAAACATTCAAAGTTCTAGATTAAAAGTTATATATATATATATATATATATATATATATATATATATATATATATTTCTCTAAAAGATTGATTGAATGATAGTGATTCCGGGCGCGACAAATGGAAAGGTTATTGGACCGTAAGTGTAATGCAGTTTTTTCATCGGGAGATGGCTGTCATCTTCTCCGTTTAATGGCTAGAACCAGCACAGACCAACCGTCGGCTAGCGGGGTTTTCCCCAACCAGATATCTCCTACCAGCCAGCCGGGTCAAGCCAGCACCTTCCTAGCCGAGATAAGCTCTAAGGTCCCGGCATGTGTGGTAGTGTACTGCGTGTTAGTGTAAGTGTGTCTGTGTGTAAGGGGGTGAAGGTAGACAAGGAAGAGGAAGGAAAAATCACGTGCGGTCCGTGGCCCGTTTGTTAGGGTACTGCTCCGACATTCGCCTGGTGTTGATCAGAGAAAACACGGAAAACTACCGATCAGAGCAGCCGGCCACTAGAATTCCCTCCAGGAAGCGACTGAATTCGACCTAGCTGACAAGCTAGAACCGAAAATCCTGCCACTCGAAATTTAGGACCTCCTAGTCGGAGGAACTGCAATGACATCAGTTGATGTCCGGAACCATCTCACCCAGTATTTACCTAAAATCTATATGTAATACATCAATAATATTCACCTTGAACTCATCCAGCAGAGTGGCGTACTCTTCGTATCCAGGCCACAGTCTACAAGCGTCCGCCGCCATTTGCACCCCTCCTTCCACGAAAGCCGCAGTGGCCGGATGGGGCTTCAGCCACATGCTGGGCAGCCGGTCGGCGATTTCCGGCTTCTGCCGCAAGAGCGCGTGCGTGCCGGCGTGGTAGCGCGCCAGACATCGTAAAGCCAACAGGCTGTGCTTCAGGTCCAGGCCGCGTTTGCGGTCCGCCATCTTGAAGCCCGCAGTCGCCAGATCCTGCATGACGAGGTACTCGCGGTCATAGAGTGGGCAGCGAGCGGCCAACGGCGGGAACTGGCCTGGAGCGGCTTCTTCCAGCATTGCCTGCGCAAGCAAACAAGAGACAACCACTTGGTTATTTCCAGGGGGCGGGTTTTAATGAAATGTCTTTTTTTTCCCGCTTCAGAACAATGCTGTTTAGTATTAAAATTAATTTTATGTTATGGCTAAGATGCGGATTTTTGCCTATTTGCCTATTTTTTTTTCTTCAATGGAAAACGCAATATTTTGTGTTACTTATTCATTTTGAGGCATTAGAAGCATTACATGCGAATTTTATAGTGCCTATTAATGAATATTTCATTAATAAATGTCTATTTTGTGTTTAAGTGACTAAATGTTACCTATTCTCGTATTTATTGATCAAAATGCAACTAACATTAACTAAAAATGTAAAAAAAATTGTACTTTTTTCTCGTTTTTATCCTGTAGAGTACAGAGAAATCGAACAACTGTCAATAAATCAATGTTCTGTTTCACTGCCGATATTTAACAGGTACTTCGCATTATGAAATACGTGGTGGTAAAGTTATTTTGAACTTCAAATTTTTAAACCTTTTTTTCTCTAAAAAGGCTCCAATTTTTTTCTTAAATCTTTCTTCTCGTATGTATCAAAGGGTGGTATTAAAATTGGTGCCAGTTCCATTTTTTGAAAACTCTATATTTTTAAAAATTGCAAAAAAGTTAACATTGCAAATGTACAATATTGAATACCGTGATTTTTGTTTTAAATGAAACCTGTTCCAAAATATCAGATTTCAGGAAGATGATTTATAGTTTATTTTTAAAGAATGTTTCTTTGCATAAATTCTGCTTGAAATTAATTCAAATTACAAAAATAATTCGCAAATTTGCTAGAATGTTCCTTTTTTCCAAATTTGCTAGTTTTTCCTTCGAATAGAACAAAGAACGCGTAAAAGAACGGTGGAAGTGTCATTTTCGTTAAACACCCTTAATTTCTGAACATTGCAAATGTTCATTTATTTTATTTCATTTTTTAAGAAAAAATGCGAGAAAATATGTGTTTTTTTGCTCCAATTATGCTATGCATGGATATTGAAAAAAATCATGCAAGGTTTTCAATTGTTTATATTTAAAGTGAGAAAAAATATCATAAGTATCAGCTTGCATTTAATGAAAAGCTAACAGGTAGCTACTGCGATTCTGCCTTTTTGGTACAGTGGTCTCTGACAATGCTAAAAAGGGTTTCTACAAGCATTTCTTGCCATAATGATGAAAACAAAAACTCCATGAATGTAACTATATTATGTTACCTCCATTAGCGTGCTAAGCAAGTACGTAAATAAGGATAAGAAAAATGTGAAGTGTAAATTTAAATGCTTAATTTACATTTTTAAATGTCTATTTTACGTTGTTAAATGCCAAGTTTACGTTTTTGAATCCTTTTTTTTACTTATTTCTACATTTTTTCGTACCAATAAATCTGCAGCTTAATTATGACAAAAGAAATGACGCATTTTATAAGACTAAATAGACGAAATATTCCCAAAACTTATATCTAATTTTTAGCCATTTTTTACCTTTTTCGTCATTTTTAATTTTTTTCGTTGATTTCATCGATTTTAATATCATTTAATGGTAATTGCTTCAAATAATATTTACGATATGCAAAAAGTCCTTCCCGGAGAATTCTTGAGTAATTTATTCGACCTCTTCGCTCAGAAATTGCAATGTCAGCCGTTTTATATAATCTACTACAGTGCGGTTTTTATAACTCTGCCCCTCAAGGCCCTACTTCACGGCGACATTATGTCAAAGTGTTTCGCAGTGTTTCTCGCTCGTGTCACCAGACGTCGCATGATCGCGACCGTATCCAGCACTGCTATATATGTAAAGTCCTGGTATAGTCCAAACCAAAAGTTTGCAAGCTGGGTTCACTTGAACGAATAGATGAAGCCCTGAATACAACAGTCACGTATGCAAGTTGAATTGTTCATCCGTACTAGTTTAGATATATTTTTTACGTCATTTCCTCTACTCCTGGGTCATTTTTAAAACATTTTAAGAGTATTTTATTGATCATTTTTGGCAATGTTTAGTTCATCCAAATCCACACCCTACTTATTATTTATTACTGTTAAATATTATCTTACTATTTCAAACCGGGAGAGTTCGCTCAGTGCATCAACCGATGTCACCGAAGTGCTTCCCACTGGAAGGTCCTAGGGTACGAATCGCGATCTTTCCTTCCCATTCCTTGTTCTAACCTCACCCCGTACACACACGTTCACTTACATGCACTCCACAACCACAAAAGCAGGGAGACCGGTCGGGAGCTTAGAGCTTGTCTCGGCTCGGGAGGTGGGAACTTGCTGGTGGGAGATACCTGGTTGGGGAAAACCCCGCTAGCCGACTGTAGTTCGGCGCCGGATAATACCATCCATCGCGACAAGATCACCGCCACCTCCCGAACAAAAAACGTGCACTACACTTACGGAAGTAATTATCTTAGCCGATGACGCATCGGAATCATTAGTAATGAATCATCATCCCTGTCAGTATCCCTATAGAGCCAGCGGCAATGTTGGTTCTGAGCTAAACTCATCCAGTACCACAGATAAGATGAGAATTACACAGAAACGATGAGAATTACCTCAATCTGTGGGATGACGTCACCGAGCATGAATCCCTCTCGCCGAAATATATCTAATTCGAGGGTGGCTTCTCTCAAGGTTTGACCGGGCGGAGGGCCCTTCACTACAAAGGAGCGACACTCTCCATTAGATAGTTCCACTGTCACCCGGTAGATGCTGCTGGAGTAGTTCTCCCCTGGAGTCGTCGCCATTTTAACTGAGATGTCTTTAACCTGTGAAAAGAAGAATAAAGCTAATTTAGTCGTTTGACAAAATATTTTAATACTCATTTCTGTCTAATCAAATTGGAATGTATGATCAGACGTCTAAAAAATTAGCAGTTATTCCGCGATGGTTGGCAAACGTATATTAGATAATAATAATAATAATAATAATAATAATAATAATAATAATAATAATAATAATAATGATAATAATGATAATAATGTCTATATTAATGGCGAGGCTCAGGCCATAGGGCCTGCTCTTCCGCCTAACCACTTACTCCCTTAGATACTCCCTTTTATTTTGTCATTCCGCTGATTAAAGAATGTTTGTAAGAATAGAACTATTTCTGCTGAAAATTCAAGAAAAGTACAATTCGAATAATACATTTACTTAGTTTTCCGTTTAATTAAAAGTTTGACTATTGCCAGTTCAAAAATCAGCAAATTGTTAAATAAAAATCTGCAGAGAAAATAAGACGAAACGTATGACTTAACTACTAAATTCAAAATTGTGTCAGAGGCAATTAAGCCGTAACCCAACAAACGTTTGCAATTTGAATTACGCATTTGTGTAACTCTACCTTTTTCATAGATTCATATTAGAAGTCCTCACTTAAAATTATGATTTAGTGAACTTTTAAAAAATTATTTAAAAAATTTTATTTTTAAAATTTATTTCACTTATAACTCATTTATTTAAGATCACATTTCAGGTCATTAGCGACCATTAGTAAACATTGTTTAACTTTTAAAAAATGTATATGATGGCTGTAAATTTTTAAAATCTGAATTTACTAAACTATATTTACTTCTCTGAAATTTTTAATTAGTGGTCTGCGAAACATAAAATACCCATGAAAACTGAAAAACAAGTGGTAGCTTCTCATTATTGTGTAGTCTTACCTTCAGATGTTCTTCACTTTTCTTCAGAGCTTTTTGTATTAAGGTAGTGTTTATCCATTCCGGAGCTTTGAATTCAGCGTCCGGATTGGTATTCTGCTCCTCAACTACCATTCTGTTGTGTTGGGTTTTCAGGAATTTTCTGAAAAAAAAATAGAATTAATTACAGGCCTGCAGCAACAAAAATGCTGCTGAACAAAAGTACCTAAATGGTTTTTGAAACAAATTTCGCACAGTGGTCAAGAACAACAATAAAAATACTGTTATAAAACCATGTAATAAATTAAATATTTTAACAAAAATAGGCTTTATGAATATAGTAAGAATATGTTATAGTACACTTAGTATAAATCTGTACATACAAAAATATCAAAAAGTCGCTATTCCACAATGCAACACGTGAATAGCAAATATTTAATGGAGAGCGTAATCTTTTATTTGGATTCGTCTTGTCGAATGAGGTCAGCTGTGCTGTAAGCAATGACGCACTAAATACGATAATTGACTTGGTTCTCTCAGTATGAGAAATTACGGAATACCATTTTTTTCTTCATTTTCATCAAAATCGGAATTGTTTCATTGCTTTGGATTTGTCCTCGCGTCTCTGGCTATCTAACAAATCCATAGACACCCCTTCACAAGGTCGGAAGGAACTGCATAGCTTTCCGTCAATATAGACGTATATTCGAAATAATTATTATAGAGTTTTTTAAAACATTTTCCCGACTCCCTGAGTAGCGAGCGAAACCATAAGCATCTGTCGCATAGCGGGAGGCTGCATTTTTTTCTTTCAATTTCTACGCGGATTATAAATTAAACTATTAAGAATTAGACAAATCAATTATTCAAAATCAAAGTTTTAGATTTGTGGATATTGATTCACCAAATAACCTTTGCATAAGATTGGATGAAGTTTAAAACTGAAGAAAAACGTGTACGAATGGTACTCGTACCGATTGAAAATTTCCATTAATATTTCATTAGGAAAATCATACATACGAGATTTATATCTTCAATAACGTACGAATTTTTTTTACAATTTATACATTTAACTGAAGATCGGATAATCGAGCTTTCCTCTGTTGCAACAAACAATTTAAGAAAAATAGTGGTGCTCAACAGCATTATTTGTAAAGGTTACGTAATGTTATAATAATTCTTTATTACACATTTGACTAATTAAAAAATAAAAGAATACAGTAATAACATTTATGACATCTTCTGCATTTAGCTCTGTATGTACGAGTACATACATACGAAAATTCGTATGTATGTACTTGGCGCGACAGCCCGTGAACGAGCTGAGGCCTACCAGCGACGTCCCTGCCTCGGGGCCATGGGTTAAGGGGGTACGTGTGGTTAGCACGGAGACATCCCCACACCGTATTCCGGTCTTCTCAACCTAACAAGTGAATTTTCTCGTCACACAGCAACATGTACTGGGACATTGCAAGGAAAGCGCACCTTATAATCTCGCCTGACCGGAAATCGAACCCGTGGCCACGTAGTAGAAAGCGAGCACGCTGACCAACAGCTAGCCACAAGCCGTATTTAGCTCTATACATTCTAAATATGTTAAGAACAATCATAAACTTACTCTTAGAAAATATTGCTTTAAAATGGTATTGTCTGCAAAAACGTAGAAACGATTCACATTTTTTAAATGTTAATTTCCTTATTAACGTATTTGTTATTGAAGAAGAGATTTCATTATAAAGAAATATTTCCTTAAATATTTTAGTTTTAGTAAATCGTCCAACAATAACAAAATTTTGTAAGAAAAATATTGAAGTACTCAACTAAAATTGAAACTGCATAACCTTTAAAAGCGTACTTTGCTCTTTGAGAAAAAATAACTAAAACATTTGGAGCCATTTAAAAAAAAATTGGAGTGGTCTTCCAAGATATGTAAAAAAGCAAAATATATTTGTTTATTAAATGCAAGGGTTAGAGACATCAGCATATCGATCGAAAAATGTGAGCTTGGAAGAGAATTTTCCCCATCGTTCACCTACCCAGCTCCTTAAAGATTTATACGGAAATTGTTGAGGAAACAAATACGATTCCATTGAATATTCTTAATGCAGAGTTTTATTTATCAAGCTATTTGTTTTTAACTTTTCGGTTTAGCACGGATAAACGAGAGAAGACAAAAAATACCTGTAAAAAGAGTACCGTACACAATTGGAAATAAGAACATCCAAGTACGAAGATGGAGTGTTATATGATATAAAGCAGTATAATATACCATACTGTTATATAACAATGTTTTAACTTTGTTTACTTTTATATAACGTGCACAAAAATAATAATATATGTGCAGTGACAAAATGAAGAGGAAATCTATCTACCAAAAATATGTTAGGGATTTTGTAGAATTATCTAAAATAAGGACCCACTTAATGCTTAATTGATATATATATATATATATATATATATATATATATATATATATATATCAATTCTTTTATTAGTTTTAAATTGTGTACCTTATTCGTAATCAATGATTAATTTTTATTTTTGTTAGATATGACAGCAATATTTGTTATCGAAGTATAAATGATGTCCAATTTTAATATAATGTGTTACATTTATTTTTAAAAAATTCAAAATTAAACAAAGTGATAACCGTAATTTACCTCAATTTAGATAAAGCATGTGAAAAAGGCGCATTCGCTCTAAGAAGCAAGATCGCCCAGAGCATCATCTGAGACGATTGCAGTGCTTCTACCCGGGACGTTCTATGGTTCCACCCCCGACGGTGCCAGGATTTTTCACACTAGTTAGACAGCGAGGCCAAAGTCACCCGACGGGAGGATAATTTTAGCGGCCGGCTGCTCTAATCGGCGGATTTTTTCGTGGTTTCTCCGATCAACACCAGGCCAATGCCGGAGTAGTACACTAAAAAACGGGCCACACACTGTACATGCCGAGAGACCGGTCGAGAGCTTAGAGGTTGTCCTGGATGAGAAGGGGCCCCGTTGGTGGGAGATACCTCGTGATGCGTGTAGTAAACGGATAACAATCACAAACGCCCCGGGTTTGAAGTTTGAGTTTTGTAATGTTGGGTAGCGTTTACAAATGACGCGGGAAAGTATGTGCTCTAGTAGCTCACCTTTTTTGTGTACTACTTAGCACACGAGGAAGAAAAAATCTCTACAGCTTTGCTCATTCAATTCGCACACATCCGTCACTATAAGAGTATTACTGTCGTCGAATACTAAGCTTGGACTAACCTGATATGTTGTACGATGTACGATTCCTTGCCTCTTACACTCACACTTACATGCACTCCACTACTACCACACATTGTGAGAGACCGGGCGGGCGGGGGTGGAGCTTGTACGCAGGGGGGGTAGGGGGGCGCTAATTGTTAACTTGTGGAAAATTCTGCAACCCGACAAGTCGGCGCCGGATCTATGCACTACACGTACAGAACCTTAGGATTGACACGCCTGAAAACACTAGTCAACGAATCAGTTAACCTAAGTGACAATATAATACAATAAGACATTGGTCAACAGTTTGGTGTGAAGGAGGACGGCGTTTTCAAGCACTGTACCATATTGCGATGCAAATATGACGACACGATATGCGATTAACATTAATGTATGGCAACAAAACTAACAGCATATTGACACCACAGAATGACTTGCTGCAGTGAAACTGACACTCCATATTATATAATCTGAAAAGTCAAAACTATGCCGACGTTTTTCATTCGTTGTTGCTTCGATTACTGTGCTGGAGTTCCCATGCCACGAAGAACTGTCTATCTCATTCCAATTTTTATTGTAGAGTACAGAACTCACCTGAAGCTGCCGCAGAAGAGCAAGTTAACAATTTCAACAAGTAGAGTTTACGGTTCTGGTCGATCGCGAATTGACAACTGATAAGATCAGGATGTTCTGTATTGATAGGGAACAGTTTCACTGATAAGAAAAACGTCGGTTCAACATGATAAGCAAATGTGTTGATATACGAGTACATTATATGTACGAGTTAGTGTATTATCACACAGAATTCTATATTCGAAATCAATGAAACGAAATTTTCAAACAATTATTTTATGATTTATAAATTATAATACTAGCTACGAGTAATGTAAATAACAGTGCTCTCTGAAAATGATTACCTCTAAACCACTTTGCAAATTTTATTCTTTGCAATCAAGTCTGAATCACGATGTGTGTCGAAGAGATAGAAATACATTTAAAAACCATTGACACATATTGGTGTAGACACGAAAAACATTATTCATACAGAAAAAGCTGGGTGTATAATTCGTAGAAAACACTGTTGTATCTCTGTGTCCGAATCTTCATTGTTCTCACTGACCATCGTTCAATGCTCAATGCAGGTGATTAGTAATAGACTTCTAAACTTTATACGTATTCTACAGAATTTTTTTATGTATATTTAAAAACTTTACTAGTTTAGAATATTTTCAATTTCGTTATCGCAGTACCAGTATCGTCACCGCCATATTTTCATCAGTGTGAATAATCATTCGAAGAATATTGAAAACAAAAGTATCGATACTCTACGTATGGAAAGTATCTCAATAAGCACACTGTGAAGAAAGTTTTACTTACCAAATACTTCGCAGATCCTGAAGCTTAGAGCTTATACTGTGTTTTGCGAAATAATGAATCGCCACACAAAACAACACTGACAATGTGAAGTAATATTTACTAAACAAATACACCTATCTGAAGGGTAATATTGCACAGTTTTCAAAACAATAAAATACCGCTCAAAACAACACAACAAACCGACGCGGTAGGTCTTGGCTTGGCCACCAGGAAGAGATGAGTGTCTGCTGTGCAGCTGGCGCAAATTTTCGATGTTATGCAACACACAAGTCCCCTGGCTGGCGGAAACCTTGAGCCGCGCACAGTCACGGCGACGTCACGAAATGATTAAACGTTCGAGAATTCGCAGTCTTGTTGAGAGAGCCCCCCGCCGTTGGTGGGGAAGTCCTGGTATCCTAGGGTATGAGGCCAGACGGTGGCGGGTTTCCGTCACTGGCCAAATTGGACGAATTCAGCCGCTGTCTGGAGGAGAATTCTAGCGGCTGCCGGATCGGTCGAAAACTTTTTCGTGGTTTCTCCGCTTGGGGAGCTGCAAACGATTAACTTAGTAAAAGTTCGCAAATTTTTAGTCTCGTAAACTTTAAGTAGGAAGGTACGAATATCATTCCCGGGCTGGATTGTGCGGAGTTGGGCGGGAAGGTTGA
>BOPP01000256.1:43535-73843 GCA_017312745.1 Gryllus bimaculatus | reverse complement strand
GGGGCGAGGTGTTAGGTACTCCCGACGGTGGCTGAGTTTTCGACACTAGCTAGAGAGCTGGGTCGAATTCAGCTGCTGAATGGAGAAGAATTCTGGCGGCCGACTGCTCTGATCAGTAGTTTTCAATGGTTGCTCCGATCAACACCAAGCGAATGCCGGAGCAGTATCCTGACAAACGGGCCACGGACCGCACGGGATCTTTCCTTCCTCTTCCTTGACCTTCCGTCACTCCTTACACTTACATGCACTACACTACCACACTTGTTGGCAGACCAAGTTTAAAGCTTGATGCGGTGCACGGCTGGATGGCGATACCTACATAGAGAAAACCGCGCTAACCGACGGTAGGTAGGCGCTGGAACTCACCATCCAGAGGGGCCAGATCACTGCCACACCCCGAAGGAAGACATGCACTACACTTACGGAACTAATGACCTGAGCAGTTGACGCGCCCGGAATCACTAACAGTCAGCAACGTTGTCTTCCGCTAAATATTAGCCCTAGTAACCACTATTACTTCCACTAGTTATTTAAAAGTAGATTGAAGGACAATACATAACGATAAGAGGGTTTCCCCTTAAATAGAGGACGCTATTCAGCCCTAACGCCATAATATGCCATATATAATATTAACGCCATAATATGCCATATATAATATTAACGCCATAATATAACTCCAAATTGATTTTCTCAAATCGTACCTCTTACTTAGAAACTGGGATATATGGTATATGGAAATTATACTCGGGGTCTTGAACAATTCTCAACTCAGTTTCCTCTGAGTTAACGTTCACTAGCGAGGGCGAATCAGATCCAGAGGAGGAAATTTGGCTTTCCGTTCCGAACCCGGGGCTTAAAGTCACTGCTATCTGTAATCTAGTCATTTATTATGAAATGAACACTTACTGAAAATTTTCTTCGCTTTTCATTAAATTATCAATCTTGAATTTGTTTACGACTATATGTATCCTCTCCTTTCCTTTTATTCGCTATACCACTAGTCCTCTGAAATTCACACACTACTGTACTGTTGGAAATGTGCAAGATCTTCTCTTGAGATGAATGCAAAGTTTATTTTCAGTAAGCTAATAATTTCATTTGGAACCAGTTTTTTTGCACTTGAAAAAAAAACAGTGGAATTTAAAAAAATTACACTTTAATTTTTCAAAATCCATTTTGGTGAATTATTAATCTTTAATATTATCCCTTTTGAATGATGTATTCATTTTATCTGAACGTTGTTTCTAGGTATTTTTTAAATTTATTATTTTCTACGCGTGCATTTATTGTTTGCTTTGCTTGGTTGCTGATGTGAATTTATCTCCAACATGTTTTGCTTTACAATGAGAGAAATAAGGAAACCAGAGAAGTGTGCGAAGCAAAGCTACACACACTGTGACGTCAGTGAGAATGAAACTACGAGTAAATGTTGGGTAACTGAAAATCCATCAC
Organism: Gryllus bimaculatus; assembly: GCA_017312745.1. Classification (NCBI taxonomy): domain Eukaryota; kingdom Metazoa; phylum Arthropoda; class Insecta; order Orthoptera; family Gryllidae; genus Gryllus; species Gryllus bimaculatus. Next base: position 72,391 of record BOPP01000256.1, on the reverse strand, counting down.
ATGGATTTAGAATGTACTGCAAATACATGGCAAATTTTGAAGCCTAATTCCCGTATTTTTTTCTTTTTGGTAATGAAAGAACATTTTTTCCAAAATTATTAGAGCTGCGGACTCCAAGCATTTAGACACCTTTCACTAAGTCACACTACAACTTCAATCAGAGTGTTTTATTATATATTACTATTTAAACAAATTATGTACATGATAAAAAATATGGGTGTAAATATTCTACACTTTCAAAATTTTATATCTACAATAATAATTAAAATTTCTAAAAAATATTATGATACAACATTTAAACTACAACTAGGAAATATTCAGAAAAGTAATCTTTTAGTGTATATAGATTGGAAAATAATGTTCTTTGAATAAGATAAAGGTAACAAATAATTACTTATTTTCAAGGCACAAAATACTTCAATGTAAATTAAAACTTTTAGATTAAAATATTGTTGCTTTTTCACATTTTTTATCATTGTAATTGAAGTTGACATGGAAATGAGATTTTAGAAATCATCTCCTGAACTCAGTTTTCTTTCGTTTGGAGTCTTTATTACCCGTTTAGTCACCCCTTCCGATTGAATGGCTATAAAGTGGTTTGTAGTCAGCGTTTGATGAACGAATATATCACTTACTTTTATGACGTAGGATTCATTAAAGGAAGTAAGAAAATTCGATGGCAACAAAAAAGTAAAGAATAAAAATGTATTTCAATGGTAAAAAATACTTCAATATAAATTAATACTTTGAGGTAATTTTTTCTTTTTTTTTTCATTTATAATTGGAAATAAACCAGAAACTTAAATGTAATTTTAGATATTATCTCCTGAACTCAGGATTGTTTCATTTCGAGTCTTTATTACTCCTTTAGCCCCCCTTTCAGACTTAATTACTATGGTATGTAGTCAGCGTTTGATGTATAATCGTTTATCATATACTCGTACTTTTATGACGTAGGATGTATTAAAGGAAATAATAAAATTAGATGGAAATAAAAAGGTAAAGATTTTATTTCAATACCACAAAATACTTCAATGTAAATGAATACTTTTAAGTATTTTTTTTCTTTTCTTTACATTTATAATCGGAAATGAATCGGAAACTTAAATGTAATTGTAGAAATCATCTCCTTAACTCAGGATTGTTTCGTTTCGAGTCTCTATTCGTCCTTCAGCCAGCCCTTGCGGCTGAACTCCCGGAGTGTGGTTTGCAGCCAGCGTTTGATGCGAGGAGTCTGATACATGAAAGCGATGCCCGAATGGTCCCCTGTGTTGCTGGCTTCGAGGTCGGGAGTGCTGTGTGTCAGGGCTATGGGCTTGATGCACAGAGCGCCAAACACAGCCATGATTCCGTGCTCATCCATGGCAGCTAGGAACGCCTCCCACGGCGGGGCCTGTAAGCACACGAGTCAAGCGCGCGGTGATGTAACGGTTAGCGAATCGGACTGGTATACCCAAGATGGCGGGTTCAAATACGATCGAAGACGTGGATTTTTAAGGTCGAAAAAATTCTTCGTACGCCTTCCTTCTGAGGGGAAGTGAAGCCGGCTGTCCTATGTTGGTAGATTTCCTTGCATGTAAAAGATCCTCAAGCCTAAATGACGCCTCTGAGCTCAATTGAAATCGCCTGTTCCTTGCCCAATAAATACCTCCTTTTTCTGCTAGTTGGTGAAAGGAGCGTAGCGAAATTTGCGTAGTCAGGCGGAAGAGCAGGCCTAATGGCCTGAGTCTCGCCACGTAAAATAAGGCATTAATTCCAATTCAATTCAGAAGTCATCAGGTTCATGGTAATGAAGAATTTCTGGTAAGCATCAGAACCTGTATAAATTAAGCTCCTCCAGGCAGCTAATGAATTCGAGCTATATAGCCAGGCCTAGTCCAAAATCCTGCCACCTTAGGGTCTGGAACGTGAGGGTCTTCTGCTCAGAGGCAGTGCAGTGACAACTGATGCCCTGAGCCACGTCTAACGGTAACTGGAGATTACATTGAATTACATTTTGTAAAAACAAATACACTTTCGATTTTACATTATGAATCACAACTAGATTTTTGATTCGTGGCCACTCAAATGTAGTGCCAAATTCCAGCGGTTTTTACTTTTTCGTGTACGTACGTGTGTACAAAGTAATATACGTAGCATATTACTTTCTCATATACGTACGTATGTACAGAATAATATATGTTTCTGTTTCTTTTTTCAAAACATCCGCCCGTCTGTCTGTCTGTCTGTCTGTCTGTCTGTCTGTGAACACTACTAGCGCCTAAACCATAAGAAGAATATTTTCCAAAATGGATATTCCTCAGACGATCTGTCTCGAATCAAAGCTTTGCGATTCTGAAAAACGTTCTTTAAAATTTGGGGGTACTTTACATAGAGCCCCTGGGACATTTTGAAAATTTTCTCAAAAAAAACTCCAAATTATTCTTTAATTTAATTGAAACAATAAAGTAAAATACACTTATATATGTGGCATAGGTGTGGATTTCACTGTTGACTTAGATTTTTTAAAATTGCAAAAGTTTGAATTATTTTTGGTGTCTTCCAACGACCACAAAATTGAATATAGAGATTTTTCCTTCAAGTAAAATCTTTTGTCCATAATTAGTTTTTTTAATAAGGTCGTGTACATTTTTCGAACATTTAGTAATTTTTGCGCAATATTGCGTGATATATGTGCAATTTTAAAAATACCAAAAAACATTTTTTTTTCAAACAGAGCTCAATTTTTTTTCTTTAAACGTTTGGTAGAGATAGTGCTAAATGTATTCTATGATATGAGATATGACTTAAGAGATGGAATAAACGCCAAATTGCTCTATTCTTTGTTTTTCCAAAATCACAAAAATTTAATTTTTTGACGTTTTCTCTCAGATAAGAGACGGTAAATTTATATCAGTTAATTGAGAAAATCGGTATCTGGGACCCTAAAACATGTATTTCCGTTCAAACCTCGAAATAAAGTTTTCGCATCATTTCATAACTTTCTCTATACTATTTACAATACTCTGTATGTACATACATATGAGAGAAACTAAACTTGCATTTGGGCGGCAATAGATAGCAACTGGCAAAACGATGGCGCAATACCAAAAAACTAACTCAAACCCAAAAAATTATAAAACTAACAAGTTCAAAAAAAGTCTCTGCTATTCTGCAGCACCACTAGTTCGTATTGCTATCGCGTGTAAAGTAGGTCATTTTTACTTTTTTTAAATATCCAATAAAAGGTACGGTTCCCAAAACAAATGTGTTGTTTCTGTAAAAAAAGGCTCTTCAGACAGGTAAATATAACGCAGTAAACTGTCGTATCCGGTGGTAACGCTTCTGCATACCTTGCCCTCTAAAATATAATTGAATTGATGCCTTATTTTCCGTGGCGCGACTCAGGCCATCAGGCCCGCTCTCCCGTCTGACCACGCAAATTTCGCTACGCTCCTTTCACCAACTAGCAGAGAAAGGAGGTATTTCTAGGGCGAGAAATAGGCTTTTTGAATTTAGCTCAGAGGCTTGAGGATCTTTTACATGCAAGTAAATCTACTAACATGGGCTTTACTTCCCCTCCGAAGGAAGGCGTACGAAGGATTTTTTCGCCCACGGCTTCGATCGGGTTTGAACCCGCCAACTTGGGTATAACATTCCCAGCTCCCCGCCGCCGCAAAATATATAGCTATTCTCCGTGATATCAAGCACTATGTAAAATTTCAAACATTTTTCAAATATAATTTTTAAACAGTTTTAGAAAAATATTGTTCATATTTCGCCAGCAAAGTAGATGGTCTCGTTTGACTGCTTGCCTCGGCCCACTCTTGTCATGATGTCGTTTGATTTGTTTCTCTTGGCACAAAAATCAATTTCGTCCATGAAAATAAAAACCACTTCGAGTATTTAACATTAAATTAATTATTTTTGTGCCGATTCCCCTTACAATCTAAATTGTCACCTTTTTTTATTAGAACAGTGCTTCGGAAAAGAGACGATATGTGTGACAAGTAGTGATGATTAAACCAAAGGATCTCTCTAACCAGTCGCTCACCTTGATTCCAAGGAGTTGCAATGTTTCTTCCAAAGAGAAGAGGTACTCGCGAAGGAGAAGGTCTCGGTGATGGAAGTAAACGTCCTCGCTGACGCTTGTTGAGAGGAAGTACTGAATATCCACAGCCGGTGACGCCACGTGTGAGATCTGAAAGAGATCACCAGATTACTACAAATGCATGTTAGACTAATGAGCAAATCAGGATTTTTATTTTATTTATTTATTTTTTATTTATTTTTATTTATTTATTATTTATTTTTTATTTATTAATTTATTTATTTTTATTTGCGTCAAAAACAGTTAAAAACTCTGTGTGACGTGATATGGGGAGAAGTTAATTTGAAGTTACATATATGTCTAGAAGCAAAACAAGGGGCCATCTCACCATTTGCTCGAGGATCAGGGAAATTGGACGAAAACCTGATCGAGATAGGGGTCATTGACCCAGAAGCTGAAGTACAATACTTAATTCACGGAATAATTCACGAATAAGTCGGTTTGTGTTCTCGTTATCCAAAATCTTTAGCTATATATAAATAAAACGAAATGAACACGTCTGTCGTATATAGACGCAAAAAACTACTCGACCAATTTTTCCAATTTGGTTCTTATTAGTATCGGGAGTGTTAAAAGAGTGATTTGAATTAAACAGGACATGTGGGGGAGTTGTTTATGCACTGTTATAAGACGCTCTACGCCGTTCCCAGAGGACCTTGATTGAAGTGCAATCTATGGATACCTTTTTGAACTAAAAGCCTCGTTTCGACTCATAATATCGAATAACATAGAGCTTGCGACCTAGAAAGCAGGAAGTCTAAAGCAAATACTAGCGGTGCAAAATATTATTCGAATATTTGCTTTTCAAAGTGTGGTGTTATATATTAAAAGATAGATAATACGTAGTTGAATAGTAGTAGTTAACGTGTAGTTCATACCTAGTTCATTTTCATTGAATAAGCTGATTTCGAACTTGAATTGTATTTATTTAATACGCTGCAATTGCGAAGCATGGCCAGGTCCGATAGTGGATAGAAAAGTCCTATGTAGGGGCAGCTTTATCCGTTCCAAGAGCACAGGAGGAACCACACACACAGCCGACAATCAAGATTTTTTATCACAGGAGTTGTAGATTTTTTTCCTCGCGTGTCACCTACAGCTCATTTTAGCTCTGTGCAAGTGTACGATATATGGCCGTCTTAACGACAATACCGAGTATGAGACGTAGTGTGTGCCGGTCCATTCAATGATTGATTGATAGATTGTTAGTGATTCCGGGAGCGTCATTTACCAGGGTCATTAGTCCCCTAAGTATAGTGCATGTTTTTGCTTGGTAGGTGGCTTTGATCTTCTCCCGCTAGATAGCGAGATCCTACGCCGATCTACCCTCAGCTAGAAGGGTTTCTCCCCAATAAGGTATCTCCTACCAGAGGGGCAATGCCGTAGCCACGCAAAAAAGGAAAAGACTTAAATTGAATTAATTTTTTTTTCAAAAAACAGTAAAACTGCATGGGGAAGAGGTCTCTGCGTATTTTCCTAAGCTTCAGAATCCATTCCCGTTTTGTTTACTAAGCATAACCGATGAATAGAGGTACCAACCAATAAAGTTGGCCACATCTCAAAACCATTAATGTTCGCTCCCGTGTAATACAAAACGTATTTGCCTCTTTAAATTTGGTACAGATTTGATTCAGTAGTGTTGCTAGCCAAGTAATTGCTCATTTTAGTTCTTCCTTAACTAGCAAAATTAGATCTTAAAAAATATGCGCACATTAAAGACCAGAATCATAACAAAAAGCCATCACATTCGCTCAATGGATGCAGGGAAACGGCAAGGTATATATGACAGTGATGAAAACCATTACCCAGAATGTAAAGTACCTTATTTGTTAAAAGCATATGAGAATTTTATAAGTATATAGTACAAGTAGAAACTAATGTATCTATATCATTTTAAATTCTCTAATTATGTAGAAACAGCTATGCACCATGAAATATTTCCCTTTGCATTTAAACTTGTGTATTAATTTTAATTCTATAATGTCATAGGAAATATGTTCACTTCTCAATTCAATTTTGTGCTTTCGCTCTTTCTTACCTGTAGGTCGACCATTCGAAGTTCAACTGGGTCGCCATTTTCGTATCGGAACATCATATTGTTCACCCAGAAATCCCCGTGAGTGATAACATCGAACGAGTCCGGCTTGGGATCATTAATTTCGATACACAACTCCATTATCTTAGGCTGCAAAAAACAATGAATAACAACAACAACAACAACAACAATAATAATAATAATAATAATAATAATAATAATAATAATAATAATAATAATAATAATAATAATAATAATAATGGCTTCGTGACGTAGACGGTTGCAGCAGCTCTCGTCGGTATCCAGGAGGCTGCAGGTTCGAGTATTGCTTTATGTAATTTGTATGTTGGCAACGTTCACTATTCTTTATCAAATATTTGTACTCAATCTTTATCAAATAAACATTTAATTATTAGTTTTAGTACCCGAGGTAAACTCCAACAACAAAGACCACGGACACTCACAAGTTATGTGCAATAACATTTGTAAAGAAGAAGGATGTTATTGTATTGTTTTGGGAAAAATGTGCAATTACATATTGTTGATAAATGTTCAACAAAAGTACGATTACTTTCATGCATTGAATTTATCATATCATTTTTATACGAAATAACTAGGACCTTATCGTAAACAAAAACTTTTGAAGCCGATAACATTAAAATGGTTAATTTTACAACAAAATCTTGTATGGAATTTTGTTGTTGTTTTTTTGGAACATTTTACCTACTTTAATTTTGTATAGAAAATTATTTTTCTGTGGGACTGACAGTTACGGAAATATCCCCCCCCAAAAAAGTCCAAAAAGCAACTTCCCCTCTCACACCCCAAACTTCAGGATTTTTAGCATGTTATGTAGAAGGTAGCAACAAACAATCGAGCCTTATCAAAATCAGTTGTTTCCGGGCTTGATGGCCGTGGTCCAATGGAGACTTGTCCATACGTTTCGCCTGCAGCTGTGGCAGGCATCCTCAGTGGCGTTGCTGGCGGGGGCGAAGTGTCCTTGTTGGACATTGGACCACGGCCTTCAAGCCCGGAAACAACTGATTTTGATATGGAAACCGGCCGTGAAAGCCTACATTGTATGTTAATCGAGCCTTGTTTCTAAACTCCGTGATGTTTTTACTTCGGTCGCCATTTTTTTCGTCTAATTTGACACGGCTAGAGGCGATCGAATGTTTTGGTTAACATTACGTCGCTGACTCGGCGGCTGGATCGGAAGTTGCGATTAAAGGACTTCCGTGAAATATTTAACGACCTGTCTTCGACACCCGGGGTCGTCCGGAGTACTGCGACGTGATCAGGTTGAAAGTAAGCACGCAAGATGAGTTTTGAAACAACGATTTATAAAACTCGGAATGCTTGCGCGTTCACTCGAATCAACTCACCTTCAACTTCTCGAGTATATCAACGAACTTCTCGAACCCACTCCACGTGCGACATACATCCGCGGCGGACTGCACCAGCCCTTGGATGAACTCGCTCATGTTGTGGTTGGGTTTCCGCCACATGTTGTCGTAACCGTCGGCTAGTTCCGGTTGCTGTCGTAGGAGCGCGTGCGAGGCGGCGTGGAATCGAGCGAGGCTTCGTAAGGCGAGGAGGGTGTGCCTCAGGCCCAGGCCTCGTTTCCGGTCCGCCATCTTGAAGCCTGAATGCGCTAGGTCTTCCATGACGAGGAAGTCGACGTTGTTTTCGCAGCCATAGTGGAGGCATCTGGCGGCGAAACGATGCAGTTTATTTGGAACAGCGGCATCCAGGAGGGCCTGCCAATAAACGTGATGTAATTAATGTCAAGGCTAATGTCCGAATGTGACTATTTCATGTATTAGCCAGTTAATATTTACAGTATTCAAAACTGGCAGATTATTATAATAAAATTGTTGGCTGAAGTTAACAGTTTACTTACGGGGAATCTATGCAAAATGAGCGTTTTGTTTTTGAAATGTTGCCAATTTAATAATTAAAGATGTTCGTAATTAGTTTTGTCAACCGTAGGGCACTTGGATTACAGCACAACAATAGAGACAACTTAAAGTTGTTCCGTAAAAGACGAAAGCCATGTTTATAATGATTCCGGAAACAACAGCTTGTTCCCGTGATAGCCTGTTCTCGATGTGCAGGATGTACATTTTTAGAGCCGCAGTCTCCAAATTACATTGTTAATACGTTGGAAATTATGTGCTGGACCGACTCAGACGTTTTATGTTAATCGCGCAGCCTGAATGCCGGAGCCTGGTCATTACCTTCGGCACGCGTAGCGCAGAGCGTTACTACGCCTTATAAGTAATTTATGGAATGAAAGTGTCATTTCTAAATACAATGCCATTTCACTCGCGGGAATTCATTTTACATGCTCTCTGTCTCTCTCTCTCTCTCTCTGCCTCTCTCTCTGTCTCTCTCTGTCTCTCTCTGTCTCTCTCTCTGTCTCTCTCTGTCTCTCTCTGTCTCTCTCTGTCTCTATCTGCCTCTCTGTCTCTATCTGCCTCTCTGTCTCTATCTGCCTCTCTGTCTCTGTCTGTCTCTGTGTGTCTCTGCCTCTTTGAATTTGTCATACAAACTTTGTATAACACGGGGCCTGGGATTGAACCACGGAGCCCCTCATTTCAAATAAAACTTCTTCACTTCTTCCCCAAATTCGTAAATATAATTCATTTATACGTGTATCAGGAATACCTTATAGTGTTAAATTTGGTTTAGAGATGAATACATGTTTTATTTCTCATGCAAAAATCGGGGGCTCAGTTACGTCAGGGCCTGGGGAAAATTGTCTCAGCCCTTTTGGTCACCCCTGCTTTAGGGGCGTCTTTCGGCATTCGCCTAGAACTGATCGAAAAAAACATGGGATCTACCGATCAAGAAACCACAACCGATTCTTCTCCAGGCAGTGGTTGAATATGTTCCAGCTTGATTTAATTTGATTTGATTTATTTAATTAAAAAACCGTAAAAACTGTTGTTGACGTAGGGGGGGAAATATTATCTGCGCACGTTTTCTTGAGTTCAAGAATTCCTTCCCATCATTTTAACTATAAATAGTTAAAAAATTAACAAAGGTTAAAAACAAATTTAATAATAATAATAATAATAATAATAATAATAATAATAATAATAATAATAATAATAATCCTTTTTATATGCGAGGATTAGCAAAATTTGAAAAACTAGACCTTTTCCTTCCTAAGCTTTGTCAAAAATCACAGTCGTACCACAGTCGAACCGATTAACCTTCCAATCAATGATGCTCAGAGGCGTTAACACTGAACTTTCGCAACCGTTTAACTACAAATGAACTATTGATTTGTTTAAGTTTGCTTATCCTCTCTCGAATTCATTTGTAATTCTCTGTTGTTTTTCATGTGTTTTTTTTGTAATTCTGGATATTAACAATACAATCTAGTGAATATTTTTCGGAAACGAAAATAATATCATTATAAACTTAGAATTTCACAATTAGAAAGAAAGAAAGATTAATTAAGAAAGTAGATTTGAAGGGGAAAAATAGATATTGAAGGAAAGGAGTCCCAAGATGATTCATAGACAGACACGACTCTTCTCAATTTAGTGTTATTACATCTGTATGTTACAATTACCCAAATGCGCAACAGTGATACCTTCCAAGACCTCTAAGCACTCTACTTCGTCAGACCGTGATGGTCCGTCCAGTAGTTTGTACTGGATGGTGTTTTATTGATAATGTGTGATATGAGCTCCTGACCCGTTTGCCTGAGGATGGGGAATATATGGCCCGAAACTGTTGCGCATTCGAGTAATTGTAACATAGAGATATAATAAAACTAAATTGAGAAGTGTCGTGTCTCTATAAATAATCTTGGGACTCCTTTCCTTCAACCTCAAATTTACAAGACACAGCCTTATTCGACCCTTTGCAGGAAAAATAGAGAAATGATAAAATAATTGTTGGCGTTCCCAAAAATAATGAAGTAACTGATGCTTGACATAGATGTAACAGAAAAAAGTATTAACATGTAGACTGACTTTGTTGCTGTACCTCCATTTTAGGGATGGCATCCGCCAGCATGCCACCTTCCCTCCAAAAGATTCCAGACATTTTTGCGAACGTAGCCAATTCTTCTCCGAGAGGGGGACCTTTCACCATCAGAGACCGCTGGCGGTCGTTATCTAGTGTGACCTCCACTCGGTAGATGGTGCTGCTGTAGTTTTCCCCAGACGCCACCGCATACCGAACTGTTACGTCTGTGACGGTTGACTTATCGTCTCCGCTGTTCCGCAGTGCTTTCTGAATGAAGGTTTTGTCAATCCATGGAACAGAGGCGATATCGTTGGCGGTTAGTTGGGCCATGGCAGGTAAGTCCTGATTGCGATGTAATTCTGAAACAAGATAATGCCAGAGAAATGTTCAATTTTGAAAGGAAATTTAAAATATTATAAAAGATAAAACTAGTAGGGCTACAACAGGACATAATTTCTGGTGACATTAGTAACGGTTACGTAAAAATATATTATTATAGCATCTAACCTACGAACACTGCAGCAATCGCTTGAAAAGCTTCTAACCAACCGCAGAGCCAGCGTTAAAACAATATACACCTCTTTAAAAAATTCAAAAGTTTACATTATAATGAATTTCGGTCATTGGAACCACTATATTGTACCTTATACATTTAAAAAGTTGAAAGACAAAACTAAGAAAAATTAATTAGTCAGCCTGGCCTTTCGAATGAAACGCTGGTGTGTTAGCCACTAACTCAAGAAGCCCATGTACTGTAGCTGAAGTTTAATGCGTTGTAAAACTCGTACATTCGTAAAATCGTTGTTATACCCGACGTTTCAACTTTAAATGACGCGAAAGCTACTACTTTTATCCACAAATGTTAAGGAAAATGTTTGAAAATCTACCATTGTGGAATACTTTACATTAAAATTTCACGGCCGGAATCAATAGAAGATACTTTCCGGGCTGGTGGGCCGTAGTCCAGTTGGCATTGACGGGCCAAACGTGGTATTGAATGGTCAGACGCCAGCCAGCCGCCGCCCCGCACACTGCGCCCTCGACCCTGCCGCTACTGACGATGTCCACCGCAGACGTGGACGAAACGTTTGGCCCTTCAATGCCCACTGGACCACGGCCTACCAGCTCGGAAAATGTATCTTCTATTTTCTCGGAGTCTTTGAAAAAGTATGCAATTAAAGAGAGAGACAGAGAGAGACAGAGAAAGACAGAGAGAGACAGAGAGAGACAGAGAGAGAGAGAGAGAGAGAGAGACAGAGACAGAGACAGATATGTTTTCTCTAATGCAATATTAAAGACAGTCCCTAAATAAGGTCATGAACAATTTTTTGAAAGTGTGAGTAGTTTCAGAAAATTTGCTCAATATCCAAGGATTTTTTAAACAATAGTTTTCTCAACAACAGCTCGAATTTTTTACTCTATTTTATACTCCAATGTAGATAAAGATGCTAAAACTTGGCGCTAGTCCCATTTTCGGTGAACTCTCTGTATTTTGGAAAACTGAAAAAAATTAACAATGCAAAAGTACAATCTGATTATTAATATTAATGAAATTAATGATAGAGATTTTTCCTTAAAGGAATCTGTTCTTGAGAATTAGATATTTAAATAAGGTCATGAACAATGTTTTTGAAAAACAAAAACAGGTAGTTTTCGAGTAATTTTTGCTTGAAGTAAAGGTATTTTTTTAATAAAATAAAGGGAACCAGGTATCTTTTGTTATAATTCGCGAGGCAGTCACAAGGTTCTAGCCCCGAGCTGGTATTCTGGCATATGTGGTAGTGAAATGCATGTAAGTGAAAGTAAGACCTGAGGATAGGACTAGGAAGAGGAAGGAAAGACCACATGCTCCGTGGCCCGTTCGTTAGGATACTGCTCCGGCTTTCGCCTGGTGTCGATCGTAGAAACCACGAAAAAAATCGATGGCAGCAGCAGCCTGCCTCTAGAAATTTTCCTCCAGACAGCGACTGAACTCGATCTATCTAGTGTCGAAACTCGTGCCAATGTCGGAACTCGAACCTAGAACCTCCCGGAGAGAGGCACTGCAGTGACATCAGTTGATGCTCTGATTCACCTCTCCCGGTTTTTCTTCATTAACGTGGAAAGAAAACTGAATAAAGCACATAGAATCCACTTTAATCATCCTACAGCGGGCAGAACTGGGTCGTGCATTTTGCCAATGCACCGACACAGTATTCTTTCCCAGAGAAGGGCCCGCTCCCGCGGATAAAATACTGCTGTCAACATCCAATAGTGGCCGCTCGGAGAAAGGAAGGGAACTGACCTCGGCAACGGTGGGATGCAACCGCTTTGGACCCGCGAAGATCCAACCCCCTTGGAGAGATAAGAGCGCTATCTTTGAGTGCGATAATGTCCGTTATTCTCAAGGATAAAGCAATGACCTAGTTCCACTTCCTACGCAAACGTGGATTAGGTCGGTTACGATTCATAGATTGGTGATCCGCTTCAATTGCTAAGGTCATTAGTCCCGTATGTGTGGTGCATTTTTTTAACTCGGGAGGTAGCGGTGATCTTCCCCTGCTGTATGATGAAATCCGGCACCAACCGAACTCAGCCATCGGTGTTTTTCCTCAGCCAGGTATCTCCCTCCAGTGGGACACAGCCATGGCCGGGACAAGCTCTCATTGGTCTCCCGGTATGTGTGGAAGTGTAGTGCACAGCCTCGCCGGCTGCTCTGATGGGTATAATTTTTCGTGGTCTCTCCGATCAACACCACGCGAACGCCGGAGCGGCACCTAACAAACGGGCCACGGACCGGGCGCGATCTTTCCTACCTCCTCGTATGTACACACCCTTACACATGTATACACTAAACTACTGTACATGCCGGGAGACCGGTCGAGAGCTTAGAGGTTGTCCCGGATGAGAAGGGTGGGAGATACCTCGTTGTGATACGCGTGGTAAACGGATAACAGTCACAAACCGTCACGGGTTTGAAGTAGTTTTTTGATAGTTGGGTAGCGGTAACAAATGACGCGAGAAAGCATGTACTCTAGTAGCTCAACTTTTTTGTATACTACTTAGCACACGAGGAAGTAAAAATCTCTACAGCTTTGCTCATTCAGTTCGCACACATCCGACACTATAAGAGTATTACTGTCGTCGAATACAAAGCTTGGACTCACCTGATACGATGTGCTTCGCTGAGGGCTGACGTGATAATGAACGAATGTGTTATCTAGACTTGAAAGTGAGCTTTTATTCATGATTCATAATGTCTCTGATAACACACTTGCTCTGACGACATTAATCTTTGCTTGGTTCTATGACATGCTGTGATGAAACATTTTAATAACGGTCCATCCCTCTGACATCACGAATTTTGCAAATCCAGCAATTCGTTGCAAATAATAATAATAATAATAATAATAATAATAATAATAATAATAATAATAATAATAGTAATAGTAATAATAATAATGTAGATGCTGCTCTGCCACGCGATCAGAACATCGTAACCAAGTAGGTAGAGAATCCATAAATTCTCGGCTATCCGGGAGACCCCGTCGTTGGCTGGGAGGCCGTCACACCGAAAATTTTAAAAAGTCCCAGGGGCTTCTTGAAAAGTACCCCCCAAAATTCAAGTATCGGTTTCAAATTCAAGGGTCCGTGACACCGTCGGATCAATTGGTAAATATAAAATTTGGAGAAAATCGGCTGAACGGTTTAGCCATCAGCATTGTTCCCAAGCGGACGGATGGACAGACAGACGGACATCCTATGGCGTCAGTGGATTTTTGCCGTGAGGACTTTTGTTTTAAATTTAGAAACTAGATTTATCCAGTGTTTGATTACCACGGCCCTGTAATAATTCTTTTTTCTGTTTAAAATTCGCCGTTTTTTCGTGCAGCATTACATTTCTTTCTCTCTACTCCGTAGCGAGAAAGTAAAAAAAGACCCACATGCCAAATACGTAGATTGTTAATTTTCACATTACTCAGGCAACGAACGGATAGTTTCGAATTTCATTTAGTTAATGTTGGTATTAGCCACAGGGCAATAGCTTTAGTTACGTGTTTGTATTTGGGAGATTTTGCTCCGTCATTAGAAGAATATTGACATAAAAATGCGTTTAAAATGACCGATTTCACGGATTCAAAGCTCTTTCTATCTAAAAATTTAGTTAGTTCCTTTCCATTTTTGTCACTTGGAAGCTGGTGTGTATGTGTTCTATCTGTGAGTCTCTGTTAAATCAGTTCACTTCAAGAAATGTTCGTACGTACGATAGACTTACCAATATACCATACTTACCTATTACTGGATTGTAATTGAATAATATAGTTCATTATATTACAAATCACAACACTGAAGTAAATCAAATATTAAAAAGAAATTTTATTTTCCACCCTGACATTAAATATGTAATTTGGTAAATAAAAAATTACATCGTATATAAATATTTGAGAATATAAATAGTTTTGCGTTAGAATAAAATATTTGTGACTCAATTTATAAATGAATTTAATATTGTTTAAGGCTCTGCTGTAGAGAATAATATCATTTATGAGATGCTATGAAATTAAATTCATACGTATAATTAAATGGTGAATAACAAAATTAGTGGTGATACAGAATGGCAGAGACTTTCCCGTATTAGTTTTCTATTTCCTTCGGTCTCGGCTAGCTACTTTGGCTTGCCACATACTCTTGCCAGCTGACATTTTCGCCGCCCAAAATACACTTTTTAAAAATATTCTTAATTTTCGGTTTCTCGATGGTAGAACGGAAATATATTTCGAATATTAAAGAACAATAAAACCTCGTCGTAAATGGCAATTTTCTTTGAAACATTTTTGAGTACTTTTTAAGAAACTTGCCTTTAAGCGCTACTGCATATTCGAAATTTGAAGCTAATTTTTACAGAAAATTTTCGAAAAACGTTATTTGAAGCACATTAACTCACAAATACAAGAGTGTTTACAAATTGTTTGGGATGTGAATTAAAGACATGAGAGATCATTCAAATAAATTACATTTTTGTAATTTTTGAAAACACAAAAAACATCCAGAAATGAACATTACGTCATATTGAAGAGTGGAATTAGCACTATCAGTTCGAAAAGTTGGAAGAAAAAATTTGGTGCCATTTTTGAGAAAAAATGTCGTTTAAGTATTTCTGAAAATGCGGAATTTTGAGCTAGTTTTCACAGAAAACGGTTGAGAAACTTTATTTGACCTTATTTAAAGCATATGTACTTATGAATGTAATAATGTGAAAAAATCACCTCTAGTGAGAGCGTAGGCTTCCGCGGCCGGAATCAGTATTTACTAGGCTGTGCGGGTCTAGGCACCAGGACAGCCTAGTAAATAAATTACCTCTAATATAAATATTAACAACATGAGAGGCAAGTAAAAAAAAATTTGTATTTTTTGAAAAAACGACAGAATAAAGTAAATGGCATTTATGTCATCTCATAGATTACATTTAGCACAATCTCTACCAAGAGGTTAAAGAAAAAAATTGGAGCCGTTTTTTGAGAAAATATTATTTTTGCAATTTTTAAAATTGCACATATTGCATGTAATATTGCGCGCAAACTACTGATTTTTTTTTAATTTTCGTGATTTTATTGAATGAACCCACTATGGAGAACGAATTTTATTTGAAGGATATATCTCTATCTTTAATTTTGTAGTTGTAGGAAGACACCGAAAAAATTCAAGAATCACAAATTCTCTCAAGAATCACAAATAAAGTAACAATTTCTCAATATTTCTAATTAATAACAATAATTTATTGTATTAACATTACAAGATCGTATATTGCAATACATTGCATACAATAATGCATTTTCATCAGTCATGTTTTTGTTTCTTTTGTGATGCATTAAAAAATATGAGAATTCTATACTGACTTTTTTTTCGGGAGTTGTTAAATGAATAGTACACAATTGAGGTAGACTTGGATCGGAAAATGACCACAAATAGCTGTGAAATTCAGCTACAACATGGAAATTTATATTGTAGTTATTTCGAAGGAGCAATAATACATTCAGGTCGTTGTATTCACCTAATGGAAATGTTTGTACTAACAAAATGCATTGAAATCATACCCTTTCTCGGTTAGAATGAATGTAGCAGCCAACCCCTACGAGGACAATCCGACAGTTCAAACTTTTGTTTAAACCATCTCCGCCGTATTGCAGGCTGGAATGGTATTTCGAAAAACTTGCATTATCATTACAAAATACTTCGAAATCATCCGACGTCCCTCTAGGATAATTCAGGCAACCAACCCCTACGAGCATAGTCTGGTATCACCCGCTGCAGCCACTTCTCTACGTCAGGGTGCTGGTAAAGAGGCATCAGCTGCGAGTGGTCGCCTGTCATCATGGTCTCCGTGTTGTTTCCTCGTTCCGCCACCAGGATGGGCTTCGCCAGCGCCACGAACAGCGAGAAGGGCCCGTGGAAGTCCAGGGCGGACCGCAGCGCCTCCAGCGGCGGCGCCTGGAAGCACACACGAATTTAAACTACCCACATGAGACCACTTTAAAGTACTAATTTGACAATTTTTCCGACTTCAGAAAACTTTTAACTGCCCTCTAAACGTTTCAACAACCTGCTTTAGGCAACATGAAACAACTCACTTGAGACAAATTTTACAAACCACCATGTGACAAATTTAAACTGCTCATTTTATCAAACTTTTAACTACTCACTTGAAACTTTTAAATATTCACCTGACACAACTGTTAACAACCCAGTTGAGGCAACTTTAAACTATCCAGGCGAGACAACATTTAACTATCCACTTGATACAAGATTCAACTATCCACTTGAGATAAATTCTAACTCACCACTTTAGATAACTTTTAACTATATTCTTCGACTTCAAACTATCCACTTTATTTGACATCAAAATACCTTTCTCGTTGCTCTTTAAACTACCCACTTGCGCCAACTTACGACTACAAATTACCCTCTTTAAATTGCACTCCTTTGTCAGTCGGCTGGTTTCCAGCAGATTGCAAGTAGTTTGCCAGAAAAAAATGATAGTTCGCAGAAAAATCTGGGTAAGTCTACGTAACAATGTATTAAATTATATATATATATAATATAAGATATATATATATATAATATATATATATATATAATATAGTATATATATGATATCTTGAGAGAGAGAGAAAACACTTAACGAATCAAACTCCCATTTAAATAATACATTTGAATAAAAATCCTGATTTAAAAATTTAATTTCTTTCAAAAACCGTGATTTTTAAGTGAAGTTTTTGAAAGAATATGGTTATAGTGGTTGGAAGAAAAATTAATATTTTTTAAATGAGAAAAGGATATTATTGATTGTTTACCTCCTGCCCTAGTAGCTCCATGGTGTTTCGGAGTTCCAAGTGGTACACTCGCAGCAGCATATCCTGATGTCGTGCGTGGACTTCGTCACGCACGCTGCTGGCGAAGAAGTACGTAAGGTCGACGGCCGGCGACGCCACCCGCGTCATCTGAGGATCAAGCGATTCCAATCACCGCCATGATTGATTGATTGATTAGTGATTCAACTTCTCAAACAAATTCAAGCGACGTCAACTGATAAGGTCATTAGCTCCTTAAGTGTAGTGCATGTATTTTTATCGCTGGATGTCGCGGTGATCTCCTCCCACTGACTGGCGAGATTCGGCGCCAACGGCGGCTTGTGGGTTTTCCCTAACCAGATATCTCGCAGTATCGGGGCACCGTCCCAGCCGGGACAAGTTCTAAGATTCCCCCCCCCCCACTCCCGACAAGCCTGGTAGTGTAATGCAAGTGATAGATAGATAAATAGATAGGTATGTTTTAGAGAGAAGAAATGTACATTTTTATGCAACATGTAAATTAGTATAACAATCACGTCTCGGCCGTGAAACTGTTAGAAACATAATCTCCTGCAAGTGGTCTGTGTGACAATTCATTAAAACAATCTCTACATTACTGAAAGGAGTTTACTTGCCATACCGATTGATGGCAGAACCTATCACGGGATTCTTTGTTTGGTGAAAAATAAATACTCCATACGTCATAATAATTCCATGAATTGTACGTACCCCGTGTATTGAAAATGTAGGCTAAACTTTGTGTAAACGTCTTTGAGTAACGTATATGGTTTACGAATGAATAGTATTGCAATACGTAAAATTTGAAAAAACATATTTCTCCTCCCCATTGGCGGCAAAATGTTCGAACGCATTTTCCTCAAAAGATCAAAAACGACTTTAAAGAATGAGGTATTATCAAAGAAGAACAAATGTAGATTCCAAAAGCATCGCTCCTCACTTTTGCAACCTTCTGATATTCTGTTTTGCCCTCTGAGCTTCCTCCACTGCTTCCTCCATTCCATCCTCACTATCTTCTTCGATTTTGCCTTCGCTTTTCATTACATTACTAATCATGGCGGTGTGTTTGTGCATATGTCCCTTACATGTCGTGAGGTGTCCCACTTTCAAGAATATTTAGCCCTATTCTTTTAATGTTTTTTTCTTTTAGTTACAAACACTGATGATGGATTTTTTTAAATGTTGGCAAACAAACAAGTAGTGATTTTTTTCTCTCCAAAGACAGAGCCCCTTCAACATGACTTCACCGAACCCTACTACCTTTTTTGTTGGCAATTGCATGAATTTTCTTCCAAAAACATTTTGCTGCATAATTACATGACATTATACTACTATTGCAGTATGCGCAAGTAAAAATAATATAGTCAAGATATTCAAAATATACTCACCTGGTAGTCAAGAGCTCGAATATCTGTGGGAACTCCATCTTCATATCTGAACAGGAAGTTGATGATCCAGTAGTCACCGTGAGTGATGACATTAAATGCTCCAGGTTGAGGTTCATTTAATTTAACATATGTATCCATTGCAACTTTCTGTAGCAATAAAGCACAAAACCCCTCATTTTAGTTACCCTGAATTTTCATTCATTCATTCATTCATTCATTCATTCATTCAACACCAAAAGCACAATATCCATTATAATTATCCTCTCTATTTAATGCGCTAAGGCTAGATGAAGATTTTTGACAATTTATAAGAAACAATCAACACAAAAACCCGTTAGTGTGTCACTACTGGATAGGGAATTTCTACCCAGTTCTGCATCTAATATATTTACATCAACAAAATTTTAAGTTACATATAATAAAATACACTAGCGTTGATACACCAGCACATATATTTTCGCATTATTTGTAACTTTTGCAACTTTCAAAAATTCAGAGGTTTCAACATTAATGAGACCTGGACTAATTTTTTGAATCGTCCATTTCTCTATTTGAGCAATATTTTAAAGAAAAAATTGGATTAGTTTTCCGAAACAAACAATTATAAATTGCTTTTACTTCAAGAAAAAATTGAGCGAATACTATTATTTTTTTCAAAAAAATGTACATGATCTTTTTTAAAGATATATTTTCTTAGAACAGATTCTATTAAAGACTAAATCTCTATGAACAATATGGTAATTTTGTGTGGTTAATTCTTGAAATTTTTGAAAAGTCCCTGAAAATGGGACAGCTCAATTTTTACGACTACTATCCTAGGAAAAATTTATAGAAAAAATGTGGAGCCGTTTTTGAAAACAAAATTGTTTAAAATTATTTAATTGTTCGCCCTTATTTCACGAAAGATAATTAAAAAACGACACATTTTCGAAAATTTTATCATGACCTTACTTCAAGATATGCTTTTGAAGAACAGATTCCAATAATAGACAATCGTTCCATCTTCAGTAATATAAAGATTGATGAACATTTTCAAATAGAAAAAATTCACAGAATTCAACAAAAATTAGACATGTGTTATGTTCTAAGCGTTGTTCATTCTATCCAGACAAAATTAAACAAAAATTGTAGCTTTTTTGAGAAAATGTTGAGAATGTCATTGAGGCTTCAAGAGCACATATTTTACCAAGATTGTTCAAATAAACAATTTTAGAAACTTATTTAGTGTTTGCTTTATACGAAAATAAATTATGTATATTTCATTTGTGTATCATGTAATTCCACAATTTTCGCTGAATACAGCAAATTCATTCTAAAAAATAAGATTCAAATTAATATTTTTAATGTATTTTTTCTTTAACGGACGCCATGGCTTCCCTCCTGATGTATCGTGGTCTGTACCTTGAACTTCTCCAGCCGCTCGGCATACTCCTCGAAGCCAGGCCAGCTGCGACACACCTCAACCGCGCCACGGGTTAATGCGTCCACATAGCCGGTCAAACCCAAAGACATGGTCCTCCAGATGTTGTCCAGCTTCTCCGCAAGCCCGGGCTCCCGTTGCAGCACGGTGTAGGAGGCGGCGTGGAAGCGGGCCAGGGTCCGAAGCGCGAGCAGGCTGTGCTTCAACCCCAGGCCTCGCTTCCGGTCCGCCATCTTGAAGCCGGGAGGGGCCAGGTCCTCCAGCACGAGGAACTCCACGGGGGAGGTGCCGTGGTGGTAGCAACGTGGAGCCAAGGGTGGATACCGGCCTGGGGCTGCTGCTTCTAACAGGGCCTGACACAATGAATATATTATATAGCTATTAAATGAATATCAGGAATATAATTTAAGTATCACTGTTTCCGTCTCTCGAGAATACAATTGTTTGGGTTTGCGTGGTCTTCACATTTAGCAGTGGTCAACTTGTGAGTCGGGCAAATGAGTCGAGTTGTGAGTCGGTGGAATAGTAAGGATAGTCCGGGGGGATGCTTCTTCCAAAAGGACCTGACAATCGATTAATAAACGCCATAAAATAATTAAGCACTTGATTCCATCGATAATAGAATCAGTCAACTTTAGCGCCGGTCAACTTTAGCATCGGTCAACTTTAGCGCCGGTCAACTTTAGCGCCGGTCAACTTTAGCGCCGGTCAACTTTAGCGCCGGTCAACTTCAACATCGGTGAATCAATTGGAGTGGATCCGAACGCAGGGTTAACCGTGTTTTTATCTACCCTCTTG
The DNA here is from genome assembly GCA_017312745.1 of Gryllus bimaculatus. NCBI lineage: Eukaryota > Metazoa > Arthropoda > Insecta > Orthoptera > Gryllidae > Gryllus > Gryllus bimaculatus. The sequence continues at coordinate 51,327 of BOPP01000256.1, read as the reverse complement.
TCTCTCTAAAATCTTAACATGTAGTGTCACATACCTCCATCTTTGGGATGACCTCTGCCAACATTAACGTCTCCCTCCGGAAAACCCCTAAGTCCGTGGCGAGGCTGGAAATATTCGCCCCGGGCGCGGGGCCTTTAACAATGAAGGAACGCTGCCCCCCGTCGGAGAGTGTGGCCTTCGCTCGGTAGATGGTGCTGCCATAGTTGTCTCCAGGGGAGGTGGCGTAGCTCACGGAGATGTCTGTCACTTGAGAGTTCTCTTCCCCGCCGTTGCGCAGCGCTTGCTGCAACAAGGCGGCGTCGATCCAGTCAGGGATTGGACGCTTGTCTTCTGGCTGCCCAGTGTTCTTCGAATCAGCCATGTTACTGCAACAGAAAATATACATCATGCGCCAGACGTTTAGATTGATTAATTAATTGATTATCTCTTGTTTGCGAACGCGATAACTTCTAAATTCAATAGTCCTGTAAGTGTGGTACAAGTGTTTATCGTGGGAGGTTCTTCCCCCGATGGGTGGCGAGATCCGGCGCCAACATAAACGTCGGCTTGCGGGTTTTTCCAAACCAAATATTTCCCAGCAACCCAGCAGAGTACCAGCCGAGACAAGCTCCCTTGTAACGACCGTCAAGATTAGCAGAAGATAGATAACCAGTAACCTCTATCTTCTTGAATTCTCAACGGCATTCCATGTAGTCTACTACTACCTCCTTTACAAAAGAAGTTATCGTATACCCCAGTTTCTTAAACCTTTCCTAAAACACTACCTTTGCAACAGAACTTTCAAACCTACACACCTAATCCATACTTCAAACCTCTGCCGAACCTATTCTTGCTGGCTTTCCCAAGGAGCGGCGGTCCTTTATCCCAACTTTTTCTCCTCTTATACCAATGAGTTATCAACCTCCTTAAAAAAACTAGTGACTACATTTATGTCGTTTACACTTCCCTAATAGTAACCAAAAACTTAGCCCACTACCTCCCGAGGAAATACATGCACTACACTAACGACCTTAGCAGTTCACGTGCCCGGAAACACGAAATAATCAATCAATTTCTCCAAGCTTTCACATCCCAATTCATACAGTGCAAACACACAACTGAACAATGTTACAAAACGTCAAACTTTAGAACGCCACAACTTCACATCGTCAACACATTTCCCATCACACATCCGAATATTTCCTCCTCCACTGGAAATCGTGCAACTCGCCCTCACCAAACCTGTAAAGTACCTACTCAACCACCGCAAACGGGCAACATATACCTCTTGACAATCAGACCCACTTCCCACAACAACCAGAACCAGAAACTCTTTCATCTATAATTCCCCTTCTTCTCCCCCCGCCCTTCCCATCCTCTCTTTCCTCACAACAACTTGATGGGATATTATACACACTCGCTTTCTTGAGATCCGGAATTCCTATCTCCACTTCTTAATTAACATTAGTTGAATTCAGAATAAAAGACAGCAACGAACGTTGATGACAAAATCTGATAATAGAAATATTCGCACACGTGTAGTAGAAACTCTGTAGTTACGGTGAAGGGAATACGTCATGTTCACCGCATGTCTTTCTTATCCCCAAGCGCGAGAATTAAACTAAAACCAGGCATGAGGGACACGGTTAACTAGCCGGAGTGTAGAATAGTCGACTAAAATGCCAAATACAGAGTCTTTAGTTTAACTCGCAACCCAGGTCTGAAAACACCACCTCTTATTTTCGCAATTTGGCAACGCATGAAATACCTTTCACTTTTAGCAACTCACGGCCGCGTCCCTTGAGATCTCGGAGTGAGAAAATATGGCTAATTTTAGTTGGAAGAAAGAGAAAGCACGTGTCCTGTCTTTATTAGTATTCAACGTACTGCAACCACTACATAGAAAAGACTCAACGCCTGTCTCTTGGCAAATGGTGGTCACTTTGATCATTTACTCGTCGCTTAGTTTTTCGTATTTTTAAGGAAATTACATTTTATTATCTTTATTAGGTATTGTCAATATTTATTTATTTACTACTGATTAATGTTTTATTGTTAATTTTTGAATAATTTCATTAAGGCTTTTTATTTACTTAATTATCAGATTCAATAATAATAAATAATAAAAATAATATAATAAGTGATAATCAAATTAATAATAATAATAATAATAATAATAATAATAATAATAATAATAATAATACATTATTAGTGTTATACATAATGAAGAGCTTGGCAGTAATGTTTCAAGAGATTTGTTTCTTATTTCTCTCTGACTTTCATTAAATAATAATTATTGTTACGTTGGTGTTAATAAAACGATAAACAATCGTAACTTCCCCCACATCTTCAGTATTACACTTTTGTTTCTTAAGCATACTGGATAGAATCACCTAAAGAGACGTTTTGTTTCTTGCTCCTGATTCTGCTCACCCCATCCACTCTGTGCAGCGCGAACAGCTTCCGGCGCGTGAGCCGCGTACCTGCCCGCCTAAGCTCATGAATGGGAATAACACAGAATCAGGAAAGTTGTTGTAGCTTATGTCCTGACGGTCGCCTCTTCCTCTGCTGTCTCGACGTGCGAGGCACGGCTGTCACGGACACGCAGTTGCCAAATTACCAAAACAAGAACAAGTGCTCTCAGACATGGGTTGCGAGTTAAACTAAAGATGCTGTATGTACATTTTTGATTCATAGAAACACAGTAATTGGTATTCGTCACTCTATGAACCTCTCAATGAACTAAAAGTCTAGCTAAAATCCAGATATTTTCACGCATAAATATACCCATTCAAAAAATGAGCCCTCGAAATTAAAGGTTGTACCCAAGATATGGTGGTTATCTTTGTTTACGCGTGGTGATAAAACTCTGCTGATGGGTGTGCTTTGAGAATAAAATGCTGATAAAAGAAATCCACTTCAGACAAAACATGTGGCACCCAAAAACCTGTAGCAACTCCACGAAACGCCTCAGCTGCAAGGACATTGAAGATAAATTTAATTTCCTTCGATTGAAAGGCTCAGAAATCATTAAATCTAAATAAAAATTTGTTCATTTCAAGTTTATTCCATTAACTGATTTTGCAGAATAAACTATTCACATTGGATACTCAAATGAAATTTTTACAGAAATGTTTTCAATCTTTGAAATTATTTAAAAAAATAATAATGTTGACTTTTAAACAAAAGTTGGAATCGAAGCATGAAATATATATAATATATAATTTATAATATATATATTATATACTATATATATATATATATATAATTATATACTATACTATTTCGTATTCATTCACACAGTTATTTTTACGTAAAATATCATCACTCTCCCCAACAACAACCCACAGGAGTTTTTCAGATCAAAAATCGCCACTTCCCGCCGCTTAATATAATACTTTCTCTTACTGTGTAAGTATGTAGATGTACGCAGTAGCCAAGAAAGTAAGTAATTGTGCAACAACAGCACATCTCTCCCCGTATTAGGGGTAATGGTTACGTTATATTAAAATAGCTTAGCGGGTCCCCTCCGGAGGGTATTTTCATGCTAAAACTTTGTTGTAATAAAAACGTAAGATTATAATAAAAAGAAAATTTAAACATAATATAGTTGCCTTGATTGTTGTGATCTATTTGTAACGGACGCGGTTTATTCACTCTGATATGTCAGATATTGCAACTTCTATTCTACTAACAATTCATCCATTAAAAAAATCAAAACAAAAGAACAGCAGGAGATTCGAAAAACAATAGGTATCTAAAATTTATTGATAATTCACAAGTGTAAATGAAATGTTCACTTCTATTATTCAATTTACAGTATTCAGCTTTATACCTACAATCTAAACATGTAATGTTCAAGGGTTTGAACTGTATTAGTAATAGGTTCAATAACATAGATATAGGAGAGGGTACAAAGGTACCCACAAAAATGAAAATATGAATGTCAAATTCCCAGAATATTGAGGCTCGCCAGACATCGAAAATAACGACTAGAGTTGTGAACAGACACACACAAGTTCGGAAAAGAGAATTACTTTTCGGCGTGAGAGACCCCTATAATGTTTACGTCCGTCAAATTCTTTACAGCGGTTTTTTTGCATCATTACACAACTTTTATATCCTACGTTTATAAGTAATACAAGAATAAGTCAAAATAAAATGCGAAGATAACTTCCTACCAGTAAAGCGATGTTGTCTGAAGTCCAAAAGTCAATTGTTACCCTGCTAGGAGTTGACGTCGGTGCTTGTTCCGTCTTCAGTATTTGCCTGCAGTACTTGCCGTGATTATCACTGGGGCGCAGAACGAGGCTGTCAATATTTTTTTTTCATTTCTTTCATAATTCACAATTTACATCTACGTGTGCATCATATATCACTACAGTGCCTCTGACCTGGAGGTCCTAGGTTCGAGTCCCGACGGCAGCAGGATTTTCGACACTAGTTTTATGGCTAGGTCAAGTTCAGTCGCTGTCTGGAAGAGAATTCTAGCGACCTGCTGCTCTGATAGGAAGTTTTCAGTGGTTTCTCCCATCAACACCAGGCGAATGCCGGAGCACTACCCTAACAAATGGGCCACGATCTGCACGCGATATTTCCTTCCTCTTCCTTGTATTCTCGCCCTTACCACACTGCACACTTACACTAACTTGCACTACACTACCCACACATGCCGGGGAGCTTAGAGCTTGCGCCGGCTGGGGCGGTGCCCTGCCTGCTGGAGAGAGAGAGGGGAAAACCGCCTTAGCCGACGATAGAACGGCACTGGATCTCACCATCCAGAAGGGGAAGATCACAACCTCTCGAGGAAAATATGCACTTCACTAACAGGTCTAATGATCGTAGCAGTTGAAGCGCCCGGTATCACTAATCAATCAATCAATCAATCAATCAATCTACGAGTATAAATAACACCCATTGCTACAGACATGTCTGGAAGTATTTTACCTTTTTGAATATTACGACTCGTAGTTAATGAGCGCCCGCCATATACGATTTGGAAGGTTGAACATTATGTGATCTAAAGTATCCGGACACGTCGAAAATGGGGTTATGGTGTGGTCGCGTTTTTCATGGAGTGGGCTTGCACTCGTTATTGTTTTGCGTGGCACTATCACAACACTGTCCTACGTTGTTTTAAACATATTTTTTCATCCCACTGTTGAAGAGAAATTTGGGATGTCGTTTGCATCTTTTAACACCATCGAGCACCTGTTCATACTGCACGGCGTGTGGCGGAGTGGCTACACGACAATAACATCCCTGTAATGATGTGGCCTGCACAGAGTCCTGACTTGAATCCTATCGAAAATCTTTGGGATGTTTTGGAACGCCAACTTCGTGCCAGGTCTCACTGGCCAACATCGAAATCTTTCCTCCGTGCAGCACTCCGTGAAGAATGGGCTGCCATTCCCCGAGAAACCTTCCTGCACCTTATTGAGAGTATGCCTGCGAGGGTGCAAGCTGTCATCAAGGCTAAGGGTGGGCCAATACCCTATTGAATTTCAGCATCACCGATGGAGGGCACCACGAATTGGTAAGCAATTTTCAGCCACGTGTCCGGATACTTTTGATCACATAGTGTATTTCCCCCTCGAATATTAAGACTCGTAATTAATGAGCGCCCGCCATCTACTATTTTGAAAGATGTATCTGCAACACAATATCATGAAGTTTCCTGGTGTTATGTGCAGCGAAGTTGACCAAAATCGGAAAAAGGGATGGATTGTAATGGCACATTTATTTTTTTTTATTTCACGGGTATTGCTGTTTGAATCAACGGAAATGAATCATTAAGAAGTCAAACGCTCTTCTTCCGAGTCTTATATTAATTCCCAATTTCTCTTTAAGGCAAATAAATGTACCATTAAAATGAAATAATACATCAGTCCGACTTTAAATTCACAATTGAGAGTAAAATTTATACAATGGAATCAAAAGAATCTTAATTTTGTAATTCTGTTTACTTAACAGTGATATAAAAGCATGAAATTTCTACCTTTCTACTCTCAGATCAGAAGGTTTTACGGACCAAAATGTTGTCTGTTAAAAGCACTGTCCGTCCGTAAGCGGGAATAACTTATAGAGACTTGTTAATTTATTTCACCTTATTGCTAACTACAATAAATAACTGAACTATTCAATAACACAAAACAAAAGGAAAACAAGGAAAGAATTCGCCATTCAAACATTATCTGGTCACTTAGCAAAGATGTTTATATACGGGAGAATTTAGTAAGAAAATAAATATTAAATAGTAATACTTAGTCAAGAATATGAACATAATACAATTCTTGGTCATTGGTTTGTCAAAAATATGGCAAACACATTTTCGTATGAAGCCACTATTCGCCGCCTCGCGCCGCTTCAGCTTGTGCGGGTACACCCCTTTCTGAATTTGGAGGGGAAATGAGTGCGGAGTCAGGGGAAGTTGCCCTTGGTTGTGGGAGCGCCGGGTTCTCCAGGAAGGCAAGCAGCTCGTTCCGGTGCGGTTTCCTGCCTGCAGGAACCGGAACAGAAATTACCACCGTTCGTGATTTTCCCTTTCGTTCAACGATCTCGTGAACTCTGAGATAAGATAAGGAATCGTTTCGATAAGGGATTTATTTTTTTAATTTATTTCTACCTGCTCGGCATTTCTGCCTTTCAGGGTGTTCATTAAACAATATTCTACACATTAACTTTTAGGGATGGACGTCCGCATGCGTTACCTCTTCTCTCAGGGGTCTGATAAAACGTTGTTCTTTGAGAAGAAACTGTGGATAACAGTTTTTGGGGTTATATGTGATAATTTTGAGGAGAGGATGTCAGTGGGTGGACTTTTTGGAAAGTGGAAGATGGGTAGGTGATTTAAGGTGGACGAAGGGAGTCTTTAGGGAACCGTGATCTTATTCTTTTTGATGAACCATACGTTTTACCTACCTTGAATATTGTTGTACTGCGCGATTGGGGAAGGGATGAGAAGAATTTATGAGTCATAAGATTTATATATTCGTTAATGGATGATATATTTAGTTCATTTTGGATTTGTATGTTGCTTATAAACCAAGGAGCTTTAATGATCTTTCTGAGAAATTTATTTTGTATTATTTCTATTTTATTTAGGTTTGTTTTTGCGGCGTTATTCCAGATCGGGACGATAAGGGATAAGTCCCTAATATTTTGGGGGGTATAACTGATTTAAAGTCTTGTTTCAAAATTACTTCGGGCCCACTCTCCATAGGGTTACTAAGCACTTGCATCGTCTATTTATGCATAACATATTCCTGACAGCGCAAGTTAAATAAAAATAGTTAAAATTTTGTTTCCAGACTTACCGATTTTCTGTACCACGCTGTGTAATGCTATAGTCGACACAGTCTCACAAACCCACACGCACACATACACACACTGTTAGATGGGCGATAGTAATTTATCAGCGGAGACAAGACATACCACTCACTGCATGTCCTCGCAGGTTGAACTGCACAACTGGGGACCTAGAACTCCCGTATAACCTGGAGGAGACCATTACAGTGGCGCGCTCTAGAGCATCACCTTCTTACACGAACTAAAATACGAACTGCTACCAACGTTATTTAAAACTTGTGTGGGTTCTCGGGACTCAAACACACGCGCTTGGTACAAGAGATCGCGTCGCTGTTCGCGTTACGTTTTCTTTCATGCGTGTAATATTATGAATAAATGCATTTTGGAAGATAAACACATAGATAAACACATAAATGCATTTTAGATAGATAAACACACATTTAACTTCTTTTGTAATTTATTTCAGAAATCGCTCATAATCAAAGTGTATTCGTATTTCTTGACC
>BOPP01000256.1:13702-43510 GCA_017312745.1 Gryllus bimaculatus | reverse complement strand
ATTTGCATGCGTCCTCGTAAATGTTCACAAAAACTTAAATAAATGCAATTACAATTATAGCAACAAGATTCCAAAATGAATTATAAATACCTCCGACCTGCCTGGTAGGCCGTGAAAAATTCCTAGCAATGCTACTTGTCTAGCACCAGTTTTCCTTTTAATATCAGCTGCCAAATACTGCGACAAACAAAGTTTTAGAACATGAACCAAATAAATATTTCGCACATAAGTTCACCATACTTACTTACAATGCACGACATTCTATATACTAACCAAAAACGCTGAAAAAATTCGATAAAAAATGCAGCACCTACCTGCTTCCAGCCTGCACGTAACGAAAACAAACCACCGCCTCATTGCCAGCTTTTTGAATTACATGACGTCACACGTTTAGTTCCGGCCTCAACGTCGGAACTGTTGTAGATGGCGCAAAAATCATTACCCCGTTTTGACCGCCAAGTTTCCCTACCCTGGCCTGGTCTGCCGGCCGGCGTGCAAGCAAGGCTTTATTTTGCCGAGTGAAGGTCGCGGTGCCGCCGCGGTGGGGGAAGGTGTGATGGTGGGGGGCAGGGGAGTGTCAGGGAGGGACAGTCGTATTGCGCAACTGACGTGGACGTAACGTGGCGTAATTCATCTCTGTGGCCGATGACCCCACGATTCATTCATGGACGCGTAATATTAGAAGTGGGGCAGCAATATTGACTTTCTCGCGCGTAGTCCGTTTATTAGTTACAGAAGTTAAATAATTCGGCATCGAAAACGGCAATTTTTCTGCACACACACAAAAACAACAACAACAACAACAACAACAACAACATAATGCAGTTTTCTAATTCTGTATAATTGGAAATTCTTATTTCTACATGTAGTAAGTTACTGTAACACATTGTGAAGTCAGAATCCACGTTTTGTGAGTCCTTCACACCGAAAAATTGGTTTACGGCTAAACGCGTGTCTACCTGACCATCCGTCCGTCTGTGCCACAGTCCATCCGTCTCATTGGCCGGCCGTGTGTCCGTCTGCGAACAACGGTAGCGGACGAACCGCAAGAAACGTTTTCTCCAAAACTGATATTCCCCGATCGGTTTGGCTGATGTAGCGACCCATTGAATTTCAAACGAATATTTTATTTTGGGGGGAATACTTTACATAAAACCTCAAGAACATTTTCAATTTTTTCTCAAAAATAGTTCCAATTTTTTAAATTTTTTTATTGGTTACTGCAAATACGCTTATAAAATTGTGCAGGTCTTATTTCCGTTGAATTCTCTGAATTTTGGAAATTGCAAAAGTTTATAATTGTTTGGCGTTTTTCTGCATCTACAATATAGAAGAAACATTCTTCCTACGAATGAAATTTGTTCTTCAAAATTATAAATTTAAATGAGGTTATGTACATTTTTTCAACATGTGTGTAGTTTTCGCATGAAGTAAAGTTTAACTTTAATACTTTAACTCAAATAAATTAACTTTAAAAACACGATTTTCTCAAAAACATGACTATTCTTTTATCTTTAACATTTTTGTGTAAATAGTTCTAAATTGCACTGAATAATACGCCATCGAATCCATTTTGATTTTTCAAATATTACTTTTTTTTTTAAAATATCTCTCACGTCCTTAATATTTACATAACGCACATTTTATGCATTGTTGCATTGGCGAGTATAAATTGGCGCGTGGACAATCTTTGTAGAGCTTTTCTTTCACTGCTCCTCTGGAAAAGGAATCGCGAAGGTTAAGATTTGGAGATCGTGGTGGACTGACACTTAACAATTCCAAATTATGTGGTTTGATTGACGATTGATTTATTTGATTGACGAGTGCTTCCGGTTGCATCAAACCACTGAAGTCATGTAACGTCCCGTAGGTGTAATGCGCGTTATTTTCCTCGGGAGGTTGCAGTGATCTTTTCCCGCTGGATGACGAGATCCGACGTTGACCTACCGTCGGCTAGGGGTTTTTCCCAAACCAGGTATCTCTCACTAGCGGGGCACCGCCCTAGCCGGAGTCAAGCTCTAAGCTCCCGACCGGTCTCCCGGCATGCGTGGTATTACTCGCGCAACTTTTCTTGAACGATGACCTTGATCCCCCTCCCTTTTGCAATAAACAGTTGAAGGCAAAAGCTCGCAGCGGGCACTGTTGACAACCTTCCAAGCATTAAAACTATGTTGGCGCGAAACAGAAGCTAGTCAAAGCCAGTTGCTTTCATAGTGCAGAACCCCTGTTCAGGTTTATTGTCAATATCGAAAGAAATGGCTGAGTCAGGTCCAGGTCCTTCAAGGGAGTCACCTAAAACTCCCGAAAAAGTTAAGCACAAGATGCAGTTTTGAGTTTCATTTCACAGACGTTGGCATTACTTAAAATACTCTAGTGGCCGACTTTGTAACTAATACCCCCACTCCACCCGAAATCGTCAATCCATCGTTCAAGAAAAGTTGCCCGAGTAATAATGCAGTAAATTTGAGTGTTACTGTGTGTGTGTAAGGAGTAAGATAGGACAAGGAATGGGAGGGAAAGATCGCTCGCGGACCGTGGCCCGTTTGTTAGGGTTCTGCTCCGGCATTCACCTTGTGTAGATCGGAAGAAAAAAAAAAGCACGGAAAACTACCGATCAGAGCAACCGGCCGCCTCCAAATAGCGAATGAACTCGACCTAGCTGGCAGACTAGTCTCGAAAATCCTGCCACCGCCGGGGTTCGAACCTAGACCCTCCCGCTCAGAGGCAGTGCAATATTAGTTGATGCCCTGAGCCACCTCTTGCGACATAATACGGACCCCAATTAGTCTGAAAAAATGCGAGCCCAAAGCCTGCAAACACATGTTTAGAACGTTTAGTGGTATGTTCTGGGGCATCGTTGAGCTGGAAATACACATCCATTAGAACAATCCTCTGTCAATAGTTAAATAAAGGGATACACGGAACGGACTAACAGTATATGTCTGCATGTTTCATGCCGAGAAAGTAAGACATTAAATATTTGTATTCCAGATATTGAAATCCATCCTTCTATTTACTTATCATGAAGAATCATTATTGAGTGAGGGTTATATACATGAATGATGATGTGAGTTCATGAATGATGTGAGGGTCATATTTGAGTAATCTTTCAGAGATTATGGGTCCCGAAACATCATACCAAGCCTCGTGTGAAAGAAGTCTCATCTAGAAAATTGATGCCTCTACTAACAGTTCTGAACAATGCACAGGCATCACTTAGTAAGGAAGCGGTTGCTTTTACTTTCTTATTTTATATTTACTAAATTATTTTTACTATTATTTTATATTTATTATATTTTACTTTTACCTCGCGCTCCCTCTGCTGGTAGTTGGAAGCGCTGATGATGGAATATAAATCTTCCGAAATGTTGGTAAACAACCATGTGTTAAAAAATATTTGCTACTACTGACCAAGCCTCGTAAACCTAACTTCCGTATAATATTTATGGTCGTTAAGGTCGGTTAAGATTTCTGTGCATTTTTGGAATGTTGTCATCAGTGCTCAATATTTTTTCTCTGGCTCATTGCGATCTTTTGCCTTCAACTGTTTCTTGGTCCTTTTGGCGCGCAAGTGGCGCGGTTGTTATTGTATCGTGGGTTGCTATTGGAACGCGGTAGATTTAACACGCACAGATTTAACGCGGAAAATACGACGTAAAAGTCATTGTTAAGACGCAATCTAGATTATATATCTCCATTTGGTTGTGGTTTTGTGCATACATCAACAGAACGTTTTAGATAAATAATGTGGACTGCATGAAGTCCAATTTCGTAAGAACTTATTTGTGTGACACATGATCTTATCAGATCATTTTTCACCGGATGTTGACATCCACTTTCATGTTTCTTGAGCCCAAATTCATACTCTAGCGAAGGTAGGATATTGGTGTTGTTTACTAGTCTTGTAAGTTAAATATCTATTCTCAGTTCTATTATATCATGGCTTCGAAGTAAATAGAGATGTGATGATGTGCCTCTTGAAAGTAGATAATCCTTTGAAATTTTTTGTGATACAATCATTGTTTTGAGTGAAATGCTGGAGTAACGTATTGCACTTATTACTGAAGCCATTAAGTCCCTTTAATACTCAGAGGGGTTTAAAATTATCTATGACAATTTCGTCTTTGTGTGATTATGTCTGAAGGGTTGTTTAATTGATTCTCAATGTGTGGTCTATGAAATTTGTTTTGTTTGTAATCTTAATGTATGAAATACAACAAATATTTGATGAATATGAAAATAACTCAAAAAGATACGATATATTAGTAATGCGATTTCTTAATTATGTGATGTTAATGAAATTATATATGTATGTTTATATATTATGTATTAAGTGTTAGATGTTGAAAATGGCAAAACAATGTATTGTGCTAGCATTAGACTTATAATTTTGGCCTTGTAGCTGTGGAAACAAATAGTTGAATTTTAGCACGGATGTTTCCATAATGTAAGCGAGTTCTAATTGTAATAATTAGGTAAGGTAAGGTAATGTGTCTAATCAAATTAGATATAAAACCATGTCACAAACTGAAAACAAGGGTGTTGGAAAATCTCTATCCTGTAGTGTGCATTCCATTATATTCTCTACTCAAACTATTAATTGCATATTTCTTTGTGTTGTACTCGAGAAATAATTTGGAGAGGTGATTTCATGGTGCTAATCATGGATGACAACGCAAAATTCATTATTTATCTGTATGTTTACTCTTCATATATACTTCTTTTAATAATATCTTTGCCATCCAACAAATCTTTACTTAGTTCTACTTTTTATCAAGAAGAATTTGTGAGAAACACCAATTTCTTATTCCTAAATGCAAGTATTCAACACAGAAGTTAGTATATTTGTGGAAACTAGATTAAGTTTGATCAAAACGGGATCATTTTAAATTGAAACTGTGTGTGACAAATAAAAGGTTAGTGTATTTGCCAAAACCTAAATATTATCAAAATCTGATAATTTTAGATTTGAGACTGTGTGTGATAAATGAGAGGAAGGCAAAGATATATATGTTTAGTTGAACAAGGGAAACTTGACAAAAAGAAAACGTATGATGAGTGAGGAAGTGTCGTTTACCCAGAAGCTGAACTGTGATAATTGTTACAGGCATGTGCAAGGTATTGGAATCATATTAATGTATTAATGCATTAATAACTTTATTATATTATGTATTCTTTTGAGTAATAAATACCGATATTTGTCATACAAAAATAAGTTGATAAACTTGCATTTAAATTGACAGACTCAAAATAACAAATTTTGAATCAAGCCTGTACTCAATAAACGTCTAGGAAAATTAGTGAAACATTTGAATATCCCATCCCCACTAATTAAATAGCCATATCAATCACAACTTTTAACACTCGCTTCTAATTCATCTACTTCTAGTCAATGTAGTTTCAAATTCTATGGAATCAGTTAACTAGAAAAGAGGTTTTACTTGGCATTAACAAATGTGTCAGGAGTTTAAACATCTATTAGCAATATTTTATGAAATAATAAACATGTATTTTTTGTTGATTTCTGTAGTAAGCTGCTATTGATACTGGCTCCAGATTACCATGGTTTCTATGTTGTGTGATTAAATTATCAATACCTGTATTTGATAAAAAGTATCGTGCCCCTTGATGAAGTCTGTTATGACAAAAGCCATTGATTCATAAATAAAGAGGCAAAGCAATGTTTGTAATCACAAACTAAATGAAGAGTAGATTGCAAGAATCATGTGGGTGGCTTTTCCTTATTATTCATGTTATGTTTCACAATAACATTTCATGTTATGCTCACAATAACATTTTTTTACATGGTAATTCTTTTGAAAGAATAGAATTTGGCAAAACTAGACATTAGGCTTGAATTGTAGTATTTCTGTTTTTCGGAAGTTTATCTTTCCCCACCCATTATATCAAAAGATTTACAGTTTTGTTTTATAATTTTTTCCCCCCTCTACTTGATAGATTTATGTAAGCACTATTGTAACATTGAAATAATCTTTCCTGGATAAAGACGGAGAAGGAAAAATAATTGCTACCTGTTTGAGTATCTTGTTAATAACCGGTTCTTCAGTAATTGTTGATATTCTGAAAATAAACTGATAATCCCAATTTGAGATAATAAGTGTGAAATATATGTGGACAGTAGCTGGTAGAGGAGGTTCGTTTTATCATTCTCTTAATATTATTTACTTTCATTTACTTATTTTACATTAAAACACATTTAAAAACTATGTATAATGTTTTATGGGAAGAAGTAACATCTGTGCACATTTTTTTGAGCTCTGGATTTCAAAACTAAATCACACACATATTAAGATGAATAATAAATCCAAGCAGGAGCATCAGTTCTCAGAGGACCTACTGCAGAAGGTCCAAATAGGGGCCTTAAGGGGGCAGATACACCTTAAAAGCGTAAAAAATTTGAGTTTTCAAAACAATTTTTTTCTTCTATGCATTAATTATTTAGAAATATTTTGGTGAAAAAAATATTTCAATATCTACAATAGTGTTTGAGTTATCGTTTAAAAGATGCGTCGCTGCATCATGCATCTATTACAGTAGCAAAACTCATGCATCAAACATCATCGCTTGTTTTCCAGAATAATTTTTATGATCTGTTTCTCTTATAACTCAAAAACTAATTATGTTAAAGTTATGAAATTTTTATGATATATGTAACCAAGTCTTATCTACAACACCATGCTAAATCATACAGTACAATAGATATTGTCATAAAAAATATATAACTGAAAAAAAAATTAATAATCAATATATTCATTTTGATTCAAATTAAAAATAATATTTATTCAGAGATGTAAATAAAAGAGCGTGATTTTGTACCTGTGAGTATGTGCGACAAATCAAAAGAAGAAATTGGTAAAAATCTTCAACATATTTTGAGTTATCAGGAAAATACTGTCAGTGCCTTAAAAAGTGGTTGAAGTTTGATTTTTCAAAAAAAAATAAAAAAATAAAAAAAGAAGTTAAAAGCAAATTTTTCTTTGAAGAAGAAAATATTTGTGTGTCAGTTCATTTTCAGTGTGGAGTATGATTTTAATGGAGAAAAAAGAGGAAAAGTATAAAAAATATAACTGCTGTAAGCTGTCTCTACCCCCTTAATTGCAATTGCCAAACTAATCTAATCTTGCCCCCCTTAATTGCTAAACTAATCTTAATTGCAATTGCCAACTTAAATCTAATTTACGTCTGTCCGTGGAACTAACAACCTGAAACACACAAAACTACATTTTGAACATTTTTAATGATCTGTAATTTGAGAACTGATATTTCAAATCTTTACTTATTAAATATTGCATCCATTATTAAAAATCATAAATATAGTTATTACTTTTCATTGAAATTTTGTTTTTATTTGCCCTTTATAATTGCTTCATCTCAGAAAATTGTTGGCTTGTTTCCTCTTTTGGACAGTTCAAAAAAAGGGACATCTCAATCTTAGGTGGGAAAAAAAGACACTTCTTAGTTTAATTTTGTAATGATTTAAATTGCTAGGAAATTTTCTACTTTTGTTGTAACTACGCCCCAAATTTTGAATTCAGGTGATATAAACTTACATTTTCAGAACAATATTAAACTTCGAACTGACAATATCTCGAAACAAAATATTTTGAATTGTTGCTCTTTGGAACTGTTTGGTTTCTTGAATCTTAGTTTTAATAATTAATTTTTAGTTGTAAAATTATTATAATCAATGAAATGGCAAGCTAAAATGAACTATACAATTACATTAGGCAATATTTTATTTGTTTTTGGTTCTGAAATTCAGTTTGGCATGGAGTCCAAAATTGCCTAACCCAACAGTGTGGTGTTTTCAACATAAATGAGGCTCATAGTGTTATTTCTATATCGAAATTCAAGGCTTCTGAATTTCTATTTGTGCTGAAATCTTATCTCTCTTGTAGAGAGGACTGCTTCTGAAGTCAGTGTGATGGAGTACTCTGAGACCATCTTGAAGGAGGAGCCAGATCTGGATGTTGAGGTATGAACAAACCAAGGAAATGCATTTTGTTCAGTTCAGTATATTTTTAAGTTTTAAGCCAAGGGAGGACTAAAAATTTTCATTTAACAAATCAATTGTGTAGCTGAATTCAATATTTAAGAAATTGCAGTTGAGCAAAGGTTTTATTTGAGCCTGTTTGCAATACTTGTATGTTTCATTTAAACATTCTCACTTTCCTTCATATTGAAGTAATAGATAGAATAACGTCCAACACTGAAAAAGAAGACATTATTCAAATGTTATATTAATTCCTTGTACCATTTATTGCTTTAATAAAATAATTTCTTTATATTAAATTCAGCTACTAATTTGTTTTGCTTAGTGGTAATTTTTATCCCTCTCTTGAGTTATAACTTAAAAATATACTGAACTACCTAAAATGCAATGTTTAATTTTTAAATAAAAAATCTATAGACGTTGTTACTCTGTTATTGAAGTTCTTTTTCTCTTCTTAGAATAAGGGTGGTAGGATACTAACGTTTTCCAAGGGAAAAACTTTGTTTCATGGTTTAGTATTTTTATACTTTTTTCTTGTATATTTTTATCATTATCATAGTCATCATTAGGACCCATAGGTTCATGGCCTAAAAATGTTAAAAATATGTAAGCCTTTATGACCTAAAAACTATGAAAATATGACCACAAATATGACTTCAAAAAATTTTGGTTGCATTTTCCAAACCGTCATAATCTTTCCACTGTTATATGTTTTTAAGCATTTTATTGAAAATATCTTTGGCACACCAAGAAGACAATTTTACCATCTGAAGTTATTTATAGAAGTGGTTGAGTTGGACAAAAATCCTGATGAAAATAAACTATCACTTCCTTCACAT
Organism: Gryllus bimaculatus; assembly: GCA_017312745.1. Taxonomy (NCBI): domain Eukaryota; kingdom Metazoa; phylum Arthropoda; class Insecta; order Orthoptera; family Gryllidae; genus Gryllus; species Gryllus bimaculatus. Next base: position 34,657 of record BOPP01000256.1, on the reverse strand, counting down.
CTTGTACTTAATATGATTTTTCCCTCCACCCTTCTGTATAGCTTACCCTCCCAATTCACATACATATATTTATAGTAAAGACAGACAACAATTAGAAATAACAATTGTAAGAAATTAGATATCATTTAGATGTGAAACATTTCTTTGAGACAACTGCAAGTAAGTATGTGAAAGTGAAATCGGAAAGATAATAATATGACAAATAGTACAAAAATATGTATCTGAAAATATGACCATATTATGATAAATTTAGGGAAAATGACTAAAGGGTTTAAAAAAGCCAAAATATGACTGTATAAAACATGTGAAAATTGCATAATTTTAGTAATTGTAGATAAAATCATGTTTTAAGTTACATTTTTCATGGAAATAACATAAAGAAAAAAATTCAATCGTTATTAACATTCAGATGCTAGTAACAGTCATCATTACAATGATTTTTATGCCCGAAAATATCTTGAAATGTGCTTTTAAAAATATGTATTTATTACCCCAACATTGTAAAATAAACAATGAAAATTAAAAATATTGCATTTCCTCTATTAACCTCTCTTGATAAAATTCAAGAGAATCGTGCTTGGAATGAAAAGATATACTTTTGTGCAAACATATTATAACCCAGCTTACTTCATGGGAGAAATATTTGAAGATAATTTGCACTCTAAAGAAGTACATTGTAGGTATTGTTTAATTTTTTCTTTATGCTTTAAAACACACATATATAGAATATCCTACTTTTTACAAGAATTTGATAATCCATAGAAAGAAGAAAAAACCCTCAAATGGTGACGTGCTTTTTCTGATCAATGAATGCTCTGAAATATATAGATTCTATTGAAACATGAAACTTTTACAGATAAGCCTCTATTTTAACGAAGTGAGCAAAATATGCTCCTGTAATTACACAAACATCCACCAACAAGAAAAATCACCCAAATGTGCACTAACATATTAATCTACATAGCATGTAATTCTAACCAAATGTCAAGAAATTTCACTTAGCTATGCCCAGAAGTATCGAGCAAAAATATGCAAAATCATAGAAATACACTCCCTAGTCATCATCATCCCACCATAAATCCACAATTGAAGATATTAGATGTCAGTGAAATACAAAATTCACTTTCACACAAATCCAGCTTTGTAAGTAGTAGATCTAGTGGTGGTCAGTGCCCCGTACAATCCTTTGTACAAATTATGGGCTAATCCCAATAACGAGATGATAGATACTTCCCAGTCTTTCGATTGACTATGGAATTTGGATAATTTTGTAGGTGTAAGTATGTTGTGGAACAAATCCCTGAGCCTTTGGCTAGTATTGTTAAAACCTGCATTTTTACCCCCACATCCAGCTGATCTCAAAATCCAAGTTCTTGTCATCGTCTAGGTTTCTAAGAAGTTTCTCTGCCTCTGTTATAATGTTCTAATTGCATTGCACAGCAACATCTCTAAATGGAGACTAATTTTTTTATTCCAAATCCTGTGTAACAATATCTGGTTTAGATGCTGCTGCCTTATAATCAATGTGGTTTAATTGATTATAAAGCAGTTGTTAAATACAGACCAACAGACAATACAGATTTTGATGAGTGTTTGTATCATATGAACTTTAAGGTCAATAGAGATCTATCAGAGGAGGTAACTACGAACACTATTCTATCGTTTCAAGTATTCAGACTTTGGTGGAATTGAGTGGTATGGTTTCTAAACGTTCATGACAAACACTGCATTTATCATCCTGGGAAATTTTGTGAACAGCTTTATCATAATGACGTATTCTCAATACCTGATCTTGGACAGCTATTACAACTGCAACTGCTTCTGCTTCTGGTTTCATTCTTCCCTTTTAAAGCACATAAATGATCAGTTGATCTTGATTTGTATTGTGTTCATTCTTTTTACTTCTTTCCTATGTATTGATATATGTCTCCATGATTTCTTTCAATTTTTTGTCTCCCCCATTTCATGTCAAGTAACAATTGCAGTTCAATGTCTGTATTATTTTGCGTGCATGATGCAAGATGCACTATTTCACAATGCATCTTGCTTCACTTACAGCGTATTTATTTCTATTCTTTCAGTCAAATTTAACAGCCAGCCAAGTATGTCACTTGGATGTCTGACCATGTACTTTCCTGTTCCAAGTATATCATTGCGCCAGGAAGCTTCAATTTGTCTGAATTCTCCCTCTTCTTTCTTGTGTGACCCATGAACTCTATGTATATCAGCGTCGGAGTGAGCAATGATATATTGTAAGCTGTTCTGTAGTTTTTCAATCCATTGTCTGAATTTCTTGCCCAGTTTACCAGTCTGAAATGGTTCTTGGGTACATGCTAATCTATCTCGCTTTTATTCCTGCAATTCTAAGCATACTGTAGGACTAGTTATTTTTCTGTAATTCTCCCTGCAAATTCTCTCCTTAATGTGTCATTTAAAATGTCACAATCATCAAGGTTCAAATTTTTGTAGGTTTTGCGGATCTTTGTGTATCTTGAATCAACATTAATGTTGTCTGATGTTACCATTTTGCCTCACTTTTAAGTTGACTTTGGCACTTTTTTTTATGTGCAAATTTTATGCAGATGTTCCTATGGAATTAATTTACCACAATTAACATTTTAGAGAATATTATTTTATTTCTAGTACATATTATTGTTGTAATTATAACTTCTGTGAGGAACTACTACTAAATAACCTTACTTTTGTGCAGGTGAAACCTTTTGAGTTGCTGTATCTCAACGGTGCTAAGGAATTGGAAGAGGTAAGCAGGTTTCTGTTGTTGTTTTTTTTTTCAGAAATTTAAAAGGCAATTTTTTATTTTTGGTGTGTGTGTAGTTTTTAAGTTATTACCCTGTGTAAATGAGTGACTTTTCTTTGCTCACTTCATTCTTTTTCATTTATTTTCTCTCTGCTGAAAGTTTGTTTTAATATTAGGTTTAAGAGGTATAAATTTGTGGCATTCTAAGCCAAATTCTACCTTTTGTGTGTGTGTGTGTGTGTGTGTGTGGGGGGGGGGGGTTGTAATCTTCAATATGTCCTAATGCAGATGAAATTTCCTATGATTTCCTGACAAAGAAATTGAGATTTTGTTCTAATATTACCAATTCTTTGGTTTTCAGGATCCTCTTGCACTAGATCCATTAGCTGGGTGTGACGGGGGTAAGAAACCCCTGATAAACCACTTGGAACAGCTTGTAAAGGAAGAAACAGCCGACACAAGTGAGTCATGCTATCCTGAAGTAATATACTGGTCTGAAGCGCATGACACATCTCTTAATGGGCTGAAGGGTCTGGGGGTATAACAGCGTATCGAGCTATTGTAGCTACGTTTGCAGGTTCAAATCCAATCAAAGCCATGGATTTTTAAGGACCAAAAAATCCTTCGTATGGAGGGGAAGTAAAACTGGCTGTCCTATGTTGTAGATTTGCTACATGTCAAAGATCCTCAACTATAAAAGAAGCCTCTGAACTAAATTCAAATTCACCAGTTTCGTCACCGAGTAATACCTATTTTATCCGCTAGGTGGTGAAAGCAGCGAAACGAAACTTGCATGATCAGACAGTAAAGCAGGCATGTTGACCCAAGTCTTGCCATGTAAAATAAGGCATTAACTGACAAACAATCATTCAAATCTCAGGTAACCAGTTAATACTATCAAAAACAATATAAACTGTAATAACATTGTAAAATAAAACGAGCAAAAGTTGATCGGAAGCTGCTTCAGACTCAGCAATTTTCTCCTACTCCTGGGATTGAAAGTGCTATGCAGTGTTTCTTTACTGTAGGGGACTAGATGGAGGGGTAGTGTTAAACAATGAAATCAGGCCCCTTTGCATTGCTACATGTTAGTTCCTCAATTGTTGAAAGTAGAAAATAGGGAGTCGGCCAAAAAGATACCTCCTAGGAAAACCAACCAAAAAACAAATAATAATGCAAATAGAGATTGTATTGTATGGTTCATTAACAAAGAACTCTCAAGAAAACACATAAAATAAAATCTATATTAAATGTTCACTATTGGTTCGTTGAAAAAAATGTTATTTTGGAGGAGAGATTGCTTATTAGGGGGAATCTTGTTTTTCCTTTTTCCTATTTTTATAATTTTATTATGATTTTTTTATAAAAAATGGTTTGTGTATGCAAATTTGGAGCTATAGAAAATTCTTTTTTTTTTTTAAGTGTTCCGTTTTTGCCCCAAATTACATGAGAATTACCTACTTGTACTGTGAAAAAATTGTACATGACATTAATCAAAGATCTAATATTGAAAAATAATTTTCAATAAGAAGAAAGAAAGAAAGACAGAAAGGGAGTGCCAAAAAATTAAACTTCTGAAATTTATAAAAATTTAAGCGTTTTAATGAATGTAGAATTAATCCCATTTTTATAAGTACATATCGCTCTCTCCTAGCAAAAGTTATTAGTACTGTTCCAAAGATAATTAAGATTCCAATTCTGTGATGTTAAATAATTTATCTTTTCCATTAGATTCTTAATTAATGTCAAGTACTTTGTGTTTACATATTAATAATTTTTGCACTAATACTTTGAAAGAAAACTGGGCAATTTTAAAAACGGTCATTTCTCAAAAATCACAGTTAATTTTTACTTTAAACTTTTTAATGGAGTTAAATATAATATGATATAAACACTTTTCAGATGTAACATTTTGATTTTTCAAAAATTAAACAAGTATAGTTTTTTTTCATAACCCTCTCATTAATATTTACATTTCTGGCATTTTTATAATTCCGTACATTTGTGAATAAAGTGCTTTAAATGATTTTTTATTTAAGTTTCTTGAAATCTCAAATGTCGAGTGGTTATGTAATACTATTTGTACTACAATTTCTCTCTGAAGCAACATATCTCAATCATTATTTTTGTGTAAAACTCACTTTTGTAGAACTTTGGTATGGAAATTATTTAGTTTGAAGCAAAAGATTTTTGATTCAAAACTTTAAATGGAAATATATGTCTGGCATTGAATTCATTGTATAAGGTATGCACTGTTTTCACGAACATGTCGGATGAATTTTTTAACCTTACAATATTCCGCATAAGCAGTAAGCGAGAAAGTAAAATAATGAAAAGTTAATATATAATACAATATTGTTAGCATTGGCAAACAAATTGAAACAGATTGAAAAATATGTAATAATAATTATAATTATTATTATTATTATTATTATTATTATTATTATTATTATTATTATGGTATTGTAATATTCTACGAATATGTAAAAGTATTAGTTTATATTAACACAAACGAATTACAGCCGTCATTATCGCCTTCTGTTATCAGTCAGTCATTACAACAGTGGGTTACTAGTAACAATGGCCGCTAATTTGTATGGGATACATATTTTGCCAATTATCATTGTTGATACTACAAGAAAACGAAAATGGATAGAAAAATATAATAATTAGAAATATTATTTTTATATTCATCAAAATTTCTCAGTTTTTACATGTGTTATTCACCACCTACATCATACCTAAATATGGACAGACATGTTTTATTGTATATATTTTGCTATCAAGGACCATTAAACGTGAATTCTGATTACACAACTTGTTAGAGGAAATCATTTACCACATCTAGGAACAAAATTGATACATTATCGGTATTGCCTTAAAACAAGATTTTCTGTCGAAAAATCACCATTTTTTGCTGCAGCATTACTATAGTTTCTCTACACTACGTATGTAGAATGAGAGTAGTTTAATCTGCATTTTTTTAATTTAAATTGACCATTAGTTTTTTTGGATCTTTTTGAATACTTCTTTTGATATTGGCGTATTCATGTTTTAATTTTTATTTCAGAAAGACTCTCATGTTAAATGAAATCAATCATGGATACAACCTTATTCCTGAATCTTTTCATAATCACTTACGTTGTTCACTCAAAAGATGTAGATATTCAAATAACATTGTATAATGAAAGAGGAGCAATTTTTAAAAATATTTTTCCATTTAATGTTTTCTGGAAGAAAAAACAACAGCAACAACAACTTGTATGATCACCTACAATTATTTGCTTTTCTCCTCTCACTCTCATTTCTTCACTGTTGAAGAAACTCTTGATTTGATGTATTAGATTTATTTTTGCCATTACAACAGTTGACACTGTATGTAAGGAATGGGGGGGTTATACTCTGCATAAATTGTCTCCAGCTCCAAAATATCATTCACAATTGATAGTTAAATGATGATTAAAAGTACCAACAATGCGAGGGTAGCAACATTTGAAAACTAGACATTTTTCTCTCCTGGGTTCTAGAAAATCTATTTGTATTGGTACCCGAACTTCAGATTAGATTCAAAAGCATTGCTAACAAAATAACAGCCTGCACCTCCTGAATGTACTCCACCACAACTAGCAAAATGACAACTCAACATAACTTGTGCAGAATGAAATTACATTTGTGTCTTTTTCTTTTAATGCCATACACTGTTTAGTGCATAGGCTACTCTCCAGAAGCCCCTAGAGTCTTGTGAGACTTATCCTGGGCAAGTATACCTAGGGTAGTTTGTCATTGCTTTCCCTGGGTGTGCTAGTGCGCCAATTTTGGCATTTGATTTGAATATCAGATTGCATAGGTCATGATACAATATCCAGTAATCCAAGTAATTCAAAACAAAACTCTTATTGGTGCTAAATCGCTAGAGGATTTAATTAATTTAAAGGCCAAATGCCTTTTGTGGTATCGGTTTTTATGCCGATCAGTGTCTGCATGCATGCCGTCAATTTTTGGCATCTCAAAAATCCCCTGACTTGGGTTTGAACCTGCGAACTTGGGATCAGTACTTGGGCATGGTAACCACTATCACCATCCAAGTCTGTTCTATTTATGTTCAGAAGCAAAACAAGAGGCCATCTCAGTGTTTGCTAAATAGATGAGGGGAAACAGGATGAAAACCAGATCAAGATGGGGGTCATTGTCCCACATGTTGAAGTACATTAATTGTTAATGGCATGTTTAGTCTTTATAAAATTATATAGTACAAATGTTCACTAATTCTTTAACCATTGTTAAAATAAATATAATATTTCTTTTTGGTGGTTAGTGTAGCCTCTAATGGTTTAGAAACACTTATGCAACAGAAAAGATTTTACTTCGTAATGTTTTGCAATTCGTCGAAGTATTTGGTAGACCGAAGCCAAATGTTTTCTGGATTTTTCATCTATCAATCATGTAATAGTTATCTTAGAGTCTTCTAGAGAACTATTTAAAATGTTTTTTGTTCGCAGGTGAACATTTGACTTCTGCGCGATTGGTTGTCAAGCAAGAAGATGCAGATTCATCTAAAGCATGTTTTGAAGAGCGTGAAAAAAGTGGTGATGGCAATGAGAATAACCCTGATTTGCCAAATGATATCTCGCAGATCTCAGAACCTCAACCAAAGAAAGAGAAAAAGTTCAATTGTGAGTGTGGAAAGAGCTTCATGTCTTCAAGCCATTTGGCTCGGCACAAGGTTACTCACTCAGAGATGTCATACGCTGGGAACACTAGCGATTGTCTTCTTCATTGCCAGTTTTGCAAGCAAAGCTTTAGGCAACTAAGTGAACTTGACAGGCATCTGCGCACACATTCAAAAGAGCAACCCTTCTCATGCCCACATTGTCCTGAAAAGTTTAGCAAAAAATCCCAGCTCGCTACCCATAACATGAAACACAAGGGACAACACCTCACATGCGACACATGCCAGGCTCAGTTCTCCTATCGAAGTGTGCTCATTACCCATGTCAAAAAGCATATGTCCGTGGGACCTGTGAAGGAGTGTAAATGTAAGATCTGCAATAGAATCTTTAATCGCAATGAGCACCTCACAATACACATGCGGACGCATACCGGGGAAAAACCCTATGCGTGTGACTATTGTGGGAAACGATTCACTCAGAATTCTGCTTTGACTGTGCACAAAAGGCAGCACACTGGAGAAGAGCCCTACAGTTGTGACAAATGTGATCGGAAATTTAGATACAAATCTGATTTAACGATTCACACAAGGATGCACTTGAAACAAAAACCCCATTTGTGCGACATATGTGGAAAGTCGTTTTATCAGAGTGGCAACTTAACAGTTCATAAGCGTCAGCATACTGGGGAGAGACCATACAAATGTAAGTTATGCCCCAAATCATTTTCAACAGGTACTTCATTTAATTTGCACAAAAGTATACATACCAAAGAAAATCAGAGAAAATGTGAAATTTGCAGCAGTATTGTAAGTTCGTCTCATATGAAAACTCACATGCGGATTCACACGGGAGAAAAACCATATCAGTGCAGATTTTGTAGCATGTCATTTAGGCAGAGTTCACACTTGAAAAGCCATGAATCAATGCATTCCCAGGAGAGGAGCTTCAGCTGTAAGAAGTGTGGGAAGAAACTGAGGTCTACAGAAACTCTGAAGCTTCATATGCGCGTCCACACAGGAGAGAAACCATATAAATGTGATTATTGTGACAAGACCTTTGCACAGTCCACACAGCGTTTGGCCCATATGAGGACACATCACGCTGAGGAATCACTTTTCCATTGCGCACACTGTGAAAAAGCATTCAATACCAAAAATCATCTGATCAAACACATAAAGACACACGATATCTAAAAATTCATGTGGCTCAAGTCGAGGTTAGTGTTGTTTAGCAACATGTGCAGATAGGATAATGACAATTTGAGATGTATGTATGCAAGCAAGCAATATTTTTTTATTAGACAATTGGAATCAAAATAAAAGTATTTTATGAACAGAATTAATTGTATGTTATTTTTTGTAGAAATGAAACTCTTAATCCATTTATCATGTGAAAATGTTTGTAATAAAATGAGTTAAAAGTATTTATCACTTACAGTATCACTTTTTTCCCCATTGCAATTAAAGAAGAATTTCAATGTATTAAATACAGGTAACTGTTCTTATAGTTTCTGGAAGAATGGATTTGGAGGAACACTTTACCCTATTGAGATCGCAGCTTTGCCTTTGCGACTGTATCCATCAAGAATCTTTAGATGAAATGTCCTTACCTAGTCGGAAATAAACATCTTTCCTCATTGCTCTCAACACTCGTCAGTAACTACAAAGTAATAAACTTAAAAGATTTTAATTTACTATTGAAATGTTCAAGTAAATTTGCCTCTCACCATACATTTATTTCTGTGTTTGGAAAAGATTAATTTTCTCTTAAAAGTGTTCTGACTCTAGCTATACTTATAGTTGAAAATCATATTGGCCTTGTTTCAATATTGTAAATGTATTTATATTTCCTCAGAGCCTACATTGACAATCACAAATGTAATGCTTTCTAATCTAATGTTAATACTGTAAAATAATTATATTGCAATTCATGACAATTGACAAGACAAAAAAAGAGGTGATAGGAATTTTGAGTGGGGTGAGGAAAAATGCATATGTAATGAGAATAGTCGTAAGAGAGATGTGACAGTTTAACGAGAAAATAGTCGACAAGAAAGAGCAGTAAATAAATTAAGAATTCAAATTTTTAATTCAGAAGTGAACGTTTTCATGGGAGTGATTTTTCCTGAACTTCTCCAACGATGTGATGTTACAAGTGTCACATATTGCCTGAGTAACAATTGTTTCTGTTACTCTGGGTTTTGTATTCTTGCATTCTAAACTATTTCTGTGGCAAGAAATTGTTCGTTAACATGTTCATTGCCAAGTGCATTCTTGCTATACTATGCTACACACCTTGGTACGGTACAAGTTTTTCAGGTACTATGTCTCTGTTCCAACGATAATTAATGCACTTGTGTAATGCTACAACATTGAAACTTATAGCCAATACATGATATATTTGGTTTTATGCTTAAAAATTATTGAATGTCCTTAGGAGACTATAAAGTCTCGTATGGCAGCCAATGAGCTAAAGGGCATTTTATAACACCTCTCCTTCCTGTCTGACCTCTCTGTATGAAGTTATAGTAGAGTAAAATCTGCCTAACCCGGAACTGATCAGGGCAAAAAAAATTCCAGTAAAGGGAGGTTTCTGTTTCATGCAAGTTTGTCCATATGAGACTTGTAATATTGACGATTCTGCCTGAAAGTAGTAAATTACATGACTTTATTATAATTATCAAAATACATTAACATGTAACATACTTGTGGAAGACATCTGCAATAAATAAATATTAAACACTCATTGACAGCTTCTAAGTTAAAACAAACATTAACACACCTTACCGGGTGTATTCAAACTGTTTGCTGACTCTTTCAATGCACGATGCATCAGCCGGTACTATGGTTGTATTATATCCTTGACCTTGTATCTGGTATCTGTAGTATCTTGTCCAGGGGTTAAGATATCAATGCAGTGCAGGGAGACGTGTGAGTAGAAGTCATGCCCGAACACCTTACCACGTTCGCAGAGGAGAGGGAATGCCCCTACGACCTACATCTTGAGACAAACGACTCCAAGGTCGAATTCTATGCTGACAACTGAAGCACCTTCTCCTTCAATATCTGGCTACCACGACTAAAATGCATGTCACAAGGATAGAGAATTTAAGACAAGATTGCAGATGCATGAATTTACTTAACGTCCCGCGTCTCTCTGCCAATTGTATTAAATTCACAGGAATTTCGTTTTATAGAGATGTTGTTTTGCTGCAGGTCATGAAAGAACATTCTGTTTTCGAAATAGAGAAGTTCCATTTTATGCTGTTTAAAATTAAATTTAACTTTACTGGTTAGAGATATTTACTAGTTGAGGCAGGTTTCCGTCTTGTATAGGTTCTGGTTTTGACAGATTTTCCTGTACCAACATTTTATCACGACAATTGCAAAACTGCTTTTAAAATTTGTTTCCAATGGTTAATTTTGTTCTTTTATAAATTTATAATGTGGTTATTGAAAAAATAGCATATGCAACTTGTTAATAATATTGCTTTATTGCATTCGTATAAATTGAAAAACTTGCAACTAATGTCGCTCATTTACAAAATATATATATTTACGCAGAGAAAAATGAGTCTTGGTTCCAGTATCTTTTCTTTTCTTTTTTTATAATTGAAGGTCGCATCAACTACTAGGCCATTGGCGACCACTATTCCATGTAACGGTATGGTAACTATGACACGATATTGATGATGAGGGGGGGGGGTGAAAGGACAACCAATACAACTATGCCCGAGGCGGGTCTCGGACCCGCGATCCTTCGGTCTACGGCACCACTGCCTTAGCGATTTCGGCCATCCGGACCGGCATCTTTTCATTGTTGTGAGTGGGTATTTGAATGGAAGATGTAACAAATGCGGATCAACTAGGATGATAACTTAAAGGAAAGCGTAATTATAATGTGATTTAAATTCCTAATTTTTTCCAGATTTCATACAAGTGAATAGTGCAGTTGAAACTTTAAGAGAGATCATGGTTCCGTGGGTTGGTTATTACTGCCAAAATTTACTTGGATTTATGAGCCTCATTGAACAACATTTATGCAGTCCTACTGACTGATACTGTGGCTATTTATTTAAAATATTTCAATCTTCTATTCCTCACACTGCTTCCACTGCGATGGATTATTTTCTTTATGTCAACTGAGTTGAATATCCACAAGGGAAACATACAGTGTCTAGTTCGTACCTCTTCCAAACAATATGAGCTTTTTTGATTGGGTATTCTTTAAGATGTTTTTTTTAAAATTTGTCCTCTGTCAACTGTTTTATGATATTAGGTAGCTTGTTGTACAGATTTATCCCTGCATTGTATGGATTTCTAACAGTTCTTTTAGTTTTGTAGTATTACATGTTGTAATCATGCATAGCTTTGTTCTCTACTACACCATTATATTTTATGTGCTGTATTGTATTTTTGTACACATAGCGTCCATAAATTGTGAGCTTTTCATTTTTGAATGTTATTTCACAACTATCAGTTCTCATTTTAAATATCGCTCTTAAAGCTTGTGTCTAGAGTACATAATCTGGACATCTGTATTGTATGTACCTCCACATATGTGTATCCCATTGGTGAGATGTGGATAAATCATTCCATAATACAGTTTTGTTGGTCGTGTATGTGTGGAAATCTATTGAGTGATCAATATAAACTAGTACCTGAGCAGAGTCTTCTTCAAACTTCTTCTATCTGTTTGACCCATGCCAAGTATCTATTTGAATTCCTAAGAACTGTATTTGTTCAACTCTTTGTACGAACTCGTAATACTGTATTCTCCATTTTTAAACTTTGGAATGATTTATCTCGAGTGTTGTTTGTTAGTGTAATGAAATTGGTTTTCCTTAGACTTGTGTTTAGTTCTAAATCACGACATTGTGCTGTAGGCTTCTGCCAATGATTTTGTTCATTTTACTCATTGATTTGTGCCAACATAGTATCATGGCGTCATCTGTATACTTGATTAATATGGTGTATTCCTTTGGCCTTAAACTGTTAACATAATGTAAAGTATTGATCCACCACATGGACCAAGTATTGATCCCTGTGGTATCCCTCCTTGAATTCTGATGGTCTTCGTTGACTTTCTTTGTTATTTCATCTATAGTGTCTGATTCCTCTGTTTGCGCCCAACTTCAAATGAAGTCAAAAGTTCTAGAGCCATCCACCTGACCCCATATCTTTTTAGTTTGTCTAGCAATGTAATGTGATCAACAAATACCGTGGAGATATCAATAAATAGAGCTGGTGGTGGAAGATAACGGTCACCTCCTGAGAACAAAACTTGCACTACAATTTTGAAACTAATAATCTTAGTCATTGTCGCCGTCCGAATCAATAACAATCAATAAGTCGACTTATTAATGGCATTTGTTAAGAAAAATTACTTTTTTTGACATAAACCATATTCGACATTTTTACTTATATGTAAAACTTTTAACACTTTGCAATGATGTTTGAACTCCATGTGATCATCCAACTAATCATATCCATCTGAGTGTGTCACTCAGTACATCTACTCTTCACATGTGTAAACTGTCTGAGAAATAGGTTGTTTTTTTTTTTTGGGGGGGGGGGGCATGTGAGCTTGTGACGTATAGAACATCTTACTGTGGTGTTCACATTTTTGGCTCTACCACACAACACACATCGTCCTTTCTTCTTACTGAGATCATTTATTCCAGTGTATTTCTCTGATGTTTACCACGTCAATTTGAAATAATTGCTTTTACATTCAGCGTTTTAACATTTACTCGCTCAACTAAATGTGGTTTTATGAGTTGTAACGATACATTTTTCAAGGATGCTTTCTGAGGAATTTTCTGTTTTATTGAAAGAAAATAAGATAATAACATATAGCTATTTATGCCTGCTATGTTCAGAAGGGACATAAAAATATTAAAAGGCCATCTTCGAGTCCTTCTACTGACAGTATAGGCTTTGCACATTTTGTCAACCCCTCCTTTCAGCATATTATAGTCAATAATAACTTCAGGCTTTCCTGTTATTTCATTTATGTGATTCTGGGAATGAATAGTTGATAACAGTACTACTGCTTGTTCTTCTTGGATACATATGATACCGTCTTTCTGGAAACCAAATAAAGAAGTATTTAGAGCTCTTGTATGAGAAGGGAGAATCCGTGTAATATGAAAAATGTATCCGTGTTATACATAATAAAATGTAAAAAATCCAAATCCATTCTTCCTCGTCTAGAGTAAGATCTCTATACAATTTGAATCCTCACCAGTATGCTCTTCAAGAACATTCCAAATCCATTCTTCATCGTGTAGAGTAAGATCCCTATACAATTTGATTCATCGCCTGTAAGCTCTTCAAGAACATCGCCCGCATCCGAAGCGATGGGACACGCCGCCCCCAACAATACGGTGAAGTCTTTCGGTTTTAAACCATGCAAAGGTTTAATACACATCTCTTCAAGCGACTTGGGAAACAAAAGACTCTCGGTTACTCCTGAATGATCAGGAAAATATAAATTTCTTGGTCATTAGATGGTACATAAATAACTATAATACATTTTGATTGTTTCAATGCCACCGTTAAAAACTATTTTTTACATAACACGTAGTCATGTTTTGTAAACATCTCATCTGTTTTATGTTATTGACATTGCAGCTCTATTTTATCATTTAGTGCATTTCTGAGTTGAAATGCCTCAAAGATTTCTCATGAGGTTTCTCTAAATATCGAAGTATATTCGTGTAAGCAGAGCCCTCGGGTGACCCAAGGACAGCACGCTAGCTTTCCGTAGTGCGATCCCAGGTTCGATTCCCGGTCTGGGCAAAAATAGACAAGTAGTCCTAGCTCTCCATTGCAATCACCTCAGTTTCTATAGCTAAAGGAAAGCTCAGGCTCAAGTACGCTGAATACGATGATGGTAATAAATCGTGCCATTCCTTACATGCCATGTCTCCCCGGCGTGGATAATTAACAAAAAATAAATCCCAGTCCTGGTGACACCGTTGGCTGATAACAATTGGATTTATTCGACCCTAAAATTCCAAATACACACTTTAACGTAAATATGCTCTTCTTTCCTTACATATTCGTCAACCATGGATAGTAAGCGTGACCACAGCGGTCAAGACATATCCTGCCAATTTGTTGGCACAGGTGAACAAATGACTTTTCTTTAATTTATTTAGTTCGAATTCTGCACCCAAGAATATGCTATAAATCCGAAAATCCTCTATTTTCAAAAAATTCTGTGTTTTTTTCATTAGCTTGTCGCTCTCTCTCCCTCCATTTAAGCTAGAACCAATGGCGGTCTTTCAGCAGATATCAGTGTATTAGCAAAAGTGTCAAAGAGTTTTTCTCTAATAAAATTTTTGATAAGGGAATGGGTAATTAGAAAAGTCAGCAATACTGTCCTGCCTAGGAAAGTGGTGAGTAGCCACAATGAATGCTTCAAAAGTTGGTCTTATTTATTTATTTATTTTCAGAAACTTGAGTTGTAATGCTTGTGGTCGTGTTAATATATTACTTTGTTACGTATATAATATATATTCACTTACTACTCGGTATTACATTATAAACACACAAGTTATTCCTTCGTATAACAGTTTATGTCAAAAAATATTAATTTGCGAAAGAAAGTCGTTTGACTTTTTGGAAATTAAATGAAAATAATTGTAATCATTTATTTTAATTTATATCAATCATCATTTTCTTCAATAGACAAATCAACCATTAATATACATATATACCATATATGTAATAACCATATATATATATATATATATATATATAATTTTAAAGCACCTAAACGTGTTTTACTTAAATATCAGTACATACACAAAAAGAAATTAATGAAAATCATAACCACATGGCGTAAAATGAGTGTTCCGTCGTTCTAGTCTGAAAACAAAAGACCTTAAGTCCACACTCGCTTTCACCGGCGATTACAGAGGATCTGCTACGTTCCATCTCTTGGCCTTGGTGAGCGCGAACTCCTCCCGCCTTTATAAGCGGTGAAGGTCTCGTCTTGGCCTTCATCTCGGCCTTCGCGTTGGCCTAGGTGCTCGTCGCGGAGGTAGAAGGGGGCTGGGCTCCAGCACTCGGCGTAGCAGCTGCGATTACTCAGGCAGCACTGCCACGCGTCGTCCCTGTGTCTCCGGCAGCTCGGAACTTCACCGGTGCTAGAACCGCTGGGAAGGCTGCGGCGTGACCTTCGCGTTGGCCAAGGTGCTCGGTGCAAGGGTGTCGCGGGGGTAGAAGGGGTCCGCCTTCACCTTCGCATTGGCCTTCGTGTTCGCCTACGACTTGGTGGTTAGGGCTTGAGAGTCGCGGGAGCAGGAGGCTGGTCCCCAGCGTCCGCCACAACTGCTGCGATTACACCAGCAGCTCTGCCACGCTCGATCCCTTCGCCTCCCGCAGCTCCAACTCCTCCGGCGGCAGGGCCGCTGTAAAGGTCCTGCCCTGGCCATCGCGTTGGCCTAGGTGCTCGTCGCTGGTGCGTGACGCGGGCGGGAGGAGGCTGGGCGACACGAAGGCCCCGCCTTCACCTTCGCATTGGCTTTCGCCTTGGTGCACAGGGCGAGTCGCGGGAGCAAGAGAAGGCTGGGCCCCAGCGCCCGCACAACTGCTGCGATTACACAGTCAGATCTGCCACGCTCGAACCCTTCGCGTCTCGGAGCTCGAACTCCTCCGGCGACAGGGCCGCTGTGAAGGCCCCGCCCTGGCCATCGCGTTGGCCTAGGTGCTCGTCGCTGGGGCGTCGCGCGGGCGGGGGGAGGCTGGGCAACGCAAAGACCCCGCCGTGGCCTTCGCGTTGGCCTAGGTGCTCGTCGCTGGTACGTCGTGCGGGCGGGAGGAGGCTGGGCAGGGCGAAGGCCCCGCCGTGGCCTTCGCATCGGTCTTCGTTGTCGCCTAGGTGCTCGGCGCCGGGGCGCTGCTGGGGCGGGCGGAGACTGGGCCCCAGCGCGCGCCGCAGTTGCTGCGCCGCAGCCGCCACCGCCGGCGCCGTCTCGGGCCGCGGCCAGCGCACCACCGGACGCGTGTCCAGCAGGAAGCGCAGCAGGCGCGGCAGGCGGCCTCGTTCCAGCGGCTCCAGCTCCAGCAGCACCAGGCAGGCGCGGTCCTCGCTGAACAGCTTGTGCTGCGCCAGCTCCAGCTCCCACTGGCACCACTGCAACCGCAAGCACACACACAGACACACGATTTCGTTAACGCTCCTCAGATTGTGGAAACATTCAGTAAGGCCGAAATTAGTAGCAGATTAATTGTTTCCGAGCTCGTCAAATGCTATGTTCATTTGTCTCGCTAGTGAAGTGAATGTTTTTCGTGGATGTTAGCGGCGTTTCACTGCTCATAAAATATTTAAAATTCTGCGCCGCCCTACACGTCGATTGGCGGAGATGGGGGATGTGTAAAATTCGCAGTCTTTCCTTTGTGTTATCTAACCACATGACACTATGTTAATGCTTCCAATTAAAGAATGAAGAAAATACATAAATTATCATTGTCTTTCATATTCGCTATTTTCGTTAAAGATCGTTGTTACAGCATGTATCTATAAATTCATTAAATAATAAGATACAGTCCTAAAAATGTTATGCAATTGTAGTCGGGAATTTTTTAAACATTTAAACATTTTAATTCTTTGCAACCTGCGTACATAAACCAGAGAAAAAATCATATGGTTCAATTTTCTCTATCCATATAAAATGTGTGCGGTGTAAAACACAAACTTTCTGTTTCGGATACAATCCCCCCCTCCCCGCCAAACAAATCCAAAACTTTCGTAACTTAACTGAAATCGAAGAGAAAACTATTCTACACTCTAGTAATCGCTTGCAAGAGAAAACTGCATGACTAACATGGCATGATTAAGTAATGAACAGAAAACAATGTATTGTAATATGAAAAGCAGACCCTTGAAAATTTATATTCTCAAGCCTCGAAAACCAGAAAAAAACCTTTAATTTCAAAAAACCAGTTTACTGTCCACCCTGATAAGTCGGGATATTATTCTTCATCGTGTCTTAGTCAAAAAATCGACTTCCTGCTGCGGAAACATGGGGAACGATAATTTGAGTAACTATATTTTCTACTCAACTATACAGTGGTGTACAGATAGTAGAGTTACATTTAATTTAATTGATGATTTAATTACATGTAAAGAATGTTGAATTAATCTGTTTGGCACCTCGCTTTGAATGAAGAGGTTCGAGAGGTCGACGATGACCTTCTTGCTCTGATCGTTGCCGTTAATCCATGCTTAACTAATCCTGTTTGTGCTAATGTACCTGTCTCTGGATGAAGTGGCACGAGAGGACCACGATGACCTTCCTGCTCTGATCGTTGCATTTAATCCATGCTTAACTAATCCTGTTTGTGCTGATGTACCTGTCTCTGGATGAAGTGGCGCGAGAGGACCACGATGACCTTTCTGCTCTGGTCGTTGCATTTAATCCATGCTTAACTAATCCTGTTTGTGCTGATGTACCTGGCTCTGAATGAAGTGGCTCGAGAGGACCACAATGACCTTCCTGCTCTGGTCGATGGCGTCGGCGATGTTGGCGACGATGTGCGTGCCCATTCGGAAGTCGCGATCGAAGAGACACAGGCTGTAGTTGCCCGGGCGGCGCTCCAGCAGCGGGGCCAGGCGGCGCGTCACCCACTTCCGGTTTTTGGCGCTGCCACGCAAAGTTAAAAAACAAAAGTAATCAATTCCGTAGTAATAGTACCAACCGTTACACTTACACTCACATGCACTACTCTACCATCAGGAATGGGGAAAATACTTCAAATTTAGCATTTATATACTTGGTGAAAGAACTTTGTAAATTAGTAGTGAAATACATGCTCAAACCACCCTTTAAAAACAAAACTAATGGTGCTAAAACCGTACGTATATTCTTGCCCGTAATTTCACGCTAAATTACGCAAAAAGTAGCGGCACACGCAGTTGCCATCTCGGTCATCCAGTTTGGCGACGATATTATATTTGGGTTTCATACAGAAAAATCAGGTCTCAACAATGTCACGTAATTCACAAATCTTTTGCAACCGTGCCGCGCGGCACGGAATTCCGTTCATTTTTCCAATTTAATATAATATTACCTCAAGGCTAGCAATTTCTTCCATATTACATTTAAATCGTATTTTTAAGGTAACAGAAATGGGCTAATTTCAATTAAGATTTGCGAATTTCTTGAATAAAAATACAATACAATGTGAATGAATATACATTTCTCGCAACACGGACAAAGAGTATGGATTGTCAAATAGGTATTAAATAATTTCTAAAAGAATAAATTGTGAAATATAACAAAAACTCGACTGTAAGAAAAAAACAAAGCATGACCGGAAGCGTAATGAAGAGTACTTTCCACGTAGTAGATGGAGGCGTGTTGAGGATGATCGGCAGCGTAATGAAGAGCACTTACCCTTAGTAGATTAAGGGGTATTTAGGATGACCGGAAACGTATCGCAAGGCACTTACTCGTAGTAGATGCAGGCGTGTATAGGTTGATCGGTTGCTCAACCAAGGCCCTGCAACTCTCCAACATAACCGGGGACAAAGCTCGAGGGTGCTACTATATGAGGCGCTAGTGCCGCCAGGTGCAGCTGCAGGTTAGGATTGCCAACTTTTGCATATACAAATTGGCTAATTTGTGAGAAATAGAGTGTCTTCTAAATGTACAATGATTCATAATCTATTCTTAAAAGAAACCATTGAAGAAAGCGCGAATACAGACGTTAACTTTTGCAACATTATGGGCCTGCTTGCGACCCGAGAACTCACGCAGCAGCCACGCACGTTGAAAGTATCGTTGGCGGCAGTTGGTGTTTTAGTTTATGTAAAGAAGGTGATGCAGCAGAGCGCACCACCGTAATGGTCTCCACCACGTTATATGGAAGTTATAGGGCCCTGTGCTCAACTAAGAACATGCACTCGTAGGAGATAAAGGCGAATTTAGGATGATGGCAACAGTAAAGAAAGGGCACGTACCGCTAGGAAACGAAGGCGTGTTCAGTGCGATCGTAAACAAGTGCCCCCTACCTGTAACAGACGAATGCGTCGTATCGCAGATCACAGCGCGCGCGTGCTGCAGCTGCAGATGCGACGCGCGTGTCTCCGCCACGTACTCGCACCAGATACGCCAGGTAGGCGATCTCCGCTCGCAGCTGGAAGATGGCGGCGCCCACTAGCGCGCTCACGCCGCTCACCTAAGGATGTCAAAAAAAATGGATCTTTCCATAAGGAAACATCGATGTTTTGGAGAAGAAATTTCCTTCAGGTCGTTATATTTGACCAGAAACATTGATAATTTCAAAAACATTCGCATGGTTTTAATAAAACTTGGATTATTTAATTGTGGATTACTCTCAATCAACAGTCCGTGAAAATTGTTACTATTGTCGATCCTCAGACGACACGAAACCGTTTGGTATTCGTAACCATTCTCCATTTCTATTCTACCATTCTACATTTTTATTTTTACGCCATAATAACATTATACTGTATTTTGAGCCTTGGCTATATAGAACATTTATTAAAAACTAGTGATGGCATTCAAATTTAAGACAGCACATAACCGAAACTAATATTGACATGTTGTGTATCGTATTATGTGACACATTTTGTATCACATATGACTGACTATATAGAAAATTGATTTAAAAATAGTGATGACTATCAAATTTACGACACAACATAACCGAAACTAATATTGATATGTTATTTATAACATTATGTATCACAGTATGTGACACATTATATATTACATATCACCGTTTATATAGACCATTGATTTAAAAAAATAGTGATGACAATCAAATGTAAAATAGAACAAATCCGAAACTAATATTGACATGTTCTGTATCACATTATGACCACGACATTTTATTTCGAAATATTTCATCGTATTAAAACACATCGCCATTTCAAACATCGGTATTTTTCTCTTCGACAACGAAATATTTTTTTAAAATTCTGTTTCGCGTCAAGTTTGCCGTCGCTACGCTCACCACGAGCAGCGAGCCCGCCACGGCGCCCAGCCACCAGCGCCGCGCCGCGCCGCACGGCCGCGCGTCGAACTGCAGCAGGCGCAGGGGCGTGCCGCGCACCCAGCCGGGCCGCGCGCACGACAGCGGGCGGCTCACGTTGGCAGGCGTGCGCGCCAGCCAGCGCTGCACCTCGGGCACGCTGCACGCGTCGCAGTCGAGCGGGTTGCCGCCCAACAGTACCTGCCCGCCACGCCAGACTATTATATATACAGAATGTCCAGGAAGGAAACGTCGAAATTGCGAAAATAAGCTCTTAAAACAGTTGTAAGTCCATTTTGTCTAATAAACTCCTTGGTGGTTGTGAATGACCATAAGCACTCAAAACTTGATTCGAAAAATGAGTTTTTATTTAAAAAATTGATTTCAGAAAAAAAATAGACACTCCTGAAAGTTGTAAATGGTTTACTACTTTCAGAGGTAATGGACTTTTTTATTCAGAAAGAAAAGAATTATTCTGAATAAAAAAGTCCATTACCTCTGTAATATATATATA
>BOPP01000256.1:0-13104 GCA_017312745.1 Gryllus bimaculatus | reverse complement strand
ATATATATATATATATATATACACACACACACACACTGTGAAAAGTTTTTTACATGCCTGCTGTAGGGCATTCTGTTTCGTAGTTCAAATGAGAATAGCCCATTTTAATTACCAAAAAAAGTAATTTTGCTTCACTTGGTAGCTATCGATACACAAAGTGAAGCGGAATAGGGGCTAGATGGAAAATATGTTACCAAATTAAAAAAAAATCTCTGATGAGGAAAACCGGTACGCGAGCATTTCGGTGAACATTTATGTTCTATTTCAACAAAACACGCGCCAAAAAAATACATTTTTTAAAATTTATTTTCTTCCCGTTCGACGTGTGTCTTTCGGGGGTTTTGACGGGTACAATGTTACATGCAATAATTTTACTTGGTCATCCTCAGGCAAATGCGGGTCTCGGAACAACCGTTCACTACTTCTTTAAATTTCTAATTTGGATATCTTCACTGAGAGAAGTTTGCATTTGTGGTTTAGACGAGGAGAGCGAGTGCTTTTGGGAAGACGGGGCAAATAATTTTATGGATTAGGGTGGGCGAAAGAGATCTGTTGGGGAATCTGGATCTAATACGTGATGGATAATGTGCGTTTTGACCGAGATTGAATATTGGAATGTTGGGGCATGCTGGGAGGAGAGAATAATATTTTTCAGAGGTTTGTGAGATGAATTCTGATTGGAGAGGTATTTGAAGCTATCTGTGGATTTGTGAATTTGAAATGAACCAGGGGGCTTTCAAGATTTGTCTGAGATATTTATTTTGGATTGTCACTGTGAAACGTTAAAGTGTCTATTTCGCCAGAATTAGTAACGATAAATGGGAAGGGAAATAACTCTACATCATAGGTTCACACCACAGGGAAGACATCAAGAAAGTTAAGCAGCTCGATACATCGAGGGTCCCTGGATACAAGGAATAACGCAGCCGATCCCCAAGATCGGAGTAAAAGACAATCACGTGACACAAAACTACTAAGTTCAAGAACAATTACTCTGTGAGATTTATGAATGACTGGCTGAAAGAAGAATTATGTTCAATGAGAAATATGGCGTGGGATTATTATTTAAGGCTTATATATGAAAATGTAAGTAGTAACACTATTCTAGTACAGTATAACTTGCTCAACGCGAACCGTGTATAATGCGGCAATTTTCCACAACGAACACAAACGACGGTCTTGCCAATCGTGAATTAACGGTATCGCATTTTATAACGCCGAATCCCATCTAAGACGAAATAATATTCTTATGCCTTGGAGATTCCGTATTTAGTAAGTTTTAATGTGTATCACAATTTGTTTTGCATTTAAATAACTACCTTTTGAACGATGTCAAGCGACTCCCTCATAGGATACGTAATTTCGGAGATAGTGTTGTTTGCTAAGTTCAGTTTTAGAATCCATGATCCATTGAAACAGGCGCTGTTTGCTTCCACTGTACTATTATGATCTTCGAGTTCAGAGTCTTCTTCATGAATTTGAGCATCCTTAGTTTGGCATGAAAATAAATGGGGATTGTCCCAGCCTCGGATGTGATTGTGGCTGACGTCAAGCGATTTGAGAGATATTTCATGGGCTCCTAAGTCTTCCATTGCGACTAAAGCGTTTCCTCTCAGAGAGAGGTAATCCAAACGCAGCCCTCGAAATGCTTCGAGAGGCCATTTTGTCAAGGAGCATCGTTCCATAGCGATGCTTCTTAGTTTGGGAACTCCTGCGAAGCTCAAGGGATCCAAGAAAATAAAAGGGTTACCTTCGAGGAAGAGTTTTGTGAGGTTCGATAATCGACTAAATGTATTAGCTCGTAGTCTGGTGAGACTACAAAACGACAAAGTGACGATCGTGAGGTTCGTAAGTTCAGGGAAAGGCGAAAGATCGTCGAGAGGGTTCCAGTCTAAAGATAGGATCACGAGGTTCTTGAGATGGGTGATTTCGTTCGTGAATTTCTTTATTGAGTTGCGTTTGAGGGAAAGCTTTTCTAGACTTTTGATGTGAGTAACACTTGGGGGAATCACTTTAAAACCAATTTTGGTTAAAATTAAAATTTTAAGGTTTGGAGTTCCTTTGAAGAAATCTGAAAGAGAAAAGAGATGTGTTCAAAATTTGGAATGAATATTTAAAATAAAAAAACAACAACAATCAAGCTAATAAAAACAATGTTATAATCAGTTACGTAAGCAATGAATTTAAAAATTAACTTTAAATAATAATTCATATTAAGCATTATAATATCTTAATTAAGAAGAACATTTAATCATTGTAATTTCTTACAAGAATATATTCTAAGAATTTTTAATTTTTTTCTCGTAGGTTTTATTTATTTTTGTATTGTGTCAAAGCATGCTTTTGCAGAAGATCTAAATACGAAGATTCAGTGTTCCCTTGCACATTATTGGTTATATTCGCAAAAAACATCAATTTTACCAATCAAGTGAGTTTTAAAAGACAGGGTACGCTGTGTTTCGTGCAATATAATGAAGAGAAATTTACACATGGCAGGTGAAATATTTGAGATAAATAATTTGAATTAAATTCTTTATAATGTTTTGTGACAGTTACTGAATCTACTAGAAAATACGTGCCGTTTTATTTCTTCCCTTGATTGAAATGTTATGAATATACTTAAAGAAGGGAAAGTAAAAATATTCGTTCAATATTTATTCAGTATATGATTCTATGTATACACAATAGATCTAAAATAGCAAATTACTGAAAATATCATTAACATAAAACACTTTCAAATTCAAAGTAAATGGTAACATTAATTTATAATCAAAAATTATCTTACGCAATATTCTCTAAACGAAAATAGTAACAAAGCATACAAAAAAAATCCCTGTATTAATAAAGATTCCTATGTACATGTCTTCTTCGCGTTTGAAATCGTCGTAAGTCTTTAATTCAAGTGATCCGTGCGTTTGGTTATCAACACTAATGTCTAAGCCGAAGATGTTAATTTCCTGCACATTAATATTCTAAGAGCTATCTATAACGGCGCAAAGACCTGCCAAACCCCAATTTGAAATGAATCAATTCATTCAGGAACATATTTTTCATATACCCATTTCATATTTTCAAAATCATCTTAAAATATATTCAAACGTTTCCTCTTAAAATCATCTTAAAATATATTCAAATATTTCAAACGTTCCAAAATGAATCTAGAACGCTTAACACGCTTAAAAATATTTTTTATTTTAAAGCTACCCATTACGTAAAAGAATGAGAATGTTTAAAATGTGTAGAACTTCTTGCTTCAATTACTTATTGAGATATATTTTTCTAAATGAATTCTTCAATTATGTCTTTGCTTAATGTTATGAGTATTTTTTTAAATCTTTGTTTTTTCGTGACTTTGAAAGAATACATTGCAATATATAAAATACTTTACAATATTTACCCAAAAGCAGCTTCAAATTGTTTTTTCAAACGTTTAATACTGATAGACTACAATGTACTGTTTCACAAGGGCATATCATTTCATTGAAACATTAAAAAAACACATGAGATTTGTTTATTGCCGAATGTTATTAATATTTTAATTAGAAGAGTATTTTGAATTGTACTACTGTTGTTTTGAGCTCAAATGCTGCCAGTTTTCTCTGATGTAATTTGTCGATCCCTCGTAAGATTTGAAGTGTAAAAGATTTTAATATTGCGCATAAATACGCTGTATTGAACGTAGTCTACATTGAAGATATTCGTAGAGATCTCAAACGAGTTTTGATGACACTAGACTTTACAGAACACGAAATTTGAAAAACCTATGAGCTATTTTTCCTCTGTTGGTTTCGGTGCGTGCAAAAGCGCCCACACCATCGCCCCGCCGACCTACCCCGCTGAAGGAGGCACACTCACTAATGCAATCTGACAAGTCACACTTTCCTTTTGTGTATGTGACCTGAATGTGTATTAGTAAACCGTGATGAAGACATTAAATATTTCGAAACATTGGCACAACTAATTGTTTCTTTACCCACACTGACCAATCCCGCGAATCAATTTTATTATTATTATTATTATTATTATTATTATTATTATTATTATTATTATTATTATTATTCCCTATTGCAAATTCAGTGCTCTACGCACTGAGCTTCAACCGTTCAAAAACAGCAGAAGTGGGTAAAGTTACATTACTCTGTTAAAGTTTCGTGTCTTATGATAACTCTGAATTTTGACGGGATGTTCTATTTTGCGTTATAAGGGAAAATGGAATCGAAATAGGTTTGTAGACTATTCAGGGACACTAAAAATATATGTTTCTCAAGCAAAATACAGCAAAAAGTCGTTGAAAAGTTAATTCTATTCGAGATTATTATATGTAAGCAAAGTACACTCACTTTACAATAGTATGCTCTTTTTAATCAACTATTTCAATGAATCCTTGACCGTTACAAGTAAGTGCTCTACAAAATTGAAATCAAAGCACCAAATTCCGTAAGAATCACACATCCTATTCCATTTAACAGACAAAAAAATTACATTTTGTTCACCAATGTTATTAGGGACAGTACTCATATTTGTGATACATTTCGTTTAAATGGTGTATTCGAGCAAACGATTAGGTTTCGATGAGATTTGTAGTATTCTTGTCATCATTGCTATATTTTTTAATAAGTGACAACACTGTATGCCTGCATTTTTTAAGAAATGTGATGTTACTTCTTACTCGGTTAAAGTTTGTTTGCAACTGCTGCTGTAGTGACGACATTCAAATACATATTTAGTTGTCATTTGCAACATTTTCCTTTTTGAAAGTAATCAAACTGTAAGTACTGTTTCTTACTGCATTAATTTTTATTTTTAGTTTATGGGTGAATTTGACCGTGTGAATAAATATGGTAGGAAAACCAGTCTTCGTAACAATCGAAGATGTGTGCCCCAGGTGTCTAATATGTTTCATTTGTTTATGCCCATTCGTCCTCTCTACTTTAGCACTCAAATGTCGTGCGTGATTGCAAAACTACGCCATTTTAACACTATTTATTTAATAAATGGCAACAGTAATAGAGTTTTGTTTAATATAAAATAGTAATAAATGAGTACTAAATATTCGTATTAGTTTGAATCGATTGGTAACATTTTGTAAATTAGATTTTGCCCGCTTAACAGTCACAGCCACATTTATTTCACAAACAGCAAGAGTAATGAATTTAATTTTGAGGTACTAAATTAGTAATAAATGAGTACTATATATTCCATTTGGTTTGATATAATTGAGCTATAGCTTCGTACTAACGTTACCACCCCCTTTGGGACAAGTTGTTTTAACAGCTTTAGAAGCCTTGGGCCTACGTTAATTTGGTGGCCTCTGTTCTAACTTTCACCAATCTCCTCACCTCCATTTAAAGAGAAGTTTTGTTAAAAAATAAACTTATGACTGAGCAACATTCTCGCATCAACCAGCGACCTTCCGTATTATAAATGTTATCCCATGATGCGCAACACATCACTACCTTATGCCATTTTTACGTTTAATTCAATTTTTTATTTCAAAAATGTAATAAAATAGTCTTTTAAGAATTATAAAGGTCTCTTGGATATTGGGGCCCAAGGCTCTGCCCCTTCGCGAACTTCTCTGAAGCTGGCTAGCCACCTATAGCGAACTAAAAAAAAAAAATACATGCAATTGTTTACTACTATTTAATTACTCATTAATTATCATAATTTTAAATTAATTACGCAAGCCATTTTTTTTAAAAATTCGAGGGTCAGGTAGCATCAAAATGAAGCTAGCTAGCCACAAAACACAACAGAAAAAATCAGAAAAGTTGAACAAGAATAAATTAATGTCTCCACTTTGTCATTATTATAAAACGTAATTGTTGAAATAATTTTAAAATATCAACAAAAACAAAATTTATGTAAAAAAAAAGTATGTAAAACGTCTTAAAATTACATTTTACCGGCGAACCCCAAAATTACTAACATAATATTGTTGCTATTTCTCTATATTTATTGAATAAATAGGTCAAAAAATAACTGTAGGCAATTGTATATAAAGAAGCACAAAACTTTACACAGGCTATATGAAGTACCATCAAAAAAAACTAAAAAAACTCTCACAAAAAGAACTAATCGGCGAAATTAAGAAATATTTCAAAAGTTCATGCGTAACACAAACATTGATTTAATAAGAGATTGTTTAAATTAATTACGCCGGCCAGTTGTTATTAACATTAGCCAACGTTTCACGTACAAACCAAGTACAAAACATATCACGTAAAAAAAGCAAACACTTTTTAAAATTACCCTTCACCAGCAAAACAAAGAATAAGGACAATACTTGTTACTACTCCTTTATATTCATTAAAAAAATGGCTCACAAATTAATAACTATAGGCAATTGTTTACCAAACCCCTACACAAGCAATACAGGCACCATTTGTTAGAAAAGAAAACAGAAAATAAACTAAATCACATACGTAATTTCAGAAGCAAGCGATGAAATTTAGTTTTTTCGGTTTTTTCACTAAATTTCTAGAGTTTAGCTCAATATTGCATATTTGTTTCGCGCGTATTTCGCGAAACTATAGGGCGGATTAGGTCTGATTTTGCCATTGGAACTTCTCGTCGCGGATTTGTCCTAAACATAGCGTAATTTCAGAACAAAGGATAAAATTTATTTTTTTCTGTTTTTTTCCTAAAATCCTAGACTTTAGTTGCAATATTAGTTTTCCTGCGTAATTTCAAAATATCAGGCGTATTGAAATCTGGTTTGCACATGACTTCTCGTCGCGGGTTGTACTCACATACGTATTTCAGAACGAAGCGATGAAATTTTGTTTTTCTGTTTTTTTCAGCTAAATTCCTAGAGTTTTTGTTCATATTTGTTTCCTGGTATTTCCAAATTATAAGGCGTATTGAAATCTGGTTTTGCACAATGAACTTCCCGTAGCGGGTTGGTACTCAATCATACGTAATTTCATAAACGAAAGGATGAATTTAAGTTTTTTTCTGTTTTTCACTAAATTCTCGAGTTTAGCTCATATTTTGTTTCCTGCGTATTTCAAAACTACAAGGCGTATTACAAATCTGTTTGCATTGCTTCTCGTCGCGGTTGTACTGCAATACGTAATTTCATAACGAAAGGATGAATTTAGTTTTTTTCTCTGTTTTTCAACTAAAATTCTAGAGTTTAGTTAATATAGTTTTCTGCGTATTTCCAAACTATAGGCGTATTAAAATCTGGTTTGCAGCATGAACTTCTCGTGCGGGGTTGTACCACATACGTAATTTTCAGAAACGAAGCGATGAATTTATTTTTTTCTGTTTTATCACTAATTCCTAGAGTTTAGCTTTCATATTTGTTTCCTGCGTATTTCAAAACTATTAGGCGTATTAAAATCTGGGTTTGCTCCATTGAACTTCTCGTGGGTTGTAGCTCATACTAATTTCAGAACGAAGCGATGAAATTTAGTTTTTCTGTTTTTTCCTAAATTCCTTAGAGTTTAGTTTAATATTTGTTTCCTGCAATTCAATTAATAAAGGCGTATTAAAAATCTGATTTTGCACCTTGACTTCCGTCGGGGTTGTACTCACATAGTAAATTATAACGAAGGATGAAATTTAGTTTTTTTTTTCGGTGTTTTTTTTTACTAAATACTAGTAGTTTAGTTAATATTTGTTTTTCTGCCGTATTTCCAAAACTATTAGGCGTATTAAAATCTGGTTTCACATTGGAACTTCCTCGTCGGGGTTGTACTCACAATACGTAATTCAGAACGAAGCGCTTGAATTTAGATTTTTTCTTGTTTTTTACTAAATCCTAGAGTTTAGTTCAATATTTGTTTTGCGTATTTTCCAAATTATAGGCGTATTGAATCTGGTTTGCACCATTGAACTTCCGTCACGGGTTGTACTGCAATATGTAATTCCATAACGAAGGAATGAAATTTAGATTTTTTCTGTTTTTTCACTAATTACTCGAGTTTGCTCAATATTTGTTTCCTGCGTATTTTAAACGTAGCAAGGCGTATTAAATCGGTTTGCACATTGGAACTTCCCGTCGCAGTTGTACTCAACATAGTAAATTTCAGAACGAAGCGATGAAATTTAGTTTTTTTCTGTTTTTTTCACTAAATTCCTAGGTTTAGTTTAATTATTTGTTTCCTGCCAATTTCCAAAATTAATAAGGCGTATAAAATCTGGTTGGCACATTGAACTTCGTCGCGGGTTGTCTCACATACGTAATTTCAATAACGAAAGATGAATTTAGTTTTTTATTTTTTTTCACTAAATTCCTAGAGTTTAGTTTATTTTGTTTTCTGCGTATTTCCAAAATTATAGGGGGTAATTAAAAATCTGGTTTGCCCAATTGAACTCTCGTCGGGTTTGTATCACATACGTAATTTCAGAAGAAGGATGAAATTTATTTTTTTCTGTTTTTTTTTCACTAAAATTCTAGAGTTTAGTCAATATTGGTTTCCTGGCGTATTTCAAAATTATAAGGCGTATTGGAAATCTGGTTTGCACCATGAACTTCCGTCACGGGTGTACTCCATATGTAATTTCATAACGAAAAGATCAATTAGTTTTTTTTCTGTTTTATCACTAAATTCCCTGGAGTTTAGCTCAATCTTTGTTTCGCTGCGTATTTCCAACTACAAGGCGTATTAAATCTGGTTTGCACCATTGAACTCTCGTCGGGGTTGTACTCACATCGTAATTTCAGAACGAAGGCTGAATTTGTTTTTTCTGTTTTTTTTCACTAAATTCCTAGAGTTAGTTCATTTTGTTTTCTGCGTATTTCCTAATTATAGGCGTATTAAAAATCTGGTTTGCAACCATTGAACTTTCGTCGCGGGTTGTACTCACATACGTTAATTTCAGAACGAAGCGATGATTTAGTTTTTTCTTTTTCACTAAATTCCTAGAGTTTCGTTAATATTTGTTTCCTGCAATTTCCACAAAATATAGGGTATTAAAATCTGGTTTGCACATTGAACTTTCGTTCGCGGTTGTACATCTCATACGTAATTTCATAAGAAAGGATAATTTAGTTTTTTTGTTTTTTCACTCAATTCTAGAGTTTAGTTCATATTGTTTTCTGGTATTTCCAAAAATATTAGGGCGCCTTAAAATTGGTTTTGGCACATTGAACTTTCGTCGCGGGTTGTACTCACATACGTAAATTTCAGAACGAAGCGACTGAAATTTATTTTTTGTTTTTTCAGCTAAATTCTAGTGTTTAGCTCAATATTTGTTTCCTGCGTATTTCAAACTATTAGGCGTATTACATCTTGGTTGCAATTGAACTTCTCGTCGCGGGTTGTACTCACATACGTAATTAAGAACGAAGGCGATGAATTTAGTTTTTTTCTTTTTTTCACACTAAATTTTTGAGTTTAGTTCATATTTGTTTCTGGCGTATTTCAAAATATAAGGCGTATTGAAATTGGTTTTGGGCAACAATTGAACTTCCCGTAGGGTTGTAGCTCACATATGTAAATTTCATAACGAAGGTATAAATTTGTTTTTCTGTTTTTTCACTAAATTCCCTGAGTTTAGCTCAATATTTTGTTTCCTGCGTATTTCCGAACTACAAGGCGTATTAAATTCTGGTTTGCACCATTGAACTTCCCGTCGCAAGTTGTAACTCACATACGTATATTTCATAAAGAAAAGGATAAATTTAGTTTTTTTTCTGTTTTTTCACAAAATTCTAGAGATCACCTTAATATTTGGGTTTCTGCGTATTTCAAAACTATAAGGGTATTAAAAACTGGTTGCACATTGACTTCTCGTCGCGGTTGTACTCACATACGTAATTTCATAACGAAGGATGAATTTGTTTTTTCTGTTTTTTTCACTAAATTCCTAAGAGTTTAGTTCAATATTTGTTTTCTGCGTATTTCCAAAACTATAGGGCGTATTCAAATCTGGTTTGCACCATCTGAACTTCGTGCGGGTTGTCTCACATACGTTTTTAATTTCAGACGAAGCGATGAAATGTTATTTTTTTTCTGTTTTTTTCAATAATTCCTGAGTTAGCTCAACTATTTGTTTCTGGCGTATTTTCAAAACTTTAGGCGTATTAAAATCTGGTTTTGCTCCATTGAATTCTGCGTCGCGGGTTGTACTCACATACGTAATTTCAGGACGAGCGGATGAAATTTAGTTTTTTCTGTTTTTGTCACCCTAAATTTCCTAGAGTTTAGTTTATATTTGTTTCCTGCCAATTTCCAAATTATAAGGCGTAATTAAAATCTGATTTGCACAATTGACTTCCCGTCGGCGGGTTGTACTCACATACGTAATTTATAACGAAGATGAAATTTGTTTTTCTGTTTTTTACTAAATACCTAGAGTTTAGTTAATTTTGTTTTTTCTGCGTATTTTCAAAACTTTAGGCGTATTAAATTGTTGTTTGCCATTGAACTTCTCGTCGAGGGTTGTACTCACATACGTAATTTCAGAACGAAGCGATGAAATTTAGTTTTTCTGTTTTTTCAATAAATCCTAGAGTTTTGTTTCATATTGTTTCCTGCGTATTTCAAAATTATAAGGCGTATTGAAATTCTGGTTTGGCACCATTGAACTTCGTCCGGGTTGTACTCCAATATATAATTATAACGAAAGGATGAAATTTAGATTTTTTCTCTGTTTTTTCACTAAATTCCTCGAGTTTTAGGCTCAATATTTGTTTCTACGTATTTCCAAAAACTAAAGGGTATAAAATCCGGTTTGCAATTTTGAACTTCCGTCGGAAGTTGTACTCACATACGTAATTTCCAGAAGAAAGCGATGAAATTTAGTTTTTTCTGTTTTTTCATCTAAATTCTAGAGTTTTAGTTAATATTTGTTTCTGCCAATTTCAAAATTATAAGGCGTATTAAAATCTGGTTTTGCACAATTGAATTCCCGTCGCGGGTTTGTACTCACATCGTATTTTCATAACGAAAGGATGAAATTTAGTTTTTTTCTGTTTTTTTCACTAATTCCTAGAGTTTAGTTCATCTTTGTTTCTGGTATTTCCAAATTATGAGGGGCGTATTAAATTCTGGTTTGCACCATTGAACTTCTCGTCGCGGTTGTACTCAATACGTAATTCCAGAACGAAGCGATGAAATTTATTTTTTTGTTTTTTTCACTAAATTCGCTAAGAGTTTAGTTCATATTTTTTTTTCCTGCGTATTCAAAATTATAAGGCGTATTGAAATCTGGTTTGGCACCATTGAACTCCGTCACGGGGTGTACTCACATATGTAATTTCATAACGAAAAGATCAAATTTAGTATTTTTCTGTTTTAATCATCTAATTCCTGGAGTTTAGCTCAATATTTGTTTCTGCGTATTTCGCAAACCTACAAGGGTATTAAATTCTGGTTTTGCACACATTGACTTCTCGTCGGGGTTGTACTCAATACGTAATTTCAGAAGAAGCGATGAAATTTAGTTTTTCTGTTTTTTTCATAAATTTCTAGAGTTTAGTTTCAATATTTGTTTTTGCGTATTTCCTAAATTAAAATAGGGGTATTAAATCTGGTTTGCACATTGAACTTCTGTGGGGTTGTCTCACATACGTAATTTCAGAACGAGCGATGAAATTTAGTTTTTTCTGTTTTTTTTCACTAAATTCCTAGAGTTAGTTTAATATTTGGTTTCCTGAATTTTCCAAAATTATCAGGCGTATAAAATCTGGTTTTGCACATGAACTCTCTTCGCGGGTTGTACTCCATACGTAATTTCATAACGGAAAGGATGAAATTAGTTTTTTTCTGTTTTTTTCAGCTAAATTCTAGAGTTTT
The DNA here is from genome assembly GCA_017312745.1 of Gryllus bimaculatus. Classification (NCBI taxonomy): domain Eukaryota; kingdom Metazoa; phylum Arthropoda; class Insecta; order Orthoptera; family Gryllidae; genus Gryllus; species Gryllus bimaculatus. Next base: position 1,354 of record BOPP01000256.1, on the reverse strand, counting down.
GTTCAATATTTGTTTCTGCCGTATTTCCAAAATTAATAGGGCGTATTAAAATCTGGTTTTGCACATTGAAACTTCTGTCGCGGGTTGTACTGAATAGTAATTTCAGAACGAAGCGATGAAATTTAGTTTTTTTCTGTTTTTCACTAAATCCTCGAGTTTTAGGCTCATATTGGTTCGCTGCGTATTTCCAAGATTAATAAGGCGTATTGAAATCTGGTTTTGCACCTTGAACTTCCGTCGCGGGTTGTACTCACATTACGTAATTTCATAACGAAGATGAATTTAGTTTTTTTTGTGGGTTTTTTTCACTAATTCCTAGAGTTTAGCTGCATATTGTTTTTTCTGCGTATTTCCAAACTATTAGGCGTATTAACTCTGGTTAGCCATTGACTTCTCGTTGCGGGTTTGTACTCCAATACGTAATTTCAGAACGAAGCGATGAATTTATTTTTTTCTGTTTTTTCACTAAATTCTTGAGTTTTAGCTCAATATTTGTTTTCTGCGTAATTTCAAATATTAGGCGTATTAATCTGGTTCGCACCATTGAACTTCTCGTCGCGGGTTTGTACTCACTACGTATTAGAACGAAGCGATGAAATTTAAGTTTTTTCTGTTTTTTTCACTAAATTCCCTAGAGTTTAGTTAATATTTTTTTCTGCGTATTTCCAAAAATTTAAGGCGTATTGAAATCTGGATTTGGCACATTAAACTTCCGTCGGTGTTCACATAGTAATTTCATAACGAAAGGATCAAAATTTAGTTTTTTCTGTTTTTTCACTAATTCTGGAGTTTAAGCTAATATTTGTTTCTGCGTTTTCAGCACTACAAGGCGTATTAAATTTCTGGTTTGCACCATTGACGTTCTCGTCGGCGGGTTTGTACTCACATACGAATTTCATAACGAAAGATAAATTTTAGTTTTTCTGTTTTTTCACTAAATTCCTAGAGTTTAGTTATTTGTTTTCTGGTATTTCCAAAACTATAGGCGTATTAATCTGGTTTGCAGCATGAAACTTCTTCGTCGCGGGTTGTACTCACATACGTAATTTCGAACGAAGCGATGAATTTAGTTTTTCTGTTTTTTTTCACTAAATTCCTAGAGTTTCGTTAATATTTGTTTCCTGCCAATTTCCCAAAATGATAAGGCGTATTAAATCTGGTTTGCCCATTGAACTTCTCGTCGCGGGTTGTACTCACATACGAAATTTATAACGAAAGGATGAAATTTTAGTTTTTCTGTTTTTCACTAAATTCTAGAGTTTAGTTCAATATTTGGTTTTCTGCGTATTTTTCCAAACTATAGTGCGTATTGAAAATTGGTTTTGCACATTGAAGCTTCTCGTCGGCGTTGTCT
>BOPP01000255.1:1534700-1546714 GCA_017312745.1 Gryllus bimaculatus | reverse complement strand
CCTCCGTTGTTGTTGTGAGAGAGATCAAAAACAAAAAAAAACTCAATTGCGGCAAAAACACAAAACGAACCCCCCGTTTACGTGCCAAAATTATCAAAAATATTATTTTAAGCACTGCTAACTCTAATGATTGTATTACAAGTAAAAACACATTAAGAAAATTGATTTGGTGCAAAAGTAAACTGCCCAATCATACGAATAGTTTCCGAGATAGAGGAAAAACAAAAAGGAACCTCAATTGGCAAAGTGCAAACGACCCCCTTACGTGCTAAATTTCCGAAAAATTATAATTTCAGCTCTGCTTAACTCTACTTTTGTATACAAGTAAAACACATTAAAAAAATTGATTCGTGCCAAAGTAAAACTCCAATCAGACGAATAGTTCCGAGATAAGAGGAAAACAAAAAGGAACCTCATTGCGGCAAAATACAAAACGACCCCCCATTAGGTGCCAAATTACGAAAAATATTAATTTTCAGCACTGCTAATCCTCTTAATTTTGTTACAAGTAAAACACCATTAAAGAAATTAATTGTGCAAAGTAAACTGCAATCACCACGAATAGTTTCCGAGATTAGAGGAAAAACAAAAAGGAACCTCAATTGGGCAAAGCACAAAACGACCCCCCTTACGTGCCCAAATTTCGAAAAATATTAATTTCAGCGCCTGCTAACTCTACTTTTGTATAAAGTAAAACACATATAAAAGAAAATTGATTTCGTGCAAAGTAAAACTCCAATCAGAACCGCAATAGTTTCGAAAGAGGAAAAACAAAAGGAACCTCATTTGGGCAAAATACAAAACGACCCCATTTACGTGCCAAATTACGAAAAATATTAATTTTCACACTTGCTAACTCTAATTTGTATACATTTAAAAACACATTTAAAAAGAAATATTAATGGTTGCCAAAGTAAAACTGCAATCACACGAATAGTTTCCGAGATAGAGAAAAAAACAAAAAGAACCTCAATTGGGCAAAGCACAAAACGACACCCCCGCCTTACGTGCCAAATTTCGAAAAATATTAATTTCAGCGCGCCTAACTCTACTTTTGTATACAAGTTAAACACATTAAAAGAAATTGATTTCGTGCAAAGCTAAACTTCCAAACAGGACGAATAGGTGTCGAGATAGAGAAAAAACCAAAAAGGAACCTCATTTGGGCAAATACAAAACGACCCCCCATTACGCTGCCAAAATTATTAAAAAATATTAATTTCAGCCACTGCTAACTTCTTAATTTTGTATACAAAAGTAAAACACATTAAAAGAAATTAATTGGTGCAAGAAACTGCAATCAGACGCAATATTTTCCGAGATAGAGGAAAAACGAAAGGAAACCTCAATTGGGCAAAGTACAAAACGACCCCCCCTTACGTGGCTAAATTTCGAAAAATATTAATTTCAGCCTGCTAACTCTTACTTTTGTATACAAGTAAAAAAACACATGAAAAGAAATTAATTGTGCACAGGTAAACTCCAATTCAGGACGAATAGTTTCCGAGATAGAGGAAAAACAAAAAACAAGGAACCTCAATTGGGCAAGTACAAAACGACCCCCCTTACTGCCCAAATTTGCGAAAAATATTAATTTCATCGTTGCTAACGTTCTAAGTTTATACAGTAAAACACATTAAAAGAAAATTTGATTGGTGCAAATTAAACTGCAAATCAGACGACATAGTTTCCGAGATAGAGGAAAAAACAAAAAAGAACCTTCAATTGCGGCAAATTACAAAACGACCCCCCCCCTTACGTGCCAAATTTCGGAAAAATATTAATTTCAGCACTGCTAACTCTAATATGTGTATACAAGAAAACACATTAAAAGAAATTGATTGGTGCCAAAGTAAACTGCAATCATCACGAATAGTTTCCGAGATAGAGGAAAAAAACAAAAAGGAACCTCCAATTCGGCAAAAGTACAAAACTACCCCCGTTACCTGCCAAATTTCGAAAAAATATTATTTCCAGCACTGCTAACTCTAATTTTGTATACAAGTAAAACACATTAATAGAAAATTGATTGGTGCAATGTAAACTGCAATTCAGACGAAATAGTTTCGAGATAGAAAGAAAAAACAAGATAGGAACCTCCAATTGGGCAAAGCTACAAAACGAACCCCCCCCCTTACGTGCCAAATTTCGAAAAATATTAATTTCATCGCTGCTAACTCTAATTTATATACAAGTAAAACACATTAAAGAAATTGATTAGTGAAAAAGTAAACTGCAAATCGACGAATAGTTGCCGAGATAGAGGAAAAACAAAAAAGGAACCTCCAATTGGCCAAAGTTACAAAAAACGAACCCCCCCTTACGGGCCAAAAATTTAAAAAATATATTTTAAGCACTGCTAACTCTAATTTTGTATACAAGTAAAACACATTAAAAAAAATTGATTGGTGCAAATGAAACTGCCAATCAGACGAATAGTCTTCCGAGATAGAGGAAAAAAAACAAAAAGGAACACTCAATGGCCAAGTAACAAAACGACCCCCCCCTTACGGGCCAAATTTCCGAAAAATATTAATTTCAGCACTGCTTAACTTAATTTTGTATATAAGGTAAAACACATTAAAAGAAATTGGATTGGCGCTTGCAATGTAAACTGCAATTCAGACGAATAGTTTCTCTGAGATAGAAAAACAAAAAGAACCTCAATGGGGCCAAGTATCCAAAACGACCCCCCCTTACGTTGCTAAATTTCGAAAAAATATTAATTTCAGCGCTGCCTAACTCTACTTTTGGATACAAATAAAACACATTTAAAAGAAATTGATTCGTGCAAAGAAACTCCAATCAAGACGAGTTAGTTTTCGAGATAGAGAAAAAAACAAAAAGGAACCTCATTGGGCAAAATACAAAACGACCCCCCATTACGGCTGCAAAATTTCGAAAAAATATTTATTTCAGCCACTGCAAACTCTAATTTTGTAACAAGTAAAAACACATTTAAAAGAAATTGATTGGTGCAAGTAAACTGCAATCATACGGAATAGTTTCCGAGATAGAGGAAAAAACCAAAAAGTAACCTCAATTGGCAAAGTACAAAACTACCCCCCGTTACCTTGCAAAATTTCGAAAAATATTATTTCAGCACTTGCTAACTCTAATTTTGTTATACAAGTAAAAACCACATTAATAGAAATTGATTGGTTTTGCTTTTGCCCAATGTAAACTGCAATCAGACGAATAGTTCCAAAATAGATGGAAAAACAAGAAGGAAACCTCAAAATTGGGCAAGTACAAAATGACCCCCCCCCCTTAAGGTGCCAAATTTCGAAAATATTAATTTCATCGCTGCTAAAATAATTATATACAAAGTTAAAACACATTAAAAGAAATTGATTGGTTTGGAAAAGTAAACTCCAATCAGACGACAAGTTTCCGAGAAGAGCAAAAACAAAAAAAACTCAATTGGGCAAAAAACACAAAACGACCCCCCGTTACGCTGCCAAATTCGAAAAATATTATTTTCAGCACTGCCAACTCCTAAATATTGTATTACAAGGTAAACACATTAAAGAAATTGATTGGTGCCAAAGTAAACTGCCAATCATACGAAAGTTTCCGAGATAGAGGGAAAAACAAAAAGGAACCTCAATGGGCAAAGTTGCAAAACGACCCCCCCTTACGTGCTCTAAATTTCGAAAAATATTAATTTCAGCTCTTGCTAACTCTACTTTTGTATACAAGTAAAACACATTAAAAGAAATTGATTCGTGCCAAAGTAACACTCCAAGTCAGACGAAATAGTTTCCGAGATAGAGGAAAAACAAAAAAGGAAACTCATTGGGCAAAATACAAAAACGACCCGCCCCATTACGTGCCAAATTACGAAAAATATTAATTTCAGCACTGCTAACTCTAATTTTGTATACAAGTAAAACACATTAAAGAAATTAATTGCGTGCAAAGGAAAACTGCAATCACACGTAATAGTTTCCGAGATAGAGAAAAACAAAAAGGAACCTCAATTTGGGCAAAGCCACAAAACGACCCCCCCTTAGCGTTGCCAAAATTTCGAAAAAATATTTAATTCAGCGCTGCCTAAACCCCTTTTTCCTTTTTTTTAAAACCCTTGTATACAAGTAAAACACATTAAAAGAAATTGAATTTCGGCAAAGTAAAACTCCAATCAGGACGAATACGTTTTCCGAGATAGAGGGGAAAAACAAAAAGAAAGCCTCATTTGGGGCAAAATACAAAAACGACCGCCCCATTACGTGCCAAATTACGAAAAATATTAATTCAGCCACTGCTAACTCTTAATTTGTATACATGTAAAAACACAATTAAAAGAAATTAATTGGTGCAAAGTTAAACTGCAATCACCACGAATAGTTTCCGAGATAGAGGAAAAAACAAAAAGCGAACCTCAATTGGCAAAGCACAAAACGACCCCCCGCTTACGTGCCAAATTTCGAAAAATATTAAATTTCAGCGCTGCAACTCTACTTTTGTATACAAGTAAAACACATTAAAAGAAATGTGATTCGTGCAAGATAAACTCCAATTCAGACGAATAGTGATCCGAGATAGAGCGAAAAAACAAAAAGGAACCTCATTGGGCAAAATACAAAACGACCCCCATTACGTGCCAAATTATTAAAATATTAATTCAGCACTTGCTAATCTAATTTTGTATACAAGTAAAAACAACAATTAAAGAAAATTAATTGGTGCAAAAGGTAAACTGCAATCAGACGAATAGTTTCCGAGATAGCAGGAAAAACGAAAAGGAACCTCAATTGGGCAAAGTACAGAACGACCCCCCCTTACGTGCCTAAATTTCGAAAAATATTAATTTCAGCGCTGCTAACTCTACTTTTGTATAACTAAGGTAAAAACAACATGAAAAGAAATTAATTTGGTGCCAGTAAACTCCAATCAGTACGAATTAATTTCCGAGATAGAGGAAAAAACAAAAAGGAAACCTCACTGGGCAAAGTACAAAACGACCCCCCTTACCTGCCAAATTTCGAAAATATATTAATTTCCAGCGCTTCTTAACTCATATAATTTAGTTAACCAAGTAAAACAATATTTTGAAATGGATTGGGTGCAAAAAAACTCCAATTCAAGACGAATAGCTTCCGAGATAGAGGAAAAACAAAAAAGGAACCTCAATTGCGGCCAAAGTACAAAACGACCCCCCTTACGTGCCAAATTTCGGAAAAATATTTAATTCAGCACTGCTAACTCTAATTTTTAACAAGTAAAACATATTTAAAAGAAATTGATTGGTGCAAACTAAACTCCAAATCAGACGAATAATTTCCGAGAGTTAGAGGAAAAACAAAAAGGCAACCTTAATTAGGCAAGCAGTACAAACACGACCCCCCGTTTACGTGCCAAATTTCGAAAAATATTAATTTCAAGCCACTGCTAACTCTAATTTTGTATACAAGTAAAAACACATTAAAAGAAATTAATTGGTGCAAAGTAAACTGCAATCAGACGAATTAGTTTCCGAGATAGAGGAAAAAACGAAAAGGTAACCTCCAATTGGGCAAAGTACAAAAACCAACCCCCCCCTTACGTGCCTGAAATTTTCGAGAAATATTAATTTCAGCGCTTGCTAACTCTACTTTTGTAACAAGTAAAACACATTAAAAAGAAATTAATTGGCGTGCACAGTAAACTGCAATCAGACGAATAGTTTCCGCAGATAGAGGAAAAAACAAAAGGAACCTCAATTTGGCAAAGTACAAAACGACCCCCCCTTACGTGCCAAATGCGAAAAAAAATTAATTTCAGCCACTGCTAACTCTATTTTGTATACAAGTAAAACACATTAAAAGAAATTAATTGGCTGCAAAGTAAACTCCAATCAGACGAATAGTTTTCCGAATAGAGGAAAACCAAAAAAAGGAACCCAATTGGCGGAAAAAGTACAAAACGACCCACCCCTCCCATTACGTTGCCAAATTTCGAAAAGTATTAATCTGCAGCACTGCTAACTTCTAATTTTGTATACAAGTAAAATACATTAAAAGAAATTGATTGTGCAAATTAAACTACAATCAGACGAATAGTTTCCGAGATAGAGGAAAAACAAAAAAAAGGGAACTTTGATTGGGAAAGTACAAAACGACCCCCCCTTCGTACAAAAATTCCGAAAAATATTAATTCAGCGATACTAACTCTAATTTTGTATACAAGTAAAAACACATTAATAGAAATTTAATTGGTGCAGAGTTAAAACTCCAATCAGACGAATATTTCCGAGGATAGAGGAAAAATAAAAAGGAACCTCAATTGGCCAAAGTACAAAAAACGACCCCCTCCTTACCGTGCCAAAATTCGAAAAAATATTAATTTCAGCCGCTGCTACTCTAATTTTGTATACAAGTAAAAACCATTAAAAGAAATTGATTGGCGCCAAAGTAAACACCAATCAGACGCAATATTTTCCAGATAGAGGAAAAACAAAAAGGAAACCTCAATGGCAAAAAGTACAAAAACGACCCCCCTCTCTTACGCTGCCGATAATTTCGAAAAATATTAATTTTCAGCGATACTAACTCTAATTTGTAATACAAGTAAATTACGTTAAAAGAAATTAATTTGGTGCAAAAGCAAACTCCAATCAGACGAATAAGTTTGCGAGATAGACGAAACACAAAAAAGGAACCCTCAATTGGGCAATAAGCACAAAAACGGACCCCCCCTACGCTGCCAATTTCAAAAAATTAATATACTTCGGCCACTGCTACTTAATTTTGTATACAAGTAAAAACACATAACAGAAATTAATTGGTGCAAAAAGCAAACTCCAATCAGACGAAATCAGGCTTTCCGAGAAGATGAAATTAGAAAAAGAACCTGGAATTAGCCCAAAGTAAAAACGACCATCCCTACCAGCCAGATTCCGAAAAATATTAATTTCGGCACTGCTTTAACTCTAATTTTGTATACAAGTAAAACACATTAAAAATAAATTGTTTGGTGCAAAGAAAACTTCAATCAGATCGCTAGACCAAAACGTGCCAATTTTTGAAAAATATTAATTTTAGCACTGCTAACTTCTAATTTGGTATACAGGTAAATTACATTAAAAGAATTAAATTTGGTGCAAAGCAAACAAACAATCAGGCAAATTAATTTGCGAGATAGACGGAAACACAAAAGGAACCTCAATTGGGCAAAGCACAAAAACGACCCCCCCCTTACGTGCCAAAGGTTTCAAAAAAATATTTACTTCGGCACTGCTAACTTTAATTTTGTATACAAGTAAAACACATTAACAGAAATTAATTGGTGCAAGCAAACTTCCAATCAGGCGAATAAGTTTCCGAGATAGACGAAAAGAAAAGAAACCTGAATTAGGCAAAGTACAAAACGGACTCCCCCTTACGTGCCAATTTCGAAAAATTATTAATTTCGGCCACTGCTACCTTCAATTTGTATACAAGTAAAACAACATTAACAGAAATTAATTGGTGCAAAGCAAACTCCAATTCAGACGAATAGTTTCCGAGATTACGAAAAACCAAAAAGAAAACCTGAATGGGCAAAAGCTACAAAACGACCCCCCCTTACGTTGCCAAAATTTCGAAAAATATTAATGTCGGCAGGCTGAAAAAAACGTTTGCTGGTAGCTCAAATCCATTGCATGTCCATTATGGGGTTCGAAAGTTACATTCATACTTTAGGAAAGACGCCAAGAGGGGGAGACGCTGGTTCAGGTTTGGGGGTGGATGCAGCGTAGACTAAAGACGCAATTGGCTAATGGGCATTTGAGTGCTTTGCGTGATAGGGAAGACTGCGATCCCACATCCTTTCTTATTTGCTGTGCACCCGAAACATGGAGAGAAAAAAAATGGGATGGGAATGGGAATTTTCTACTTCCTAAACAGGAACGTAACGCTCGCCCAAAACATTTTAGGTGACAAAAGAACTAAATTTATGAAAAATTAGGGAACATTTTTAGGAAAGGTCCCGGACCATTGGAAACGGAAATTACGGGAGTGGGGAAAAACAAAGCACTGTTTAGCTTGAGCAGAGCCTAGACTGGAGAGAAATTAATAAGTCAATAATGCTAACAATAAGTAAGTTAATCAGTAATTTTATGTTAAGTTAGTAAACAGTAAACAGAATAAGCTCATAAGTCGTAGTCAATGGTTAAAATAACTGGTCAATACAATAAATAAAATAAAACTGCATAGAAATAAGCACATTAGGGGCGGGGGGCAGGGAGGCGGGCGATCGACCAATGTAAGGCCAGAGGGCGTTGGTTCGCGGACGCATCTTCTGTGGCGCCGTTTGATTTCAGGTGCTTAGGAGGCCAAGGGCACTGGAAGGAGACGGACGGGACGCCCGCGCCAGAAAATAAAATAGTAAGATACCGTTCGGAATAGATTAAATGTTTCTCGGCTTCTGACGACAGGTCTTTTTTCCCCCTTCAGGTGTGTTTTCCTGAGCCGTACCTTGTGGTTCTTTTCCGCAGCTTGATTGCGATGGAGACACCATTTGGGGCGTGAAACCAGGGAATTCGAAAAAATAAGAACGCGAAAAGCGATGGTAGGTATTGTAATGGCTTAAAGGCCTTTTGGCCAATAGCCACATAGTCAAGTAACTAAATTCGTTTGTAATAATTACCTATTAAATAAAAATAAAATATTAGTTTAGGAGATACACGCAAATAAAGGCTTCGGCTAAATACGAAAGTGTAAACACCCCCTCCATTACATGATAAATTAGCAAAAAAATTAATTTCTTTGTATCGTTTTGGAATTTTGTATGCAAGTAGAACAGCTTACGAGAAAAAGAATGGAACAAACTAGAATATCGGCAAAATAATAGTTTAGGAGATACACGCGCATTAAGGCTTCGGCTAAATTCGAAAGTTCCAAACACCCCCCCATTACGTGACAAATTGGTGAAAAATTTAATTTATTTGTATCGTTTTGGAATTTTGTATGCGTATAGAACAACTTACCTCCCAAGTTCAAAATACCTCCCATTACGTGACAAATTACGGAAAAATTTAAATATGGCCTATCGTTGAGAAAATTGGTATATTAGTAAAACGAGGTACGAGAAATTGTTTGGAGGAAACTAGAATGTGGTCTGAATATCAGTTTTGGAGTTTAATGCGGAAAACTGCTTCGGCTTCTAATCTTCATTACGGGACAAATTGCAGAAAAAATAAATATCGGCGTATCGACTTGGAAAAATGTATATAAGTATAACAACTTACGAAAAAAAGAATGGAGCAAATCAGAAGCCAGGCCAAGAATGTTTCTCGGAGTTACAGGCGAATAACTGTTTCGACTAAAGACGATAGTTCACAATACCCCCTATTACGTGACAAATTGGGGGAATATTTAATTTTGGCTTGTCGTGTTGAAAACTCGTATATAACTAGAACAAGGTATAAGAAATTGAATGGAGCAAACCAGAATCAGGTTTGAAGTGGAATTTGGAAATGCATTTTGTAAGGTATTTCGCATTTTATCGCTAGTTGAAAACTAATATAAATATACAGCAGCTGCATTTAAACATACAATTACATAGAAACACACAATTTTTGTTAGCGGTTCGTAACATTTTACATTTTAAGCACTTGCTAAAATATATCATGTTTAACAATAGGACATGCTCTAAGCTCCCGATGATCTCGTGAAAAGTGTGCTAGTGGACTGCCAGGTAAGTGTGTGTGTGTGTGTGTGTGTGTGTGTGTGTGTGTGTGTGTGTGTACGGGAGAAGTTGGAGACAAACGATAGGGGAGGAAAGATCGCGCGCGAATTGTGGCCTTATTGTGGCGATAGTTCCTTGTTAATCATCTGGTTTTCATTCGAAAACTCTGGAAACGTTTTCGAGAATTTTTCTGAAATTTATTCGAACTTACCAGCCAGACACTTCTCAAGACAGAGGCTTAATTCCACCTAGCTATGTGTATGCAGTAAGCTCTCGATGACTTGTTGGATAGCGTGCTCACTTTCCACGGCGCAATCTTGGGTTTGATTTCCGGTTCGTGCAGAAATTAAATGTGCGCTTTCCTTGCAGTGCCCCAGTATCTAATGTTGTGTGAAGATGAGAAAGATCACTTCTCAGATTGAGAATACCAGACATTCAGCATAGGGACGGTTATGTCCTAACCACACATACCCCTTAACTCATTGCCGCAAGGCTGGGACATTGCTGGTAAGCCTTAGCTCGTAAAGAGCTATTGTGCCAAGACACATACATACAAGTTTATGCTTGCATACATAAATACATACTGTATGTATACGTAGTGTCGAAAATTCGCTGACAGTTGGTTCTTGACGATTCTAAATTCTCTAAAGTCTAGTGGCCGGGGGTTGTGGTAATTTCCCATAGTTTCTCCGGTTCAATTTCCATTTGTTTTTCGATTCAATCAGTACAATATAGTATACTTGCATTTAAAATTCCCAGTGAAATAGCTAAACGCCAACTAACGTATATTGAGTCGTCTATCACACGAAAAAGCGTACAATAAAAACGGTTTCTTTTACGTGTTGCCCTATGTGGTAAGTGCGTCATCATATTATTAATTCTCTTGACAACCATAGCTAATTTTCGACACGTTTACATGTATGCTCATCAAACTTCTACGCTCCAAGGACAGGGAACGTATGGGACTTTGTTTGTAAAGAACTGGGTCCCTTAATCCCGTAAAAAGTACTCGTAGGTACAAGCATTGATATGAAATCGCGGATTACCTCAGCCGGTTGTGTAATTCGTAACTTCTAGATAGAACGCGAAAGGATGTAGGTATTGTAATGGCTTAAAGGCCTTCGGCCTAGCCACATAGGATCAAGTAAGCTAATTTGTCTGTAATAATTACCTATTAAATAAAATAATAAAAATAATAATAATAATAACTTCTAGATGGAGATTATTCAAGGTTCACCTCGACGTGAGCGTTGATTCTGTGTCTCTCTCTCTCTCTCTCTCATTGTTTTTGTCTTCCTACTTTTCTGCTTTAATATTCTTTCTTTTAATCATTATTTTTCTTCTCTTCTTCACTTTGTCTTTTTTCTCTTGCATAATTTCTTTCTTTCTCTTCATATTACTTCCGTGCTGTTTTGTTTGCATTACTTCTTTTTATTTCTTCTTCCGTTTATTTTTCTCCTTTTCCCCTTCCTGTTCTTTTCCTCCACGATGTCCAACCACGTGCGTTGGGTTGAGGCGCGGTAAGTAATGTTGCGTTAAATAACACTATCTTACGCGAAAAGGCGCCCGAGCACTTTGACCGCCCCGCATAAGACGCAACTGTAATCTATGACGCACGTACGTATATACGGAGTGACATGCATAGTGTAGAGAGTTATGTAATGCTCTGCAAAATCGATTATTTCAACCAACATGAGATCTGAACCATTCTCTTGGGCGTTCTTCTCACTATTCAACAACAAAATTTGATCGCAAACGTTGGAACCATATTTTTAAATTTTGAAAATGTCCCAGGTCATGTAAAGTACCCTCCAAAACTAAAATATCGATTTTATTTTGAAAGTGCCGCGACATCAGCAAGATCTATTGGGGAATATCATTTTTGGAGAAAATCGGTAGATCGGTTAAGCCCTTAGCGTTGTTCACAGACAGACGGACAATCGTTTTGTCCGCCATTTGATTTTTCGGTATCCAGGACTCACACAACATGGATTCTGACAGAAGACGTACTAGAGAACTTTTTTCTAAATTTAGCAACTGGATTTATCCATTTTTTCCGTTTCCAAGTTATCCTACAATAAGCTACTTTCTGCCAAAAATTGTCCGGTTTTTCGCACAGCATTATAAAACTTTGTATCTACTGTGCAAGCGGTAGCAAAAAGTAAACGTGTATTTAAGCGCCGCTAGGTATCAGCTGGGAACAGCGGCACCGCTGGCGCAGACGAGTGAGATTAGCAGAGCAAGAGAGCCTGCGTGCGCATGCGCAGGTGGCGAAGGCGGCGCCCGTGAGCCTGGGGCGCGCGTTCTTCCGGCCGCTGCGCGTGGGCGTGTGGGCTGCGCTGGGCGTGGCGTGGGGCGCGTGG
>BOPP01000255.1:1520047-1534624 GCA_017312745.1 Gryllus bimaculatus | reverse complement strand
GCCCGCGCGCCGCCCCGCCTGCTGCTCGCGGCGTGGGCGCTGGCGGCGCTGGTGGTGCGGGGCGCGCTGCAGGGCGCGCTCGTCACTTTCCTGGCCGCGCCGCTGGACGGCGCTGGCGGCGTGCGCACGCTCCAGCAGCTCAGCGACGCCGCGCTCCCCATCGAGGTGACTCGTCGTCAATACACCAACAAATTTTTTTTACTGTTAAATCGATGTTAACCCATCCAATACCAATTAAAGAAATAATCGATACGGATGAGTAATTTGGTCTTATAATACTGACCTATTTACTTTTACATTTTTGTTTACTCCATACGTAGTGTAGAGTAAGTATTGTAGTGCTGCAGGGGAAAATTGAAATTTTTTGACATGAAAATTGATATTGCCGGGGTAAAGAAATGCAACCTTCGTCCTATGTATAGCAAGTTGTAGTTATTCATGTTTTCTGAGCCTGTAATGTCGAAAAATCGATTGACGCCAGACGTCCGGCAGTCCGCCCGTCCGGCCGTTGCGCATCTAAAAAATTCAGGCGATTTTCTCCAAACTTTATTTTCTCTGATCGATCTGAAAAAACTAGAGAGCCTCTGACTTTGAAAAATAATATTTCGATTTGATACTTTTTCAGCCAAATAATTCAAAATTTTCTAAATAAATGCCTCAAAATGTTTTGAAGTAATTTTGTTTTCGCATAGAACTCTTATAAAAATGGCGTAGATCTTATTTTCGTTAAAATCGCTGAATTTTAGAAAATTTCAAAAGTTTGCAAATATTTTCTATCTGTTCCTTAAAGTAAAATAACAATATTGAAAATAGCTATTTTTAATAATGTCTAATGTTAAAACCGAGATGTGAATAAAATTCTCGAACTATTTTTCGAAATATTAGCATTTAAATGCGTTATTTTTGTGTTAAAACTATGTGACAATTTATTTATTTTTAAATAGCTATTGTTTTCTAAATACTGTCTTTATATGGTTCTAAAATTTCTTGTAGTAATAGAGTAAAATACAATTGTAAAGATGGCGTAGGTACGATTTGCACGATTCCCTCAAAATTTTCGATACTTACAAAAGTTTGAATTTTTATCAGCGTTGTCGGACAATTACAGTATAAAAGATATATTTTGTTCTTCCAAAGCAATTTCTTTACTATAACTAGTTATTTTATTAACATTATGAACATTTTTTAAATTTTGGTTTTCGAGAAATTTTGAGTGAAATATGTGCAATATTAAAAATATCGGAAACAAGATTTTCTCAAAAGCGGCTTCATATTTATTCTTTAAAATTTTTGTGTGGTATCGTTAAATGCACCGTATGAGATGAAATTAATGTAATTTTGCTGTATTCTTTTCTTTTTTTCATAAAGTACACAAAATTAATTGTACACGTGACATACTTTTTTATGTCACGTTTTATACAGTACTGGTGATTTTTATACATTACAGCTTTTGAGAGCACAAATACTTACAACGATTTCGTACGAAGTGCCTCGAAAACAAATGATTTCTGTAACAATGAGGTCAAAATTCCGCTTTTTTCAGAAACGATCAAACGTCATGTTTCCGAAAACGTCTCAATTTTTTTCTTCCAATTCATTTTGTGCCGATAGCGCAAATTAACTGAATAAGATGACATAAATGTTCCTTCGACTTATTCTTTTGAAATTTAAAAAATATATTTTTGAAAAAAACTCAAGTTGTTAATATTTACTTTAAGGGTATTTCCTCTACAAAAACGTATTTGTTAGTACAAATACTTCTAATAGTTTCTTATGGCATTTCGTCCAGACTAGCAAAGTCTGGATAAAAATGAAATTGAAAATGCGCTTTTTCAGAAATAAAATTTTCCAATTTAAATGTTCATATAGAATCAGATTTTCACTTCTATAATATTATTAAAGCAATATTTCAACTTCTATTGGAGTTCCAAACTAAAAAAAAACTTGAAAAAATTTGGCGTCGGTAGATGGCAGCAGAAATGGCGGTGGGGCAAAACCGAAAATATAGCCCTCAGTGAGAAGACAAGGAGACTAACTAGTACGAGAAGTATGTGCTATGTAGCACCACTACTTAATTTATCTAATAAACTCTATAGTATACTAGATAATTTTCCGTAGTGAATTTAAAGAACATTTTGTTATTATTGTGAAAGAAATTAAAATTTACGAATCTAAATATTATATCAGAAAAATAATGGAATATTCAAATTATTCCGGAAAATGTGTATATTTAGACTATCTTATTTTTGAGAATAGCAAAAGTTGATTTTTTTCCCAACTAGTGACACGCCCTATGATGTACGTATGTGATGAATGTTGCATATTTGTAGGGCGACGAAGGGTGACAGAGATAGGACGACGGAGTTTGAAGATGGTATATTTTGATCAATGAACAGTTTGTGGACACGTGTAATGAAGCTATATTCCTAACTTTGGTATTTGCCCCTATTTGTTAGGCAACTTACCGCACACTCATGTTTGGCGGGAAGTGTGCTGATGAAGTCCAAGATATTGAGAACTTGCAAAAGCGCTGTGCACTATAAGCTGAGTATAAATACAAGGGGCACTGAGACATTTGTCTCTTATATGAGAGATTTCCCATCACATATCTATTAGCAAAAAATGGTAGGAAAGTGACAATCGATATTCCAAATACAGATGTATGGCTCACGAACTGAATCGAGTAAGTTATGTTTTGTGATCATACAATATTTGGTGAAATATACTGACTTAAAACTAGTGGTGCTATAGAATGATGGAGACTTTATGGAAGGTCATTACTTTACTTATCTCTTCAGTCTCGGTGAGCTTTTCGATTTCGCCCCCCCCCCCCTTCCACCCTTCCCAGCTACCATCTATTCGTGCATCTCACATTATTCCAATTCTTAAGTCCCCTAATGGTAAAATTGAAATAACAAACTAGAAGAATAAAAACAAATCCCCTAATGGAAGAATTTAAAAAATAGATGAGTAAAACCTGAACTTAAAGCAAACTTCCATTGATTTTTTTTAAACATCTTTGAACGTTTCTGAAAATGCAAAATTTCCAGCTCATTTTCAACTTAGTTTTTGCAAATTCGCATCAAAAAATGCTTTAAGTACTTGTTTTCACAACTCAAATGAAGTATGAGTTCACAGAAAGCTTGTAAAATACATATTAATGACGTGAGAGACGTTAACATATTCGTATAATTTTTAAAACAGAAAAATGTCATTTACGATAGGTAATTGTGCAAATTCGAGCTTTTTTTACACAAAATTTGTTTCAATGAAATTCAAAACGCATATCAGACATTATTTTGAGCGTTTGTGCTCACAATTGTTTTAATTTATGATCATTGCCCGTCATGTTATTAAATTCAAAATATATTTGAGTACTTTATAAAATCAAATAAATACTAAAAAGTTTATGCATTCTGAATCAATATAGCTGACTTTATCATATATGTACTGTGTGGAGAAAGTTTTTAAAATACTGAGAAAAATTGATTCCAAAGTATTTGTTTTTCCTTTTTCCTCCTTTTTTTCTTTTTTCAATATGCCCGTTCGTCTACCCGTCTGTCTGTAGGTGAACAATAATTCGTGGAAATGTAATCGGCGATCGCAGGCACCTACGGGTGCATACACTGTTGCCAGATGCAGGTTTATTGAATACGTCACAGTGCCGAACGCAGCCTTGCACTTGGGGCGAGAGCCGCGCGTGTGCCGTGCCGTAGGTGGAGGATTGGCAAGTGGACGTGGTGCGCGCGGCGCAGCCCGGGCTGGGCGCCCGCGCGCGCGCGTCTGCGCGGCCTCTGCTGGAGTGCCTACACGCGGCGGCGGCCGGGGCTGCGCTGGCCTGCGCGCGCGGCCAGGCCGAGCTGCAGGCGAGCGTTGGGCTGCTGGAGATGCTGCGGCGCGCGCAGCCGCTGCGCCTGCTGCGCGAGGACGTGGCCGCGTTCCCGGTGGCGTACGCGCTGGCGCGGCGCTCGCCGCTGCTGCCGGCGGTGGAGGCGTGGGTGCGGCGCGCGCGGGAGACGGGCTTCTACGAGCGGTGGAGGCCCTTCGGAGCGCACACGCGCGCGCGCCGCGACAAGTGGCTGCGGCGGTGGCGGCGCGCGCTCGCGGCCAGGCGGGTGGTGCTCGCCCCCGCGCACCTGCAGGCCGCCTTCCGCGCGCTCCAGCTCGGCCTGCCCGCCGCCGCCGCCGCGCTCGCCCTCGAGCTGCTCGCCCACGCCCTCCGCACGCGCATGCGCCTTCGACGCGCGAGTTGCGCTTGGCGGCTAACGAGGCTCTAGCGCTCTTCTTTGTTCCTATCAAAGGGTGCACTTGCTTCGCTATTTTTATTTGGTTTCACATATCCTACGAGTTGCGCTTGGCGGCTAACGAGGCTCTAGCGCTCTTATTTGTTCCTAACAAGGGGTGCACTTGCTTCGCTATTTTTATTTTGTTTCACATATCCTGCGAGTTGCGCATGGCGGCTAACGAGACTCTAGCATTCTTATTTGTTCCTAACAAAGGGTGCACTTGCTTCGCTATTTTTATTTGGTTTCGCATATCCTGCGAGTTGCGCTTGGCGGCTCACGAGGCTCTAGCGCTCTTCTTTGTTCTTATCAAGGGGTGCACTTGCTTTGCTATTTTTATTTGGTTTCACATACCCTGCATTACGTACTGTAAGTAAACGTACACCCCAGTACGTTTGTACGTCTAGCACGCTGGTACGTTTAGTCCATTAGAGCTGTAGCTAGATCAGTCTTTTTAAATAGCGTACGCTGAAAATTTACTTATATTAAAATTAATACATATTTTCTCAGAAACTATTATTCATAATTTATTAAAATTTACAGAATGCATTTTTCATAGTATCGGCAATAAATTGACATTTTTATATAAACATTCTATGGAGATAAAAAATTAAAAAATGTGTGTGAAAATGCTGATCAATTAGGGCGAAAGTTGTAAATGAAAAAAAACTAACATTTTTTAATCATCTCAGAGAAATGTAAAAATAATAACAAAAACTTTTAAGTGTGCAAAATAAAAATATGTTTAATTGAGGATTTTCTAGAAAAGGTACAACCATATTAGCAAATTTAACAGGGGCAGTGTACATAGTACCCTCTTGCCTTAAACCAAAACAATTAGTGACAAAATAAGTAAGCATCGAATGCATAAGATCGTATCGTTTATTTTGATAATGATACAATGCTAATAATCAGTTATCCTTCAATAAGCCACAATTATATAGTACGAAATACTTTAATACTTTGAAGCAATGTTACATTTCGAAATACTATACAACTTCAACTGTTGTGTATCGATTTCAAGAGTTCACGTTTTAGAAGTAGGTGCAGTAGTCTGAAGAAAGAAACAACACAGTCTCGATCATTTATAGACGATGGTGGTATTCTTTCATTCATCCCGGCAGCCTACACGTAATGGCGATGAGTTTATTTGTAATTACCACAATGATTTCATCATGTGGAACAGGCAAGTTAACTCAATGAATACTAAAATGAAAGTTTTTATGGTATTCAAATATAATATTGATTATGTTATAATAAAATGAAAGTTTTATTACAGAATATTTTCCAAGAAAATAAGGGAACCAAAAGCATTGCAAATAATGAATGCATTCGACGTTCTCTTTGTTGCCTTTCATTCTTAGGAAACAAAGCAGGTACGGATATAACGAAGGACTGTTCTGGTGATATACATAAAACTCATTTCATTCACAATCTTAATTAAATGTTTATTATTTAGAAAAAACAACGATGATTTATTAAGTGTATTTACAGAATTTTGATTTTACAAAGTTTTTTTCAGTTGCCCTTTTAGCTGAATGAAGATTGAATAAAGTGTATTTATTTTATAGCTCCATTCAAGCATTTCTATCTCGTTATCTCTCATCGTTTTAACAAGTGTGCGTGTCCAACTAGAATGTTTAAATAAAAAAATCGCAATGGCTCATCCACTTAATCTACAATATCAAATAATCTTCATGAAGTTGGATTGTCAAAACTGACATTATAACCGAATTTATATATTACTTATAATTATTTAAAATCATGTATTTTTAATGTTTATTTCTTAATTAAATGAAATGATCAAAACGCAAATATTTTCACGAATGTTATTTAGAATGCATAAAAATGTAATCAGTAAAGTAGGAGGAGAAAGAGGCAAAATAAAATTCAAAAACATTGTTATCCAAATAGAGTTTCACGCATGAATGTATGTGCTGCAAATACCGTCAGAGTAAAATAAATAAATATTCCAACTATTTCGTTGCATGTATTGTTATATTTAATTTTGCCCTTTCAGACTACTAATGAATAATGTGGTTCACGCTTGGTATTCTATTATAGAATTCTACTTGATTTTCCACCTAATAATATTAGCAAATAATGATAATTTACATTTAAAGAACTTTTTGAATTGTTTTTGCCATCCGTGTCAGAATCACAAGTTAAAAATATGCATATCTCAGCATCTAGTAAAACAAGGTCTCATACTTGCGCTACTTTAATTCAAACAAGCGTTATTTTTCAAAATTGCCAATGCCACAAAAAATAAGAATATTCATGTATAATAATATTGTAGCGTTGGTAGTTCTGCACACGGTTGATGAAACTCTTACTTTCCGGCAGATTTCTTGTTATACATCTTTCTTGGTACATTTGAAAGCTCCAGAATGTAAACTTGCTTTCCCCTGATGAGACACGAGGAAAAGTAGACTAGCAAAGGCCGCACTTGGGGCTTCCTCCCGGCGGCTGCGTTCGCCCTGTAAAGTAGGAAAACGCTCTTCTGGGTTTAAACGGCCCTCGGACTCGCGCCGCCGAGGTGTGCTGTGCTGAACTGGTGTATGTTGGATTTGCTGGTACGAGTTTTGCAGCCAGGTGAATGTTACAGTACAGTGTTACAGTTACAGTGTTTCCATTATACATTCATTTGGATACGATGTAGACCACCATTAATGAGAATGCAATCAACTCAAAAAATATTACAAATGTAGACACTACATTTACCTATCACAATAACACAATCTTCCAAAAAAAGGAAAAAATGTATGAGAAGCATATTTACATACGACGTTCTGCTTATTCACATTTACGGCGATCAAGGTCAGATTTTGAGATAAACGTTTTTGCATCTTGGCAGCCCATTATATTTACGTACTGGGAAAATGTAACAAAAATTCGTCATTTTACTTTTTCATACGTACGTATATACGGAGTAATATACGTAAAATAGAAAAAGCTATGTAATGCTGCGGAAAATCGATTTCAAAATTTCTAAAAAAATACATGTTTTGAAGTCTCTTGATTCCGAAAAAGGGTTTTTTTTAAAACATCTGCCCATCTGTCCGACCTCCTGTCGTTTACGCGTTAGCGTCCATATGGTTTAGGCGTTAGTGGAGTTTACAGACCGACAGACAGACGGCCGGCCGGACAGACGGAAGTTAAAAAAATACTTTTTTGGTATCAGGGGACCCCAAAACGGGTATTTCCATTGAAATCTCGAAATCGATTTTCCTCAGCATTACATAACTTTCCCTATACTACCTACACTCCGTATATACGTATGTATATGGAAAAGTAACCATTAGAAAAACAAGATTTTCTCAAAAACGGCTTGATTTTTTTCTATGAACTTTTAATAAGGATAGTGCTAAATGTACTCTATTAGATGACAAAAATGTCATTTGCTCTATTCTTTTGTTTTTTCAAAAGTTACAAAAATTATTTTTTTCTCTTCTCTCTCACGTCGTTAATATTTCGATTATCGGCAATATCTTCACATTATTGCATTTAATGAGTACATGTACTTTAAATAATTGTCATATAATATTTCTTGAATACTCCTAAGCTCTCTGAGAAAACAACCCCAAAATTCCGTGTATTCAGAAATGCTCAAAAGTCAATTTCTCAGAAACTGATCCAAATTTTTTCTCCAACTTTTCGTAGAGATAGTGAAAAATTACACTGTTTAAGATGACAAAATTAATTTTGCTATATTCTTTTGTTTTTTAAAAATTACGCAAATGATTTTTTTAAATATCTTCCATGCCTTTAATACGCACATCTCCAGCAATTTCATTACATTATTGCATATGTCAGTAGAAGCGCATCAAACAAGTTTCAATATATTTTTTCGAAAACTCAATTGTTTTCTGTGAAAAAGCTTCAAATTTTGCTTTTACGGTAACGCTTAAACGAGATTTTGGCAACGCAAAAATGGCAACAACGTTTTCAATGCAAATTTCTATATAGGACGTGTTTTTACTCTTCTATTATATACTTGAAGTAATTTTTCGTATCTGTCATTAGCAAACCGAAAAATTGAGTAAATGAGAAAATTTGTTTGGGAGGCGATAAATAGCAACTGGCAAACAGACGGAGCCTGACCAAAAAGCTAGTTCCGGCCAAAGAAATTATGAAACTAACTAATAGATGAAAGTCTGTGCCATTCTGTAGCACCACAAGTTTCAACATCTCTGGTATTGTGTTATCAAAAAAAGTAAGTATTAGTTTCGTTTGAAGGTCTAGAGTACATTAGACTCTGATTTATTACCATAAACAGTAACATATTTATAAACTAATTTTTCAAAACATTTTCCCCTAACATAAAATCACATAATCAAGCAATCATCAATGCAATAGATTATCAGCGCGTTAAAAGAAGTTGTCAACGGCCAACTTCTACGATTGATTTAATCAATGAATAGTCATTCGTTCGTTATATTACAGTTATATAATCAGGAACGTTCATATTATTTCCTGTGTGCATACATATAAACGAAGCGATGTAATATTATGTAATTCTTCGGAGAGAAGGGCCTCTTTCAAACGAAAAATTCGTTTTGTGGTTATCTAATTCAAGAGAATGCGTCCAGATAGAGAAGGATTTTTCTTGCTCCAGAAGGAAATTCCTTTCTCTAATACGTAGCGAATTCATGATCCACGTTTTATGGTTTCTTAATACCGAAAAAGCTGTTTCTTAAAAACTTTCGTCTGACCCTCTATCCGTTCGTCCATCTATCCGTTTGTCCGTCCGTCTGCAAACAACGTTTGTGCCTAATACTTCGTAAGATTTTTGCCAAAATGAATATTCCTCAACTAATCTGGTCCGACATAAAGCGCTGCTATCTTGAAAAAATATATTGGAGGTACTTTACATAATGCTCCTGGAACACTTTCGAAATATTTTCAAAAAGGGATCCAACATTTTGTTTCAAATTTCTTCAAAAAAGTAATAGACAGAAATAGACATAAAGATTTGTCTAGGCCCAATTTCCTCTTTTAACCCTGTGTATTCGAAAATACAAATTTTCGACTGACAAAACTCATTTGAACCGCTCATGCTAATATATTTAATACTCTCCATGAAAAAAATTGAAGAAAAGAATTGCAGCGATGAAATTGAAATTGAAAATGAGTAAATCTTGTTTTCTTGCTTGTATTTTACTTAAAATTGTTCAAAAAGTACTAATATTAAACAAACTAAAGTCCTGAGAATTTCCTGACCACTAGAGATCACCTCTTCTGTCCAGTAACGACCATTGTCAGAACAGAATGGCTCTCACTGTTACACAAAACGAAATGAAATCAGTTGCCAAAAGAAAACAAAGCGCACAATCACACAAAAAAAATTCCCATGGAGAACTGACAGTTCAGATTTCGAACACTGCCACTACAGATGCCGAGTCAAAACTATGAAAATGACATGTCATTAGTACACATTGGGATTAATTACGCTGGCGTTCTAGTAAGGAAATAAGCTGTTTTGTTTCGAGAATAGTGTTATGTTGCTTAGAAAATTATACACGCCAAAATATACAACATACATGACAAATATAATAAAGGTTAACGAAAGTAATGTTTTTGAAATATTATATGCTATAAAATGATGGTGCGAAATTTTCCCCCTAGACTGTAAGGGAGCGTTCTAGTAGGGATGACAACGTTTCGGCCGTCGTGCTGCGATCTTCCTCTTTCCTCCTGCGAACTTCCCGCGATGTGCCCACAGGAAGGTTGGCAGCCGTGCCGTGGACGCGGAGTCTCCCCGGACAACGAAGTCGATTCTGCGAATCCGCTCGCGGAAGCCTACGCGTTCGTGCGAAATGTTATTTCCTCTCGAGCACAAACCGGGGCCTTTCAACTCGCATATAACGTGGTGCAGAACATTACAATCGCACGCTCTTCTGCTGCGCCTTCTTACAGGAACTCAAAAACGAATTCCTGCCAACGATTCTTAAAACGTGCGCGGCTGCTGCGTGGCTTCGCCGGACGCAAGCAGGTGCGAATGTTACAACAGGTAGCGCCGATGTTCGCACTTTCTTATCTGTATATATTATGAATAATTGAACAATTATAAGACACTTTTCATATTTTTCTTAAATTCGCCAGTTTTTATTAACGGAATTTGGCGAGACTAAGCTATAGTTACACCGAGCGCCACCCTTCCTATAGTATTACCTTCATGCTTTGTCGCCGATTTTGATAGACACAAACTTACACACCTAGGGCACGGGTGTGGGAGTGGGTGTGGGTGTGGGAGTGGGAATGGGATTGGGCGTGTGAGGGAGCGGAGGGGAAAGGGGAGGCGAGATGGGTGACGGGGCGGGGAGAGGGCGGGACGTGTTCGGGACGTGGGCGCCTCGCCCCACCCTGCCCCGCCACCCCATTCTTCCTGCCCCCGCCCCGCTCCCTACGCGTCACCCATCACCCTCGCCCCGCCCACGCCTCCACACCCACGTTTCCACGCTCCCGCACCGTCCCCCCACCGTTCAACACCCACCTCTCACCCCCCCCCCCTCCCGCCCACGTCACGCCCACTCCCTCCCACGCCCCCATCCCCCGCCCAACGCGTCCCGCCCACGCCCCGCCCACGTCAACGAACACGTTCCCCACTCTCCCCCCCCCTCACCCATCTCCCTCCCCTTCCCCTCCGCTTCCCTCACACCCCCAATCCCATTCACACTCCCAACACCCACACTCACTCCCAACATCCCGCCCCTAGTTGTAACTTTTGTGTCAGCACATCGGCGACAAAAGCATGAGGAATACTATAGCAAGGGTGGCCTCGTGCAAACTATAGGCTTAGTCTCGCCAAATTCCCGTTAATAAAACGCCTAAATTCTAAAAAAATAGTGACCAACCACCCCGTGTCTTATAATTGTCAAAAATCATTCATCAATACCTATTACAATAAAGAAGAGTGCGCAACCATTCGCGCTACCTGTTTGTAAACATTCGCACCTGCTGCCGTCCGCGAAGCCACGCAGCAGACCGCGCACGGTTTAAGAATCGTTGCAGAATCGTTTTGATTCCTGTAAAGAAGTCGCGAGGAGAATCTGCGATTGTTAATGCTGCCACCCAACGTTATATGCGAGTGAAAGCCCCGTTTTTTTTGCTCTCGTATGACGACAACATAATATTCATTTAACGCAATACGACACCGTAGCTTCCGCACGCGGGAAATTTCGCCAGAATCACACTTGGTTGTCCGAGACCTCGCATTACCACATTCCGTTCAACTATTCTCAGGAGCAAAGAGGAACATTGCAGTCACGCACGACCCGAGAACGTCAGCATCCTTCGTCCTTGTAAGTACCACCACACCGCACAACTTAGCTATTCTTAGCAAAGAAATTGAAATATTATCCCGCTCTCTAATAATTTTATAGCATATAACTACTCCAAAAAAGGCCTGCATTACTTTCCGTGAACCTTTAACTAAATTATATTTTCATTATGTGTATATTTTGGCTTGATAATTTTCTAAGCAAACATAATCACATTCTCGAAACAAAAACAGCTATTTCGCGGTCCTTACTCTATACGCGAACGCAGCTAATTAATCCAATGGTACTAATGAAAAAATGTCATCATAGTTTTGACTCCGCATCTTATGCCCAGTTTCGAATCTGAAAACTGTCCCCAAAGTTCCCTCCCCAATCGGAAATTGTTTGTATTTGATGTGCGCTTTGTTTTCTTTAAGTCCAAACTGATTCATTTCGTGTTAAACATGAGAGCCATTCTTGTTCTACAATGGTCGTTACTGGACAGAAAAGGTGATCCCTAGTGGTCAGGAAATTCTCAGGACTTAATTCTCGTTGAAATCCCTCTGACCATTACGCGACAATAACATGACGTAAAGTTTCTGATGTCACAAAATTGCCATGTTTCTCCGCACAACTTACTCAAAACGACTTGTTATTAATATGAGGAGAATTCTAAACCTTACTTTCCAAACAACCAGAGTTTACTAAAGAGACAAATATCACTTCTTAACATTAAAATTCCAGAAGACCCCAAAAAAATGTGATTCAATTTTCTGGAAATTAGGGAGTTGCCAAGGAAACCAAATCTGGTCGCCCAATTATTTAAGCCTTCTTTTACCCATTATCCGACCCGAAGGAACCGATAGACCCACGGACAGATGACAAAAACCAACAACAAACAAACAAAAAACAAAGTCGTAGAAAATCGATCGATTTTTCTTATCAATTACCCACAAAATATAATTATGTACACCAAAGAGTCAATCCTAAATTAATTCAGATCAGGACACGACTATCACTTTTTTATCCTGCCAGCCATAGAGTTTTCCGTCTTCGATAATGCCGTTTTCAGCTGTAGATTACAATACTCTCTGTTATTACGAAGAGTGAAAAAGTAAATAACCCTGGCCCATCGGCTGCCCTTTGCCTAACCTACCCCTTATAATCCAGGAGACAAATCGCGAAAATGCTATCTACCAAAAATAATGTAAATTTCAATGCCTGTAGAGATAATGGAAAAAATTACATTGTTGTTAGAAAATCAAAAGAAATACATGCAAAATAGCGTTTTGATCATGATATCGATGATGAGACTGCTCATAAATGAAAATTGTTTTGCTACAATTATCATTTATGAATTCATATAATTTGTTAAATTAGTACCTTTTAAAACAATTTGAAGAAAATACAAAGCCAAAAAACAAGATTTACCTCATTTTCAATAACTTCACAATTCACGTCGCTTGCAAATTCTTTTTCTTCAATTATTTTTGCATGGCAGAGTATTAAATGTATTAGCCATGAGCGTCAAATATTGATTACCAGTCAACATATTGATGTTATCATTTTCATCATCTACTAAAGGTTCACCACAAGAAATGAATATGCGCCGCCACACCACAACACCATTCAAACAACATGTACTTCTTAGAGAGAAAATTTACACACCTAGTATATATCTTGCCACTTCCTCATCTTAATAAATATTTCGAAAGTGTCTACAGTTTATCATTATAACACTGTAAATATACCTCCAAATTATATCTTTTCAAACGATAGCTAGTCCTTTATGTCGACACCAGGTATTAGATTAGAATATTCATTCTGCATATAAATCTCACAACAGTATAGCACAACACGTGTTCGCAGCACGCACGACAAAATATCTATGACCGAACGACTATAAGGTCAGACGAAACGTAAGTTTTAAGAAACGCATTTTCGGTGTATAAGAAACCATAAATACCACCCCATAACATACCCTCTCTCCCCTGATCATGAATTCGCTTACGATTAGAAAAGAATTTCCTCTGGAGCAAGAAAAATCCATTCACCATCTCTCTGGACTCATCTCTATGAAATTGAGCAATAACCACGCCCAACGAACATAAAATTATATCACTTTATTGATAAAAGACCACACGTCTTCTCTCCAAAGGAATTAACATATATATATACATTTCGGTAGCTTCTGTTATTATTATTCACTTGCACACAGGCAAATAATATGAACGTTCCTATTACCAGTATTAACTGGTAATATAAACGAACAATACTACTTCATTGATTAAATCACAATTATAGGAGAATATCTCTCGTTACACAATCTATTTTAACCCTGAAAATTCGATTATTGCAATCACGATTGCATTGTATAATTTAGTATATTTTATCGTTTAGAGGAAAATGTTTTGAAAAAATATTTTTAAAATATGTTACTGGGTTTATGTAATCAAATCAGAGTCTAATTACTCTAGACCCTTCCAAACCCGAAACCTAAATCCTTACTTTTTTAAACACCAATACCCAAATGTTGAAAACTTGGTTGCTACAAATGCACAGACTTTCATCTATATTAGTTCATAATTCTTTCCAACTAGCTTTGTCAGGCTCCGTCTGTTCCAGTGCTATTATCCCTCCAAACAAATTTCTCATTTACTCAATTTTTCGGCTCTAATGAACAGATACGGAAAAAATACTTCAAAAGTAGATAATAGAGAGTAAAAAACACCGTCCTATATATAAATTTATGCATTGAAAAACGTTTTCCATTGCGTGCCAAAAATCTCGTTAAGCGTACGAAAAGCAATAACTCTTTGAATAGCTTTTTCACAGAAAACAATTGAGTTTTTCGACAAAAAAATATATTGAAACTTGTTATTTCCGCTAATACCTACTACATATGCAATAAGTGTAAGGAAATTGCTGGAGATGTTGCGTTACTAACTACATGAGATATTTTTAAAAAAATCATTTGCGTAATTTTTAAAAAACAAAAGATATAGCAATAGATTAATTTTGTCATCTGAAAA
>BOPP01000255.1:1479396-1520022 GCA_017312745.1 Gryllus bimaculatus | reverse complement strand
GGTGGCGACGGCGTGAGCGTGGGCGTGGGCGTGGGCGGGGGAAGGTGCGAGGGCGTGGGCGTGGGCGGGCGCTATAAGCGTGTGCGAAAACTCACCGGGCGCGGCGAGCAGGCCCTGCGCGCGCTGGCAGGTGACGCCGCACGCGTGCGCGCAGCACTTGTCGGTGGCGGAGCAGTCGCCGTCGCCCGCGCACGCGTCCAGGCACGCCTCGTCGAAGGCCGAGCGGGCGCCGGCGCCGGGGCACGCGCCGGGCTTCTCGTAGCGCGCCCGCAGGCACGCCTCCTCGCACTGCGCACACAGGCCACGCGAGGGTTAGTCGGCCGCCCGGAAAGACGGACCCGAACACTTTGACACTAAAAATTAAACAATTGTGGCAGGCACTCTTCACTTCACGACTCCTTCTATTTAGTATGACGAATCTTATTTATTAATACTGTTTCAGGAATAATAGTTATTTATGCAAAAAAGGGCGTTACAAGGGTTCTAATGATCGAGCGGATACAACTTCCCTCCCAAAGTCTTTGGTCTGAGGTCTCTTTGTCGCCCGAGATCATTAGAACCAGTTAACGTTCGTGGTTCTGATAATATTTTATTTTGCACCTAAATTTAATCGTTCAGATTCACTTATTTGCTAACTAGGTGTTATCAGAACTAAGTAACTAGAAGTTGACAAAGTAACTAGGAGTTAACTTGACTCAGCTTCTCTTTCCATAATTCCCTCCCGTAATTCCCTTCCATAATGTCCTCCAGAAGAGGATAAGTAGCGTCATTCATTTTTTTCATATTTCCCACGTAATCATGATCCTATCGATCCACGTAAGTTATGTAGTTTATATAGCTCCGTATCGAAGACAAAAACAAGTAATAATGTATCAGTATAAAATAAATACTTAATTACTCTGAAATAATAAAATTAAATAAGCATATAAAGCGAAAAGATAAATATTGTAATATTATGTACTGTAACTAGTGCAATACGAAACGTGTCACTCTTTCCCAAAGTATTTTATATGTAAGGCATGAAAGTTATTCTAAAACAAATTCAGATTATTTCGTTTATATTCTAAAATATCCACTTAGCATCCATAAACATAAAAAATAACATAGAGAAGCATAAAAACATAAAAGATAGTATTATAAAGTAATTAAAAAATTAGTAAAACATAATAATCATTATCAGAGTCAAATTTGACTTCAATTCTTTTGATTTTTGTGAAGAAAATTCATAATCAATTTCATAGTATAATCTCTGGCACAGATTTCAAACTATTTTTTTCTTTTCGTATTTGGGGGATTTAAATATCTTATTATTTATTTATATTTTCCTGTACGTGAAGTTGCACATACATTTTCAATACCTTTCATACATACAAAGACTTATTTCACAAAATATACAAACCTTATACACACACATCTACAGTGTAATCATATTTGACTAATAAAAGAAAAACTGGTGCATGTAACGTGAATTATATTGATGAGAAACTTCGATATTGTTTTACTTACAGACAGAGGATGTTGGTTGAGACAATTTTTAACCACTAGATACTCAGTGTAAAAGTGAAAGAGCCAATTAAGTACATTTTGAGGATTCTATATTATCATGCATATATTCATGAAACATTTGTTTCATATCCTGAACCGAAATGGCTGTCTTATACGTAAAATATTTTTGTTTCCCGTCATCTGTTTTTATTTGATCACAACTCTAGCCCGTGTATTAGGCGAAATTGTTAACTCACTTTGTTATTGCTTGAGTCCGCATAAAACTAGTTTTTTATTATTTGAATCGATAAAGATAAATTGCAGGACTGGCGACGTATTCAATAAGTTATAAAAGAAAACATTAAGGCAGATGGCAGCACTTCTCCCACAAATTTCCTCAATGTTAACTATTACATCGAGAAGATAAACTGATGAAATACGGTATGAATAATTTCCATGAATATATTCAACACAAAAAGTCAAATTTAAGAAACCATTTTAGAGTGTTCTATGTATCAATGAGAAGGTAGTGTGAAAGAAAAAGAAAATTTGAAATAAAGATATAATTGAAGCATTTATGTGACGAACATAAAAACAACTACAAAGTAAAAAGATGACAAGTAAGTGGCTTTCTTAGACTTTAGAAAGGTTAGAAAAGAACGCAATTAATATTAATTAAAATTTGAATAATCATTGAAAAATCCAAAAAAAATCTTAACATAATTGAATGATAGTAAATGACAAGATCTACTCTCAGTGTAAATTTTGAATCTTTATGCGAAAATTTATTTTCATACTCTGGGTTGATGTCATATACTACATCCAATCGGGCTTGAAAATATATGGCTGAAGAACAATTCTCAAACATCTTTATTTGCGATGCAGAATAATGTTCAACATACCAAAACGCATATCTAGAATAACTCGCTAGTAACATTCGGCCTATTCACATTCCCGACTGACAATTGGCGGTTCAGCGGTGGGATTCGGAACCTCCAACCAGTGCCGGCGCGAGGCGTGGGAAGACCGGGCGGTCGCACGGGGGAAAATAGTAAAACATTGAAAAATAAATCAGAACTAGAGAAAATTATTATCGAAATTTTATATGTCGCGATACAGTAGTCTGATTATTCATAAAATTGTCAATTATTTTTTCCCTTAAATGTGAATATAGTAATTCCTTATAACCCTTTGAAATCAATCGAATGACACTAACATCCAAGCAAGTTCTAGTGAATTCATATTTATTATTTCATGTATTTAACAAGTAAATTTATTAAACACTAAACATCACATTTTTCAGCATTTTTAGATCATTGCGGAAATTTTATTATTTGATCACTAAATACTTTTACTTGAAAACTATTATTCAGAATATATTTCCCCAAACTGCTAGTTTAAAAGTTGGATTTGTTGAAATAAAATAGTTCACGTAGTTTCTTGATACAACTTCCTTATTAATTTTTTCTGGAGGGGGGAGCTGCGTTACAGCATTGTCCCGGGACCTAAATTGTTTAGCTGCCTCCAACCGGTTGACAAGTCACTGACGCGCCGGGCGCATTGCAGATCTGCGAGGGCATTTCAAAACCTGCGTTCATTTTACATTCGTACTATACTACGCACGAACGCAGAACACAGAGAAAACTGTAATGCCGCAGCCAAAATCGACGTTTTTTTTTTGTTGTTGTTGTTGTTGTTTTTCAGAAAAAGTTTGTTTTTTCAGGGACCTGGTATCAAAAAAATATTAAAACTGGTTCCTAAGGGTAGAAAATTATTTCCTCTACCACAATGTGTAGTCAGAACTCACGTTTTGTTGATCCTTGGTACCGAAAAACTGGTCGAAGGCAAAACATCTGTCTTGTCTCCGTCCGACTGCGGCCAACGTTAGAATCTAAACCATTGAGATGAGGTTCTTCACATTTGATATTCCCAGATCGATATGCGTGAACATGAGGTCCTGCGAGTTTGAAACAGATATTTTGGTTGGCGGGGGAGAGGGTATACATTCTGGCTTCATAGCATTTTTACAAATTTTCTCAAAAGTAACTCCAACTTTTATGATAAATCATTTTCCTCGGACACAGAAAAGGACGCTTAAAAATGACGCGTGACTCATTTTCAATGAACTCTATGAATTTTCGAAAATTGCAACGCTCAAGTTTTGTTCGGCTTCTTCCTACAACTACGATATTTAAAGTATAGAGTTTTTTTTATTTTCTCATTTGCGTTTGTATGTACGTAGTACAGGAAAACTTATGCAATGCTGCCAAAAATAATTTTTGAGTTTACAACGCAAATACACGTACGTTTTGGGGTTCTCTGATGCCGAAAAAGAGACCGCTATCAGCCTGTCTATCGTTTAATCTGTAGTCAACACTATCATCTAACTATTCGCAGGTTTTTCCCAAAATGAATATTCTCTCATTGATCTGGTTCGAGTCGATGCCCTGCGATTTTGAAGAGAAAAGATAATTCTAGTAATCAGCTGCTCTGACCGGTTGTTTTTCGAGGTTTCTCCGAACAACACCACGCGAATACCGCGGCAGAGCCCTCACACACGAGCCCCGTTTGCAAGCTGACAGCTAGCCCCGCCTGAGGCGGTACCCACTGGGGGGGGGGGGAATAATGGGGCAGGAGAATCCCGCAAGCCAGGGGGTAGGTCACCGAGTCTCACATGGTTCTAGCGGGAGATGAGCACCCATCACCTCCACGGACACAGCATGCACTGCACTTTAATCTATCAATCCAGTTCCTTTACAGGATACAACTCTTATTGGTAGTACATTATTGTTAATCACAACTTTAAACCATTAACACACAGTTATGTGTAACAAATATCTATGTGGCAATTGATTCTTAATTTAGTTGCGGAAACTTACGGGGCTACTGAGTGTATCATGAGGTGATCGGATACACCAAATAGTCAACAACCAATGAATGAATAGGGAAGGGCCACGAAGGGCTGCGAGAAGCGGCGCCGCGCGGCACGGCGGGATGGATGGCTGTCGGCGGCCGCGCCGTCACTGGAACCGTCTCGCAAGCGCAGGGCATTGACCGGGGTGCCGCGGCGGCGGCGGCGGCGGCGGCGGTGGTGACGGAGGAGGAGGAGGAGGCGAGCCCGCGCCAGCTGCAGCGCTGCTCTCGGCGTCCCCAGCGCCAACGCCATAAGGCCTCCGGCAAATCGGCGACCGCAGCGCCGCGCGCCGCCCACGGGACATCCGGACAGCGGCCAACCCGTCACTTAAAAGTCAGAAACAAGCACTGCCGCTCGCTGGCCTGCTGAGCACCTCACTCTATTATCACCACGCATCCAAGCGACGCATCGCGCGAAGCGACAGAAGCCGCGTCGGCCGCCGTCGTCATTGTCTTGTTATATTCTCGTAATGCAAGCACGTATTTATGTACATTGGTGCAATAGCCTCTGACGAAGCCTGGGCCTACCAGCGGCGCCACACCCTTGTGGCCACGAGTTACGGGGTACGTGTAGCTTCCTTACGCCGTATTCTCGTCTTCTCAACCTGAGAAGTGCGTTCTCTCATCGTCACACAGCAACATACACTGGGACATTACAAGAAAAACACACACTATAATCTTGCCCGACCGGGAATCGAACCCGGGGGCGCTTGATGGACAGCATTCCAACCCTAACCCTTCATTCTTTCTTATTTTCTTTGTCCACCCTCATAATGACGTGTTCATGTCATTATGGTTCCCTTATCTACCATTGTGACATCTTTAACTTTTTTATGCCAAATACTTTTTACTATCTCACTTTACAAATACTTCGTAAAAAGAGAAAGTTATCTAATCGTGAGCCAGAAAACCACACATTTTTGTCAATTCTATGGCCTCCCAACTCTTGTTTTTTTCGAACACCGACGGTATTAGGTTTCTAGGGCTAGGGAGTCTTTCTTTTTCTCCCTTCTTTAGTGAGTAGTAGGCAGGCCTAAGGGGGAAACCACCCAACGCCAATTATGAATGACGATTTTCCGATAGGGGAATGGTGAGGACCACTAACCTTGGTAATTAAATCAAATCTAAGGAGTAAATCACGGATAGACTGGACCCTCTAAACTAAGGTGGAAGCAATCTGTATAAAAGATGGAAACCTCTAAAAGAAAAGCTCCGGTCCTCCAGGTTTGGGGGTTGTGCTGTAGGCCAGCACCTTGCACACGTAAAACCTCACACCGCTGAAAGTCTCAGTCAGGTGAAGCCTTGGATATTTCAAAAGAAAAACGACATCGGCAAAGAAAATGGACACTGAATATTATGATACAATGGTATTGAAATAATGGTATATACAATGAAGAACAAGAAGTACTCCCGGAAATGGTAAGAAGAATCATAGATATAATTGTCTGGTCTGAAAGAAAGGAAAAGTAAGGGAAGCGGAAAAAATGAACAACTCAGTACTTCTACAGTGAAGTAACAAACATCAAAATGCTAAAGCCAAAATTTCTATTGTTATTGGTGAAAGATTTTGGTAAATGCATACACAGTTGGGAATGTATAAACGAATTCCTTTTTAAGGTAATGTAAAAAATCAAAAGAAAATGCACACGTGTCTTAGGGATAATATAATTTGAATGATGATGCCCCAATAACTAGGAAAGATGATTTTGAAATGATAGTCAAAGAAACCCGAGGCAGTATACCCAGGTCCCATAAAATAATATTTGCAAGAGACTATGACAGCAGAGTAGGAAGGAACAAGAACAGCAATATTGTGGGTCAATGGAGAGGAAACTCGCAATGATAATGGTAAGACATACTAGAATTTTGAAGAGTATGAAATAAAAATTAATAACACCTTCTTCCAACATAAGAAAATTCATAAGTGTACCTGGGATCAACATACAAAAAAATATATATAATAGACCTCTGCATAACCCAGCAAAAATGTCACGCTATATACAAGATGATGCAGTGCAACTGAGAGCCCAAAGTTATCATAGTTGTTTGGTGATTGCTAAAATATATATACCACATAGCTCAAATAACACGGATAAAGAAGATCAAAATGGATTTGTCATGAAACCTCCCCTATACAAGAACTTTAGCTATCTCCTCGATGGACGTATCCTTACATAAAAAGTCCTAAAGCGAAACTATTGGTAAAGCACTCGCCAATAGAACAATAATATGATGCATAAAATAATGTATTCACCAAGCCGCAGAGGAGGCTTTAGGTACTTGTAAATTAAAACCGAAACAGAATTGGTGGGACACAAGTCCCGAAGAATAAATTAAGAGGAAAAGAGAACTGTATTTAAAGTGGTTTAGTGACAAGGAAAATGAGACTGGTTAACCGAATAAAGCTATATGCAAAACAAGAAGTATCAAGGAAAAATAAATTGTCGCTGGATAAATTCGATTATACAGACAATTAATTAGTAGAACCCGGAGCTCGGAAGCCTGAAAAGTAATTCAAACTATTAAAACGAATTTTAAAAAACGCATTATCAAACATCAGCATCAATAAAGGGAAAGAGTATTTCGGACGATTGCCGTTAGAAGGATTATTTTTGTATTTCGGAAGATTGGTGATTAATGATGTACAATATATTGTCTGGAAATTGGAAGTAAAATAAAAGGAGTAAACAATTATATATATTCCTTGGTGTACTTTCTACCAATAAGGGAAATAGCCAAGAAGAAATTGAGAGGCGAATAAGCTTGGGAAGAAAAGGCACACGAAGTATAAACTCGTGCGGCGAGGTTCAGCGTGGCTGCTCCGCCCCGCTCCACTCCGACCCGTCCTGTCAACCGTCGCCCCGGGCCGTCCCACCTGTAGCGCTCAGCACGCTGCGCCGGGCTGACTCATTATCTCCGGCAGGCCGACCTTCCGGGCTCCTGTTGCGACGCGGCGCCTCTGCAAACCGGCGGGGGAGGGGGGCGGGGCTGCGCTGAGCGGGTCGGGTCGAGGCGGGAGAGGGAGGGGCGGAGCGGGGACGAGTGGGGAGGGTGAGTGGATGCCGGGGGGAGGCGGGGGAGGGGCGGGAAGGGGAGGGCCGGAGGGTGGGCGGTGGGGAGTGGAGAGGGGGCGGACGAGCGGGAGGGAGGGAGGAGGCGGGGACGAGCGGGAGGGACGGGGAGAGGCGGGACGTGGATAGGGACCAAACCGACTACTGGACGGGAATGACGAGACGGGTTGGGGTGAACGGGGGGGTGGGGTGGAACGGAGTAGGGCGGGGCGGAGCGGCAAAGTGGGGCGTGCGCGAGGCGAGAAGCGGGCGAGGAGGAGCGTAGCAGTGTGGGCGGGGTGAAGCGAGCCGAGCGAATCTCGGCGGGGGGCGGAGTGGTGGAGCGTAGTAGCGGAGAGGGCGCGTGGGGGGTGAGGGGGGACGGGCGGAGGGGACGTAGCGGGGCGAGGTAGGCGGGGCGGGCAAGAGCGGCGGACCGGCCGGGCCGCGCGGGCCGGCGCGGGTGCGGGCGGGCTGCGGCCAGGCCGGGACACGCCAGGACGGCGTCGAGCCCATGCCATCGCGTATTACCTGGGCGCGCTGCCCCAACAGAGGGGGACGGGGCGTTGAAACGTAGCAATGCGGTGTTGTGTTCTTAATGGGCTTATGAGTGGGGCGGGGGGGGGGGGCGCCGCGCCGCCGTAATGATTATCGGCGCCGCTCAAACGCGCCGCGCGGGCCTCCTCCCAAACCGCTCCATTAATCTGGGCGGCGCGCCCGTCTCGCCCGCCGCGCTGCAACACCGTTTTCATTAAATGCACTTAATGGCCAACGATTTCCCCGCTGCCAGGGCCAAAAATTTCAGCTAATTACTTTCAATTTATTATTTACTTTCTATAGCCCGTACGTTAAGGCTTACAATCAGGTGATAAAGTCGAATTCCACGTTATAACGGCGCCAAGAATGCGATCCGCCCTCTCGCAGCCAAGGTGAACAAAGTCCAAATTTAGAGAGTTTTGAAGGTCTGCTGTGCACGAGGTCGTTTACGGTCGTCAGTTCCGAAAACATCGCATAAAGAGGGTGTGTACCTCCGAATTCCAGTCTTGGCATCTGCATAATGTCGGGGTTCGGTTTAGCGAGGACACATGAGATTGGACGGGACGGGACGAGACGGGACGGGACGGGACGGGACGGGACGGGACGGGACGGGACGGGACGGGACGGGACGGGACGGGACGAGAACAGGTGGACGTGGTGGGATGGGCATGGGCGGGATGTAGGGTCCTCTGAGGGCGGTTGACCACGGTTTCGATATCAGTTCTAACAACTCAGCTTTTCTTACCTCAAGTCAGTTCCTTCGTCAGCATTACTATTTAATATTAAAACTAGCTAACTTACAACACCACGTTATTAC
Source organism: Gryllus bimaculatus (assembly GCA_017312745.1). NCBI lineage: Eukaryota > Metazoa > Arthropoda > Insecta > Orthoptera > Gryllidae > Gryllus > Gryllus bimaculatus. The sequence goes on along the minus strand of BOPP01000255.1, from coordinate 1,511,220 downwards.
TCGCATTATTTTTAAATTTTTAGTTTAAAAGAATTAGAAAGTTCAACGAAAATAAGATCTGCCTCAAAAGCGTGCCTAGTTTTATCCGCGTAAAAAACGAAAGAAAACATTTGGACCGGTTTCAGAGACTTTTAATAAATTGCAATAAACTTCAATCTCAAATTACGCAAAAATACTCGTTTTTCAAAAACCAGTGGATCAACTTTTTTAAGAGTTAACTTTTTGGAACAAACTTTCTCTCAGGCAAGTGTCTCAGGCAAGTCCCTTTCTTCAGTTTTGTAATTTTGAAATGTTAACTGTTTGCAGTTTTCGAAAATACACAGAGAGCGCCGGAAATTAGACTAAAACCATAATTTTTACAATCTTTTGGCATATGCGACGAGAAAATTTGAAGAAAAAATTGGTACCGTTTCATACAAAGAGATTGTTTAAAAATGGTCTATATTTTGCGTAAACGTTTAATAAAAATAAGCAGGCGCGCAGGTAGACAGACTTTTTGTCGTCGATCGATTTTCCAATATCAAGGACCCACAAAACATGGATTAGATAAAGTAATTTACTACACATAGCTACAGAATGTATCCACTTCTTCATTACTACAGGTCGACAATAGGATTTTTTATGCCGAAAATTTGCAATTTTACGGCGCAGTCACAAAACTTTCTCTTATTATGAAGTAAGTGCGAGAAAATAAAAAATATAAAACCACAGCTTCATTTCTAACGGTAGTGGATCGATAGCTTCACGTAGGGTACGATAATTAATAAGAGCCAAAATCTGTCCTCATTATCGTACGTAAATATTTTCGATTATACGCGAGCAAATATTTATTTTTAACGAATTTTATCAATAATGTTTGTTGCTTTATTTCATAATTCAACTATGTATTGTAGTAAAATACATTGATACTATTTTCGGAGTTCAAGAAAACGTTCACAAATTGAATTTCTCCCCATACTTCATATACAGTTCATAGATGTTTTTGTCGTTAAATAAATTAATACAACGCTACTAATATGACCCTCCACTCAGTTCTACTACGATCATGAACCTAAACTCACCAGTACCCAGAACGGATTGTGACAACTGTTCTAAAGGGATCCAGACATCAGTACATAGTCTTATTGGGACTCAATTTGTGAGACAAAAAGTGCAAAATATAATTCACACAAAATTTCCCAATCCGATAGTAATCGAGAATCCCGTTTCCGTCCATGCGTTCGGGCATCACTGTCGACTAGACGCCTTCCCGCCCTCCAGTCGAGACAAATGAGATGACAAATGAGTCGATACCTCTCGGTCTTCTGGTGAGGAACTAATGATTTGTTTACGGATCCCTATGTAAGATTCAAAGAAATGTCAAAAATTGGATTTTATAGGTTTTTTTTGCGCTGCGGTCTCGTAATGGTTGCGCGAACTTTGTGACCCAAGTGCCATCGCTTCGGTCGCCACATCCATCCGGGATGAAAGCCAAGTGTGACGCCAATGAGGCGATGAATGCCACAGGTCGCTACAACTGAATTGCTCTGACGCTCTTCACAGTATGTGGTTGTCTTGGATTACCCGAAAGAAATAGTTTCATAGTCAGCGTTGCTTATCCATAAGGTAACTGTCGTTTTATAGGATAATTTTGATACATCTGGCTTATATAATAGTTATAATGGAACACACCTTTTGTAGGTATACTTTTAACTACAAAACTGTATTTCAATATAAATATATAAGAACGGAACGGTACGTTGTGTAATTAGTGTCTGAAAATATTTACATTTTCTTTAATAATTCGGCTAATAATAGTTTGAAGGTCTATTCTCTTCAGAACAACTCTTCCGGAGCGTTAAAATTGGTTCCTCTCACACCGCGTTCTGAAGTGGGTAATGGCCGTAAACCCAAAGATCACCCAGCAACCAGAGATACGTCTCAATTTTTTTTTAATTTTTTTTTTTTTTTTTGTATTTTGTGTCTATTAATATTCCTTTAGAAAACGGTGTACATATTATATATAATACAGTTAATCATTATTATATATAATGCAGTTAATTTGTGTAAGAGTATATTTATATTGTTGTTTTTGTCTTTTTACACCAACTCTGAGGATGGAATAAAAAGATTCCCGAAATGTCCGCAAACTAATATTTTAATATTTTCTAACTAACCCTAACGAAATTCAGTGACCGAATATCCTAATTCTTCACATGGTAGTAAATTCTACAATGATTATTGTTCATTATTCAATTTTAATTCTTTGTGCATTATTGTTAGATACAAGTATTTCTGAGGATGAAAAATCAAACTATACGTAAAACTATATATGTAAAAACTATATATGTAAAAACTATATATGTAAAAACTGTATGTAAAAACTATATATGTAAACTCTAGCTTTTTATTTATAAATAGCATATTATATAAATTTTTAATATTTGGATACATTTTTAAAACTATTGAAACCGTAGGTGGAGCCACATTCCGCTAATAGAAAGTATAAAATATTTGAAGAATATGCTGGCAGATGCTAGCATATTGTAACGTATTAGCCAGCGTGCCTCATGGCATCTATTTGGGGACGCTTGGTTGCGGATTAGTCTCGCCACAGGAAGTAGGGATTTTCCGTAAAGGGAAGAACGCGGAGACGGGAGACACAAGGCTTTGGGTGTCTTCCGGCTTATAGCAGCTTTTCACTGTTATAACAAGCGAGGGGGTGGCGTGACGTAGGAGGTCACGTGGGCCTCGCCTATATAACAGCGTGTACGGAGCCAGTAGGCAGGTTCTGGAGACGGTGGGAGAACCTCGTGCGTGTGCACAAAACTTTGCGCCAAGACGGTGCATATGCGAGCCAGGCTCGCGAGGCTGGAGTCATTAGTTGACGAAGCCTGCGGACTTTATGTCCTTGAGTGACTGCGGTCACGGGGGAGCGATGCTGTGTGCGTGCTCCGAGGTGAAGAGTGGTTGAGTGCCACGATTCACGCCGATTCTCAATCGGATAAGATCGCTCCTGCGATCGAGGCAAGCCAGCCGTTGGTGCGCCAGAACGGACTTTGTGTCCCAGCGTGACATCCGGTCACGGAAGCTAGGCTTTGTGCGCGCTTCAAAAGTAGGAGTGGCGAATGCCACAATCAAAACCATCTTCAATCGGGTTTTGGATCGCTCCCGCGATCAGGGGATAGTAGGTCTATCAGAGCTAGGGTTTAAGTAGATTATTAAGTGTATATATTTGTTTTGTTTTCTTGTTAATATATATATTTGTTATATGAAAGCTCTGTGTCTGTGGTCGCTGTGAGTATCCATGACGTCACAATATTATAAAAATGTATCCTCTTGAAGATAAAAAATATGGTAGATTATTTGCCAAAAAGCATGCGAAGTATATCGGAAGCTAAAGGTAAAGCGACTAGATATTAAATTCATGTTAGAATGCACTGGGTTTGCTTTTCTTTATTTGGTAAAGTACAGTTTCTGAACCGCATTTCTTTGCACTTTTGCAAATTTCTCAATTTAATCACAAAATATTACGTTCTTCAGTAACATTTTCAGAATACGATTTTGTAAAAAAAAAAAACAAAAATAATACATTTTTCTCGCAGATATTCAGTTTTACATATTTTTAATGCACATCATTTACGTATTTTTTTGACACAAGTTTCAACTTTGAAGTTGCTTCATTCTCTAGCAAATTACTTCTTCAACTGAACGGAAACGGAGTGCGACTGTCGACAACTGGTGCAGATCTTGTTTCTCACTCTTTCTTTTCTGAAGTTGAAAACTCTCGCAATTTATGCTAGACAGTTTCCTTGTGCAGAGGTCATATAAAAATCACGGCACACGTGCAGCCTTGAGTGCATTGAGTGTGATGACATTGACCATAAAAGAGAATTTATTCTCCGAGAACGCGCAATAGATGTCAGGGAGGTCCAACTAGCTGTCGTCTTCAGTGTGGCCAAATAGAAGATCTCAAAGCATACCTCACGGCTCGGTTTTTGCGAGGTTCGCATCCTCCGTTCCGAAAGAGAGAAAAACTCGCCAACGACAAGGTCACCCTGCACTGTCTTCTGGCACCGGTTCGAATCTCTCACGCTGCAAATCAACCGGCTTTGTCCTGGAGCAGGGATTTCCCAGCTGCGCCCGCAAAGGTGGCCGGGAAGAACAATGGTACTTTGGGATGCGAATTCCAGTTGCCAAGCAACCCATTAACTGAATCAGCGAAAGAAGCCATTTTATATTCGGATTTTCTCAGGCAGAACCTTGATATAGATAGAAGATACCCATCTGTGGGTTTTTCTATCCTGTTAATCATCATTAATCATGGTTGGAGCGCGCAGAGCGTCATAAGATGAGTCAGTGTTTCAAGGATCATCGTATTGCGATGTCTTTTTGCTTACTGCTTCTGATGTTTATTCCGTCACCCTTATCTTAAAATATATTTGAGTCGAAACATCTGCCTTTAAATACTAAGCCAAAAGATGAGTAAACTCTATGTAGACGCAATAGCAATAAATTAAAAGAGCTGCCGATAAGTTCATCTTTTGATTGACATTTTATTTCTACTCTAAAAAAATGATTGCAGATTATAAGAAAGCCCCTGCTGAAACTAAAAATAGCTCCAATCTCTGGGTATGGTCCCATTCTGCTGCAGCGCGCTGCTATCTGCGAGGTCGCCCGCGCCATCGCCTTCCAAAATTAGACGCCCTCGAGAATCAGTGGGGCAGCGCCTTCTGCTCCGGAAGGTCCTGATCCCACCGGGCGATTGGAATTCCACTTTTTGTGGCCGCGCGTTTCATCGACCTCGGACCACATTCTTGCAACAATGAGCGTTCTTTTTTTATTTCTCTTTGCTCGGCATTCAGCCTATCAAGGGTGTTGATATTAGTTTTCTATAAGATTATGGGATGAACCATCCTCATGTCTAAGTGTCAATACACTTCCGGTATAGGTGTGTTAGATTGACAGGTAAAATGAGCTTCGCAAGTAATAGTACTGTTACACGCGTGTGTGTGTGTGTGTGGTGTGAGAGAGGGAGAAAGATAGAGAGAGAAGGTGATAGAAAGGGAGAGAAGGTGATAGAAAGGGAGAGAGGGTGATAGAAAGGGAGAGAGGGTGATAGAAAGGGAGAGAGGGTGATAGAAAGGGAGAGAGAGGGACAGAGGGGGAGAGAGGGACAGAGGGGGAGAGAGGGACAGAGGGGAAGAGAGGGACAGAGGGGAGAGAGGGACAGAGGGGTAGAGAGGGACAGAGGGGAGAGAGGGACAGAGGGGGAGAGAGGGACAGAGGGGGATAAGGAGGAGGAGAGAGGGACAAGGAGAGGGGAGATGGAGAGAGGGAGGGAGGAGGGAGAGGAAAAGAGAAAGAAAGTGAGAGAGAAAGAGTGGACAGAGGGTAGAGAGGCAGAGGCAGAGAGAGAGGCAGAGGCAGAGAGAGGGACAGAGGCGGTGGGAGAGATAGGGAGAGGGGCGGAGGGAGAGATGGAGGAGAGAGGGGGAGAGAGAAAGATTTTCAAAGGGTTAAGGGGGCTTGAAAATGTCTTTAAGGTAATATGAGTGAAATCTGTGTAGTCGATTGTAAGTCTTACCTATATGGTAAGTTGCTGTAGCTGGGGATTTTCGTAATAAATCATACAAGTTTTTTTGTAATTTTGCGAATATAATCTTGAATTAGTTTTATTTTTAATTCTCTGTGTAGGTCTTCATTGCTTACAAATCACGATGCTTTGGTAATTTCTCTGAGACACTTGTTTTGTATAATTTGGAGTTTTTTATGTGGATATGGGCTGCTTTTATCCAAACGCGGCTCATGAAGGTCGGTGAGAATCTGATTATTGATTTGAAAATTATTTTAACGCGTACAATGCTAAATATAAATTTGTAATCTAGTATAAAATTGAGTTTTATAATTTTTGAAAATGTTTTGTTTACTGTTTGTGATATGTTCTTTTCAGGTTACTCTTGTGTCTATTATGAGTCCTAGGTACTTAATTGTAGTTTGGTTTGGCACCCATGGTATGGGTGTGTTTTGAATGAGTAAACGAGAAGGTAAGTTTGGCTTACGAAGGAGGAAAATCTTTGATTTTGATTTTGAAGCGTTAATATTTATTCTCCATTTTCAGGCCATTTCGGAAATTTAAATAAGTCATTTTTTAATTGTTCATATGTGCATAATGGGACTTTTGATGCGTCCCCACCCCCGACGTGATGGCGCGCTTTACATTGCCCTGCCTTTCGAGCCCAGGGCCGGGAGACATGGCGGAGGGTACATTCCTGTGCATGAACTGATGACGCTGCAATCCCTCTGACTGCGAGGTTCCTGGTTCGAGTCCCGACGGTGACAGGATATTCGACACGAACTTGTCTGGTGGGTCGAATTCAGTCGCTGCCTGGAGCACAATTCTATCGGCCGACTGCTCTGACCGGTAATTTTCCGAGGTTTCTCAGATAATACCCAGGCAAATGCCTGAGCAGTACCCTAACAAAAGTACCCTAACCTTAAGCACCCGACTGTTTTCGCGACAATACGTTCGAGTTCAGCTATGGCATTCCCCTTGCATTGATAGGATAAACCACGGAAATCTATCGATCAGAGCAGTTGGCCGTTAGAGTCCTCCTCCATACAATAGTCTGAATTTGATATAGATTTTAAACACAAGATCGATATCTAGCAATCTCGGAAGTCCCAAAAATCTGCAAATCAGCGCAGAGGAAACAGTTGATGTAATGAGATAAATCAAGCTGTATTAGTACCCCAGAATGTAAAAGTATGTTTGTGGAGATCAATACATTAAATTATTAAAACCCTGGAACTGTTAGCACACGGAAAAGCAACATGGATAGATAGGAAGAATTAAATAGTGGTGCTGAAAAAGCTTTCAATATACTTTCTCTCAGTATTTGTGTTTCTTTTAATCCATAGGGTTCAACGCAAAATGTTCTTGCACCGTTTTATAAGTTTACTGTACATTATCAGATAAAAGAATTCAAAGAAAAATGTTCCAGACGTTTTCACAAATACTCGTTTTTAAAATATTATTTCTTTTAAGCCACATTATGAGCCAAAAAATCGCGTTTTGAAAGTAGTGGCGCAAAAACAACACATCTCGCCCTTAGTAACAGTTATGTAATATTATTATTAGTTGTAAATATTATTATATCCGTCTATATTGACTCAGAAGCTAAAATACAATACTTTTCACAGGTTCTTTAGAATTATATATTCCAAATGGTAAATACATTAAATGTCATTGTTAAAATTAATATTACTTTCCTTTTGGAGGCTCGGTATAGTCTATAATTGTATTGAAACAGTTGTGCAACAGAAAAAATTTACTTGGGACTTAATCTTTGGTATCGAATTCAATCGTTTCTGGTAAGGTATTTTGAGGTAAGGAATTTAATCGTGTCGTCGTCTAGCAAGGTGTTGTAAAATAATGTAATTATATGTGAATTTTTTGTAGTGAGCTGTTGAATGTTTGCTGAACCTCGACAACATAAAGAAGAATCCCTATATATCCCAATATTCTGGTCATCAACTTACTAGACCTGCGTTCGTCAATTGTCAGAAAAATGACGTCGGAGCTTCGTTCCTCTTTGCGAGGGCCTCTCGGAGAAGCGGTGCGAGCAAGGGGAGGGGGAGGGGGAGGAGGAGGCGGCGGTCGTCCATAACGAAAACCACTTGGCATTTGCCGGCGATTCAGGCAACATGAGTAGGAGACCATCTACACCCGTTAATTTTGTTTCGGTTTGGGAAGAATGATTTCCTTTTGTAGATACCGTAACAATGGTGGTGTGTTTAGTGAATTCGAATGAAGTGTAGTATTATTAAAGAGTTATTACAGAGGCATTACGCAACTTTGAAACTCAGAACAACCCGCGAGATGAAAGTAATTTCTGATAATTTACAAAAAGCCTGCATCATGAAATGAGAAAACGATTTTGCTGATATAAGCTTATGGAAAAGGAATTGAAGATCACAAGGATTTACAACAACCTCAAACAAAACTTCACTGCATAAATAACCAAGCTTGAAATCCAAATTCTCGCATGTGACCCCTCCTGAGTATCAATTTCTTATCATTAACTAGGCACACAATATATAAAAAAACGTTTTCAGACCGAAAGACTTTATACATGATTCTCTATGAATGTCTAAGCGCTTAATCCGATTATCCGATTTTGAAGCTAGAATTGCCTCACTACACAGTTTTTTTATCACGAAAAACTACCGTGATATTGTTAACTTTATTGTTTTTTCGCAATTAAAAAACTGGAAAGTAGTGTGGTAATTCTGGCTTCGGATTCGAATTCAGCGCTTTGACATACATAAAGAAACATGAGTCAAGTCTTTTGGTCTTTTTTTATTTTACTTATTCACAACTTTTTAAAATTTTGTGTGCCTATGTTATTGATTCGGAATGAACTAAAATTGTTATATTACATAACATTGTATAAATTTTTGTATTAGATTGTTAAAAAATTGTTTGTGTTAGAAGAAGGGAAGTGGAATTACAGTACTGGCTACGATAAATAGAGTCGGATATTGTTTTGTGTTATAAAATAATTCACGTTTATTTTTTTTGAATCATAAACATTTAAATAATAATTTCCATTTAAAAAGTAATTATCGAGAGAACTCTTTTTCTCACTTCCATACCTTATCTTTTATCTTCAATCATGTCGCTGTTTAAAAATGAAGACAAATGTGGCAATAAAGCCGTGTACAGTGGTAATATCAAATCATTAGAATAAAAGTTCGTACAAAAGTACTGTTTACGATTTTTTCAATTGTTCTTTCATATTCCATTTAAATAGTTCTTCAAGTTAAAATAAAATGAAACAATAAATGAACGAATACAATTATCAACAAATTTGTAGATAAGGCAGTTACATATTCCGTATATCAGGTATCATATGTTCAAATTCATCGCGGGGCACTCCAGTTTAGATGTCTACTCAGCACGTTACCAGCAATTCTACGCGACAACCATCAACAACAACACACAGACAATAAGTACAGATCGAAGGAAAAGGACTCTCAACTACAACCACGTAAACGACCCCAAGAGCAACGCTACATCTCTTGTTAGCGAAATTAGTGTAACTACCCCGAACACATTTGTCGACCTTTCCATCAAACCTTTATTTCAATACATTCACAATACCCAATAACTATTTCTCCATCTCACAGTACTTCCCTCTAGTACGTATAATATCATAAATAATAAATCAAGTAACTAAAGCCCTCATTCTTGTAATAACCAATGAAATTTAAACAGTCATGTGGACGTTATGTAACGTCCTGTGCATATTTTTTAAATTTAACAACACTCAATAAAATGAATAATAATATTAACTCTCTCACCTTTCTAAACTGGAATGCGAATGAAATAATCCAGAAATACAGTAATTTAAAATACCTATTAATTAATTTCTTCATAGATGTATCTTTCATTAGAGAAACCAATCTCGCTTCTAAAGAAAAAATTAAATTCTTTGGTTAAACAGTTCACAGAGCTGATAGGCCCTCCCGCACAGCTACAGGAGGAGTAGCTATAATAATTAAACTATATCATGACTTACTCCCTCCACAGATTAGGCCACGTCTCGAAAATATAGCTATTATTCTTCATCAACTAGCAGGTCTCCACTGATCCTTCTTCCAGTTCATACACCCTTTAACATACTCCTGACACAAGCCCAACTTCGCACGATATTCTTCTCCCCAGCCCCCACACTAGCATTATGTGACTTCAATTCCAAACACGAGAACTGGGGCAGTAGAACCTCTTCCCTAACGAAAAAATTCTAGTGAACTATATCATAATCCAAAATCTGTCTTTGCACCGTATTTAACCTTGCTCTAAAATATCTTCCAGCACATGCTCTTTCATATCTAACTGATATCTTTATCTGTTGTCTAAGACAGGTTCTTCCCCTAATGCTGGAAAAAGTTAATAGTAATTCCCCATTTTAAAACCAAATAAATTTCCAAAACTTCCATCAAGTTGCAGACCAATTTGTCAACTACCAACATTTTTTCAAAAGCTTATCTTAATCAGATCAAACGTCTACCTTGATAAAATAAAAGCAATTTCGCCGTTTTCTCGCATCATTACAATTCTTTCTCTATACTGTGTAAACAGTAGTGAAAAAATAAAAACCATAAAACCCAAGTCACGCAACATAAGTACATTTACAAGTAGCTTCTTAAACAAACTGAATGAAAAATACCCATTTTTCAATCATTTAAATTTCTAGAAGAAAGACCCTTTACAATGTTTTAGGGCTGTTACAAGAGTGCCATAAATTAAAGTTGCAATGAATGTCTTTGTTCTTACTGTCAACAAGTCAGAGATATTTTTCGACAACTGGTAGTGTTTTAGAAGGCCTTTTGTCCAGGTCATATTCAACGTAACGGTCTCCACATTATTTTCCTTTTGTTTCGGAGAGTGTATCTCGGAGAAAATTGATTGGGAAAGAAAAACAACTCGCAGGGAAGTTTTTTAGGAAGTATAAATATTATGTTTTATTAATTACTAGTGGACCCGGCAATGCTGCGGCATTGCAATGTAATATACTTCCCACGCTACTGGTGACTGGATTGCTAATGACGTTTTACGCTACGGTCTGGAAAAAATGGGAAGATGAAAGACTTTCTCGCGAGTATGGGTTTGTTCTATTCTTGATTTGGTCATGATTACCATGAATCCTATTTTTAAATAGTTCTCTTTCAAGTTTCAGCATTAATTCGCTATGACAATGTCTCGGAGATATTTGATTTACTTGTCCGAGATAACGTTTAAGTAGTAATTCCGACTGATATTCCACAATGAGAGGGACAGATGTAGCGAAAATACGCTACGCGAGAGCGAAAGCGAGACACCATAGACATGAATGAGTCAAAAACTACATTCACCATAATCATTGTTTTATCTTGCTACTGGTTGTGAAGTATAGAGAGAGTATGGTTATGCTGCGGGGAAAAACTGCGATTACGTGACAGAAAAACTCTTATTGCAAAGCCCTTGAAACGAAAAAGTCAATCAATTCTGTCCCTATATGTAGTAAATTACTTCCTCCAACACGTTGTATAATCATAATACATGATTTGTGGGTCCTTAATGCGGAATAATCGATTGTTGACAAACGTCTGTCCACCTGCCTGTAAAAAACGCTAGCAGGATTTTCATCCGTATTGATATTTCGCGATCTACCTGGCTGGTGTCTCGGCAATTTGAATTTGAAACCGCTTTCAATTTTGGGGGCACCAGAGACAAGATATTCAAGAAGCACCAGAGAAAAAGGGTTCATTTTCAAAATTTTCAAGAAAATAGCATAAAATTGCTTTATTAAATTTTGAACTCTGATAGTGAAAAAAAGAATGGTGCACTTTTTTTGTTGTAAAAATCCCTGATTTTACAAAAGTTGCAAAGGTTAAAAAAACAGGTAGCCCTCCCAGCGGGATACCGGCCAATTAGGGCAAGCTCTAAACTCCCGATAGGTCTCCCGACCCGCGTAGTAGTGTGCATGAATCTGTGTATGCCTGTGTGAAGGGAGAATGAGGAGGCAAGGATGAAGAAGGAAAGAATGTATGTTTATAAGGTCGTTGGGTCGAGGCGCGGCGAGACAGCCCTTCGCTGCAGGTGGCCTCGCTACGGCGCGAAGGGTAAGGGGCGGGGCAGCGAGGGCGGGCAGCGCGGGGCGGGGCGGGGAGGAGCGGAGCGGCGGCGCGGAGCGGGGGCGCAGCGGGGCGCAGCGGGGCGAGGCGGGTGCGGAGCGGGGCGGAGCGGGGCGGAGCGGGGCGGGCGGGGCGGAGCGGGCGGAGCGGGCGGGAGCGGGGCGGAGCGGCGGAGCGGGGCGGAAGCGGGGCGGGGAGCGGGGCGGAGCGGGGCGGAGGCGGGGCGGAGCGGGGCGGAGCGGGGCGGAGCGGGGCGGAGCGGGGCGGAGCTTGGACGGAGGCGGGCGGAAGCGGGGCGGAGCGGGGCGGAGCGGGGCGGAAGCGGGGGGAGCGGGGCGGAGCGGGCGGAGCGGGGCGGAGCGGGGCGGAGCGGGCGGAGCGGGGCGGAGCGGGGCGGGAGCGGGGCGGAGCGAGGGCGGAGCGGGGCGGAGCGGGGCGGAGCGGGGCGGAGCGGGGCGGAGCGGGGCCGGAGCGGGGCGGAGCGGGGCGGACGGGGCGGAGCGGGGCGGACGGGCGGAGCGGGGCGAAGGGGGCGGAGGCGGGGCGGAGCGGGGCGGGAGCGCGGGCGAGGAGGGCGAGAGGGGCCGAGGCAGGGGCGGAAGCGGGGCGGGAGGAGCGGAGCGGGGCGGGCTAGAGCGGAGCGGGACGGAGCGGAGTGAAGGCGTGGAGTGGAGCGGAGCGGAGCGGGGCAGGGCGGAGCGAGCAGGGGCGGGGCGGGCCGAGCGGCTGGGAGGGCTGGCTGCCTCCGACGCCGCTGGAAGTTTTACGACGTTTCCAAGCAAAGCTCCGTAAAAAGCGCGCTTTGTTTCGTTCCGAGAGGCCTTGGTTGCGTCGGCCGCGCCTCGCGGGGTCGTCACTCCAGCGCCCGCTTCGATTCGCCCGGCCCCCTCCCGCCCGCCCCGCCAAGCCGACCAACCACGCACCTGCCGCCCTTGCCATCCCGCCCCGCCCCGCCCCGCCGTTCACGCCATTCCAAGCCCAAGTTTAATTTAAGATCTTGTGGTAATAACATGACATGTTACATTTCTCATGAAATTGAGATATTCGTGTATTATGGTATTCGTGAATGGGCAAGTGCAATTCGTAAATTAATGTTATTTATGCCAATGTGTTAGAACGCAATCGCTAATCCTTTACTTGCTTTTTCTCAAAACTTACGTTTAGTGGCATAGAATGTTATTACACCGAGGTCTTCAATTTAATTCAATTGTATTGTAACTGGAGGTGCTCCAACACCACACACTGTCTCGCTATATTATGCTACAGTTATGTAATATTATGTCACAATGTTTTTCTTACACTAGAAATGTCACTTTATATCGTAATTTTTGGTTTTGAATTCATAGTATTAAGACACCAGTGTATTCACGAACATAACCTATGAGTATTTTGACCTTAATATATACTGCTTAATCTGTATGCGAGAAAGTAAAAAGTGAGTATATATTACGATCCATCGACGGCGGTGGTGGTAGCGGCTTTTGCTACAGCGCGCTGTTGCCAGCAGGGAGTTGATAAATTGACCATAGACAAATTTCAAAGACAACTAGAACATCCATTACTACAGGTCATCCAATATATTGTATTATGAATGCATTCAAAAACTCAAAGAAAAACTTTGGAGCTGAATCTGAAAAATTAATATTGTTTAAAATTTTTAAAATGGCAAAATTTGACGCCAAATGATGCAAAAACTACTCATATTTTCAAACCACTGAACAAGGCCTTATTTTAAGATCTTTTTTGATGAACACATTTCATTAAGAAAAAAGTTTTATCTTAGAATTGTACTTTTACGAAAACATACAAAAAATTGAATATTTACAATTTTCGAAAAATCTGTGATTTCAACGAACACGAGACCTGCACCATTCTTTTAAACGCCCTTTGCACTAACGGAAATCAAAATTTAATTAAAAAATTTGGTGCCTTTTTTTTGAAAAAAAATTGTGTAAACAAAATTTAAAATTGCATATTTTTCGTGCAAAATGGTGTGAAAAGTACTCAATTTTCGAAAAATTGTACATAACCTAATTTCAAAATTTTTCTTTAAGAATAGATGTATTAAATAAAAAATCCCTAACTTCATTAATTTATGTGTAGGAAGACGTCGAAAAAAATTTGGGAGTTTTCGAAAAAGGAATTTCAATGAAAAAAACGCTATCCAACTACAAAATTTAATTAAAATATTTGGACACACTGTTTTGACAATTCACTCCATGGGCTTCGTGTAAAATACTCCCAAGATTAAAATATTGATTTCAAATACAAGGGGTCGCAACATCAAATCGATTGGGGAATATTAGTTTCGGAGAAAAACAGCTAAGCGGTATGGCTGCTAGCGCTGTTCACGGATAGACGGACGGGCAGACTCTGTCGTCAATCGGTTTTTAGGAATCAATGTTTCACAAAACAAGAATTCTGATTTCAAACTAATTAAAACTAATAGTACACGAAAAGAAAATAGTTTCCATTCAGTTTGCCATTTCAAATAAACAGCTCTGTACTCCATTGAAAATGAACTGTGTGATATTGACTGGGGTTAAGATAAGAACATTTTTAGGTCTTTTAATTCAGTGAAACCTTAAATGGAACGTCCATTTAAATGAATTGAACACTAAATTAAGTTCTTTCTGCTACGCTTTCAGAATTCTTTCAAATTCAGCCAGACCTCATACTGCTCGTAGTACATATTTCGTGAATGTTCATACCCTCCTGAGATATGAAATAATATTCTGAGAAAATAGCTGAGATTATAGCATCCAGTCTTTTAAATTATAAAAAAGAATTGTACTAATATTAAAGAAATCCCATCCACGTTATTCCTGTAAGCTTCTCTTTATTAATCTAGGTATTTTACCATTACCTTGACTCTTGATATATGAATCAGTGTTTTTTGACAAAAAAGGCTTAATTTTATATATTTTCAGGAAAGTCGATGTCTATAACTACAGCACTCGACGTAGTAATCATATTCATCAGGTGACAGTAACAACGGCTCACTTCAAAAAGTTAACATACATGAACATTATTTTACAACACCTTGCCAGATGACAAAAGATTAAATTCGATGCAAAAGTTTTTAGTCCCAAGTAAAATATTTTCTGCTGGACAATTGATTCTATAGTTAGCGACTATACCGAGCATCCAAAAACAAAATAATATTAATATTAACTATGACATTTAATGTTATATATCATTTGTATTGTATAATTGTAAAGAACCTGTAACAAGTATTGTACTTCAGCTTCTGGGTCAATGATTAGGAAATAGGGGGAATGGAGGCAGATGTTCTACTTAGGTGCAGTGGGGTGATTTGGGTGCAAGGAAAGTTACCGAAATGCTTTCAATTACATTGCATGTTACAATTAAAACTCCAGGTTCCCAATGCGCTTTGTCTGCAGGTGCATCACCTAAAAATCCTGTCCTTAGTAATTTCAACCAAGAGTACACCGACAAGGCAAAAAATGAAAACGGAGTCCGATCAGCCATTTATTCACATAATTTCAAATTAATGCACTAACTCTAACAGTTAAAACCGCATAATTGTATTCCATATTACTTTCCTTAAGAGAGCTTGAAAAATCTGAGAACCTTTCACTCTCATTTACATTTACGAAATCATTCATATTTACGGACTACCTCATAATAAAAGGAGTAAACCGCAAATGAAGATGAGAAATAAACAACTGTATTAATGAAATTCACTACATTATGACACAAACTGGGGAAAATTATGATTGCTTGCATACCTGCTCACAAAGAAATGTTTGGCAATGAAGTTGCCAATTTAGAAGCCAAAATTGCTGGGACTTATAAATTTACTAGATTTACCTAACCGAAATGAAAAAAAATTGAGGACATCTGGGAAAACTTCAATAACAAATTAATCAATCAGAAATTGTTAGCCTTTTACGCACATATATCCAGCAACATCCATCAGACAATAAGCTCATTAAGATTCAGTAAGAAAATTGGCCATAGGGAGAAAACAAACTTTTCAAGATTAAGATCTGAGTATTCCAAATTAAGCCATTTTATCATATTGCGAAAATTATCTCCCTCGTCATGTGCACTTTGCAATCTCGTACATTGTGGTCACCTTGATATCAGGGGGGGGGGGACTTTGATGTCTCCTTGACACTATCTTTATGTGATGAAGCAGCTGCTTCTGTTGACTTAATACATTTCCTGGTCGGCAGTTGGCTATTCTGGATGTTTATGAGCGCCAACAGACAAATTACAGTTTCATAAGATTCATAGCTGGGGCTGTGTTTTGTTTTAGAATTCGTAAAGTATATTTTGAAGACATTCGTTCGGCGTAAAATTACAATATTAATACGGGAGAAATTGGCTCGTGACAGAACGGCTTTATTTCTTCGTGTGTCTGCCCGTCCTTTTGTTCGTCTACCCGTCCATTCACCCGTATTGAGCTTTTGAAGTGATGTCTGAAGTGTGATAACAGGGATAGAAATTACAGTTCATAACATTACGTACTAATGCGAGGAAGAACATACTGTTTTATCGACACTATTTTCTTTAAATTTTGCGAATGATTGGAGCTAAATACACTGAATTCCATGAAATAAGTGTTAAGGTCATATTTTAGTACTTGAAAAACTACTTGAATACTCTTATAATGTTCAAGTAGAATAATAATATTTCGAAACCTTACAAATAATGCTAGAAATTGGAGCAAGGTGGAAACTCTCTTCATTTTACTAACTATATGCATTACATCGCACAATAGAAAAAAAACTGTAGAGAAGTTAGAATAAAAAAGTACAATATATGCAGCATACGGAAAAATGTATCTTCCATGTAGCCCCTTAAATATCTTAACATTTACATAATTACAATTGAGAAGTTCGGGGCCCCATAATAACTGACGTTCCACGTTACATTAGAAATGTGTGGTGATTGCATTAACAACACTGCACATAAACTGAGTGGGCTGCACATAAATATTATGAATGCATTTCCATTGTAATTTTTCACACATTAAATCCAATCTGATATAAAGAGATCCTTTGCATATCATTGATAAGAAGGATATAATAAGTCTATAGTCTTAATTTCACAATGTCAGAAGTCATCCCTTTCACCATAATGCTTCAATTACGACCAAATTACAAGAAAGGAGGGTATATTTTATATTTATATCAGAAATGCAAGGCCAGACACCAACTAGGTGTAAACCTTAACCGATTGGGTAAACCCACGAAAACTTCAATCAGCGTAGGGCCTTAATACACGTAAAACTCATAGACAGGAAGGGCGAAAACATTCTTCATTTGCAAACTTTGAAATTTTCACGCCTAACCTCCATTGACCCTCATAAAACCCGATTGACACAAACTCGGTCTTACCTCGTACCTTTTCGAGTCTCGAGCGCTGGAGATAAGTTTATTCTTCCCGGGAAACCGCGACATAGGATGTAGAGAGACGAACGCGCGAAATCATGTTTACATTTCTATGTACAGTACTTCTGAATGTCGCTGAGAGAGCGCAGCACCGACTGGACAAGGGACTTCAATTTCCAGTACACGCCAGTTTCGTTGCTACAGCTACTCGTTGAAACACGAGCTACATAATAATTTAGATTTAGATTTATTTAGCCAAAAAACAGTAAAAATTCTATATGACGTATGGGGGAGTTGTCGGTCGTTGTATTGTTTCTACATTGGACAGAGAATTTTTGGCGAAGTCTAAACTTGTTAGTCATCATTCAAAATCAGAGCATTATTGACTATCTTCATCAACCACATAATATATACGTTTTAATGCGCATTGAACGTGTGGCGATAATATCAGCTAACACTGACCACGCGGGGTTTTAATAGCAGTGAACGGTTAATAAGGGGATAATAACAATAATGGTTTATAAACGTCAGAATCTAGCAACGCCAAGCACGTGCCATATAATACTGTTCTAGATATATGTATTGTTTGTAAACAGATTCTATCGTTTCCAAGTGCTGACAACATACTTGTTACATTATCGGAACCAGGATGGTTTAACATTGCATGATTCCACTCGTATAAGTGGCACTGCAAATATACTTCTCTCCCAAAAGGTAATAACTATTTTGAAGCCTTAACTGGAA
The DNA here is from genome assembly GCA_017312745.1 of Gryllus bimaculatus. NCBI lineage: Eukaryota > Metazoa > Arthropoda > Insecta > Orthoptera > Gryllidae > Gryllus > Gryllus bimaculatus. The sequence continues at coordinate 1,493,452 of BOPP01000255.1, read as the reverse complement.
GAATGAATGGGTGGAAAATAGAAAGATGAAAAGAAAAGTTTAAGGGCAAAAGGAATATAGAAGGAGCGTGTGATTGAAAAAATGCAGTTGAAAAATGTTTTGAAAAGAACGGCTTCAAATTGAATTTATATTTTTTTAGTTTGCTTATAAAAATGGCAAAGGTTTCATTTTTGTTCAACTCTCTTAATTTTCGAAAATTGTTCAAGTTAGGGAAAGTACGTGCTAGTGCAAAACCATTAATTTCCTTCAAAGTTGCATTATGTTTGTAATGGATGACCTGTTTTTGAGAGATAAACAAATGAAAATTAATTTTTGTAATACTTTCATCATATGCTTAGGAAATAGAAACAAACGCAGTAATTTGAACAATAATCCTCGATCGCTGTCGTCGGGATTCCTAGCGTCTGTCCCACATGTAACGTGACTCTCGTAGTTAAATTACTCGCTCGAGATTTTTTTCTCCGAAGTACCTACCTTAGGAATTCATACGTTTATTCAGCGTAGACTACCTACACGTTGTTTTGTTTGCTTTTGCATTTTGTAACGCCCTATAGCAGTGGGCTAACCGTTTCAACTCATCACTAGAATACGCTTGTGAACTACTCGAAAGAAGAGAGTTCCTCAACAAACTTCTATACATTGAAGATAGCGTTAGTCAGCAATACAGTAACATAAGGAACATTTGTTCATGACATGTGAAGAATTATCAAATTTAACTTGGTTGATAACCAAATTGTTATCTTTTGAAGTTATAACATGAGCCTTGTACTTACGCCCAATTGCCATGAACTTTGCAATTAAAATTTGTTACCGAACTAAAATTCGTCCCAACCCATTCGTTCCCTGTTAATTCGTCCCATTCCATATTTGCTGATTCAAACCAGATCAAATTCGTGGATTTTCAAGGGCGAAAAAATCCTTCGCACGCCTTCATCCGGTGGGGAAGTAAATCCCGCTGTCCCGTGTTGTAGATTTACTGCATTTCAAAATATGTCATTTTAGAAATAATGAAGCACAATAGACTACCTAAAGAAGTGCTGCAGTACAACTCAACAGGAAGAAGGAAAGTAGGAAGGCCACGTAGAAGTCGGTTTTATATTTGAATACGGAACAGGCAAGCGCCTAATTCTTGAAGTGCACAAGAAGAAAAAGTAGATAAAGAAAAATAACCTCAAGACTGAAAAAATAATCTGAGTTAAATTGAAATCGCCTGTTTCGACACCCTCGTGATGCTTCTCTCTCCGCTAGTGGGTGATATTTGCTTGGTCAAACAAAGAGCGGGCCTGATGGCCGAATCTCGCTACACAATACATTAACTAACTCCAATTCCCACATTCTCGTCAGCGGCACAGAATTACTAAGCCTTTGAGACATTTTGGCAAAGAATTTAAAAAGGTATTGGCTACTCTTGTTCGAAGAGCAAAATCCGACCAGGAGAAGAGTTTGTGAATCCGCGCGGCGCGTAGGGTGGCGAAGGGCCACTGTGTGGTCACCTTGGCTGACCTTGAGGGCGCGGCGGGCGCGAGTGGGCGCGCGAGTGGCGTGCAGCCTCCGACGCAAAGCAGCAGCGCCCAGCGGCCGCCCGCTACGAACAAGGGATGCGACATCGATGTCAATTATTGTTTTTATAAAAACATCGATTTTTTAAATATCAATGTTTTAAAGCCTTTCTGTCATCATTACGTTTAGAGCTCAATGTTTGCTCGGTGTTTTCGTTTTTTTTTGTAAATGAAACAACAATAATCACTTTTTTTTAAAAAATTTAAGATCGTAACAACTACTAGGTCATTAGCGAGCACTATTTGGTGTAAGAGTACGGTAACTATGAGCATGACATGATATGATGATGATAGGGGGGGGTGAAAGGACGAACACAATACAACCATGCCCGAGGCAGAACTCGAACCCGCGATCCTTGGGTCTGAGATCGCTACGGCACTACTGCCTTACGCCACCCGGGCTGGCAATAATCACAATTTTGTAAGATAAATTATTCATATGTGACGGTGGTGATTCACGGGTTTGAAGTTTGGAACGGACCTTCATCGAGCAGAGCAGAGCAGAGCATCTCTTGGCTGAGCGTTGGCCCCGATAACCTGATATTTCCTACGCTCGACTTCGCATCGCGCGGAGAGGCTTCAACGTGTGCGACGCCATAGGTGTAGGTCCGTACGCGTCCCTCCTCCCCGTTCCCTTTTCGACGAGCTGAGGAAGCTCTCAACCCCTGAGATGGCCCTCAGCGGTAGGGCGTCCAGACGCAGTTTCTCGCGAGCCCGAAAAATTAGTAGATATCAGTGCTATTTGTCTCCAAACTGATTTTACAACCTGTTAATAAAAATATTGGTGCCAAAAATAGTTATAAATAAACAAGCGTTAATTTCATTTTCGTCGACAAAATAATGTAGTGCGCCAATTTTTTGAACTACTCCTCTTATAAGAAATGGTTTGTTAAGTGTGTTTCTTTTTCTTTTTTGCCAGTTAAATCTTAATTAGACTTTCAACACGACCGCCAGTATCGAATTCAATTTTTCTCACGACAAAATTACAACTAGACTTCATTAAATCAAATTTTAAAAAATCGATGTTTAAAAGCATTTGAACTATGTTTTTGAACATTGATATTTTAATTTTGAACATCGATGTTTTGTTACCGATGTCCCATTCCTACTACAAACCCCAACGCAATGCCTGCGGGCAACCATACGTCAGGAAGGCAGGGCCACGGAGAGAGCGAGCCGTTCATTGAAGTCTCCGGGCACAGCAACTCCTATGGCCCGTTGATTGATTGTTAGTGATTCCGGGCGCGTCAACAGCTAAGGTTATTGTTCCGGTTAGTGTAGTGAGTGTTTTTATGGCGGGATGTAACGGTACTATTCCCCTGCTAACTGGCGAGTCCGGCGCCGACCTAGGTCACCTTGTGGAGATTTTCTCCAGCCAGTTATCTCCCCCCAGCAAGGCATCGTCCCAGCCAGGCAAGCTTCAAGTTCCCGACCGGTCTCCCGGTAAGTGTGGTACTCTAGTACATGTTAGTGTGCGTGTGTAAGGGTGAGGTTAGGACAAGGAAGGAAAGATCTCGCGCGGTCCGTGGTTAGTTTACTAACGTACTGCTTCGACATCACCTGATGTTGATCGGAGAAACCATAGAAAACTTCTGGTCAGAGCATTCGGCAGCTAGAATTCTCGCCCAGACTACAGCTGAATTGGATATGTACCTACTGTCCGAAATTTTGCCACCGTCGGGACTCGAACCCTATGATCTTCTAGTCATTGGCATTACAGTGCCATTAGTAGATGCCCTGAGCTATTTCTCCCGGTGTTATGGTCATTAGTACCGTTAGAATGTAAATGTTTTATTCCAGTCTGCTCCCCCCATTGGACGGTGAGATACGGTTCCATTCTATACGATGAATTACGTGGGATTCTCCTCTTAATGTATCTCCACTCGAAGGGAACCATCTAACCGGGATAAGCTCTACGTTTCTCTACATGGGCGATAGTAAATGTATGTAAGTGTGTGTGTGTGTGTGTGTGCGCGCGCGCGTGTAAGGGTTGGGAATAAAACAAGGAAGAGGGAAGAAGTATCGCGCGCGGTCTGTGGCCCATTGGTAAGGGTATGCAGCGACATTCGCCTGGAATCGATAAAAGAAACCACGGAAAGCCACTAATCAGAGCAGCGGCTGAACTGGAGCTAGCTATGTGGCTGGTAACTAAAAGCCTAGGAGCTGCCGGTACCAGCGCAAAGACAACGGTAATGCCGGCCGTGAGCGAAGTGTGGCGGTGCGGGGCGGACTGGGGGGGGGAGCTTCCGGGCGAAGGGCGGCCGTTGTCCGCCGGCGGTGATTTCGGGGCGCGCACGCGCCCACGCGTGGTGCCGGCCCCTCCGCGCACGCCACCGCATCGCATCGCTTGCCTCAAACGCACGGGGGAACCAAAGGAAAGCCGAAGAAATGCTCGAGTAGCGGTCGTGCGAAGGACAATGCCCTGCCTATGCTTCGCCGTAAAATAAATTGGACATACGAAAGAACCTCGCTAATCGGAACCCCGCATATCCAAAATTTCGGATAATCGCAACAAAATTCGGGAGGAAGGAAAAATAAACAAAATAACTAAAATGCTAATGTGTAGTGTAACGAAAGGATTGTATAATTACTGTAGAAGTGAACAACTAATAATTGAAACACCTGTTCACGAAATTAAACGGTTATTGCACGGTGTCTCTCACAAGTTTATGTAGCAGTAATTTTCTCTTAACATTTTTACTTAGCTATTAGCATTTGCAAAATCGGTAATCTTTTGCCGTAAAGGAACGGAATCTGCTTGATGATGCGAATTGATGATGCAATCGCTACACATGTTGCCATTTTCTTACATTACATATATATACGAACGAGATATATATAGTATATATATACTATATATACTATATATATATACTATATATATTATATATCGTTCGTCACTGTAGTTTTCATCTTCATTCACAACCACGTACTCTGGAGTAGTGGTACCAGAAAATATTCACTTTGATATACAGGCATTACAGCAGATGTAAATTAGGATATTTCACCGTTTATGACAATATTTACTTTTCACACCGTTCACCTTATATGACAATATTTAAAGCACATTGCTTATAAATATAACAGAGTGAAGAAATCTCCGCTAACGTAAATATTAACAATCAAAAGTTTAAAGAAAAAAATTGGAGCTATTTTTGAAAAAAACCTTTTGTAATTTTTTAAAATTGTACATATTGCTTGCAATATTGCGCGAGAACTACTAAAAGTTTCAAAAAATGTACACGACCTTAAAAAAAAGAACTCAATGTGGAGAACAAATTTTGTTTGAAGCAAAAATCTCTATATTCAATTTTGTAGTTGTGAGAAGACACCCAAAACATTCTGAAATTTTAAAATTCTGAAAAACTCATGGTGAAACCTGAAAATCGGATCTACATCACCGTTATAAGAGCTACACTCTTCCATGAAATGTAAGAAAAGATTTTTGAGCCGTTTCAGAGGTCATTTTGAAAATGTCGGTGTGCTTCATGTAAAGTAGCCCCGAACTTTAAAGATTTTTTGTCAAAATATCAAAGATTCGACTCGAGCCAGATCGACAGGGGTTTCTTCAATTAGGAAAAATTCCTACGTATGATTTAGGTGCTAGTAGTGTTCACAGACACCCGACGAACGGACGATCGGAATTTTAAAGAATCTCGTTTTCTGTATCTGGAGACCCCAAAACATGAACAAATCTTAACTGTTACAGTACATTATACGGTCAAAAAAGGATAACACAAAGTTTGCCTTGATAACATAAAAATGAGCTCCTAATAATAAAATAATTAAACCATAATCAGCGATGAAAATAAATGGATTGTATAAATTAAAACCCAGAGCTGAAAGCCATCCAATATACCGCCTTATAAAATCATAAAAATAAGATTATACATCTATCTCATTTATCATTAAAATATTATATATGGAACACAATGGATATTTGGTACGAAATTAATTATTTCAAAGCAAACATCACATTTCAATGCATTAAATGTGGCTTTTTTTAGTCACGAGGCAACAAATTTTTCAATTATTTTTCTTCTTTCGTACGTAGCAATGGACGGTACGAAAGCTTTGGTGCTAGTTCCTTTCCAGAAACCTCTATTTTTATTTTTGAAAATTCCAAAAAAATCGTGTTGAAATATTGGGTTGAGACAACTACATTTGCTAGTGTCGGCCCGAGTTCGAACCCAACGGCGCTTCGGTAGTTCAGTGGTATGGCTGATGGTGAGTTAGCACGAAGTTCGTAAGTTACATTCTTGGCGCGGAAAAAAATTGCTGCTTGAAAACACGTTTGCAAAGTTTAGGTGGTAGTACAATAGAGCGCGGACAGTTAATAACGCGACAATAATGCGATAAAGTATGTACTTTTGTAGCACCACTAAATTTTAAAAAAAATATACGTTATTTTTAAAAATGCTCCTTGTTTTAGCTTTCTAGCTATTTTAAGGCAAAAAACTCAATCTTCAACTTTCTAGTTTTAAAATGTTAGTCTTTTGCAATTTTCGAATACACGGATGCCGAACAATTGAACTATTACCAATTTTTTGCTACTGAGGAAGATAAAATATAGACAATTTGGACCAGTTTGAGAAAGCAATTCTTTTTTTAAAAAAATAATTGCCTATATGTCACTCAAAATACCCGAGAACTTGTAACCCGAAAAATTGTAATTGACTTTTCTCAAGATGTCTTTAAAGAATACATTTTATTAAGGAGTGTCATTATATTGTATTTTTGCTATATTCTATATTGCAGCTGTAAAAATATAGGATTTTACAATTTTTGAAAATAGAGAATTTGAACAAAAATGAGACCTGCACCATTCTCTTAAGCATCGCTTACGTTTGAACACAGTTTAAACAATAAAATCGGAGCCATTTTTGAGAAAACTTTGAAAATATTGAGGCTTCACATAAAGTACCCCTGAAAATCAAAATATTTCAAACTCAGAAGGCCTCGGGTTCCTTTAAATTTATCGAGGAATGTCAGTTTCAGAGAAAATCGGCTGAACGGTTTAAGCGCTAGTTTTGACCACAGACGGACTGACGAATTGCCGGATATGCAAATGCTTTACTGTCAATCGTTGGTTTTGTTTTTTCAGCATCACAACACCCACCCCGCATGGGAGACTATGACTGCGTATGTGGTGACGGTCTCTGGGGCAGAATTGTAGACGACAATCCGGAATCTGAGTTTCTCGGTGGCACTCACGTCGTTAGCTTTAAGGCGGAGGCAGTGAGTAAACGATGCTAAGCTCCTGGTTGCCGGCATGCTCGAGAACCCACCAGTCGGGCCTATTGAGCGTGGACCTTTGGGCAGAATCCGACAAAGGAGATTCTTCTGAATGCTCTGGAACCCACATGTAGAAATCTGGCGGGAACCTGATACCACCCGTCAGATCGCCCAGGTTCTGGAGATCCATCAATAACCTAAAGGCGCAGTGCCCTCGGCTTCGTCGTGGCAGAGGCGCGACACTCAAGGCGAAGAGAAGGGACTTGTCCCGGCGCATGTGAGTGGCGCTTTGATTCTACTCCGGTGCAAGCCCAGAACGCTAGGAGATCCGAGCTGATAGGGCAGCCCCACCCAGGCATCGAATGGCGGTGGGGGTGACCGCGAGGGTAAACTGGCGGGATCCGGACACCAGCTTGGCAGCGTGCTTGTGCGTCGTCGGGGGGGTTAGGTTAAAAAAGAAAGCTTAGAGACCGAACCCAGGATCTTGCGCCCCCTGGTAAAACATATAATAGTGTGGAGCAGTAGCCCACGCGAAGTCCAGCATCACAGGACTCTGACTACACATCGTGTTAGAGAAAGGGATTTAATATAAACAAAACTTTATCCACTTATTCGTCACCAGTGTCCGGCAATAAGAGTTTTTCTGCCGAAAATTCGCCGTTTCTCGGCGCACGATTTCAACAGTTTCTTACGAAGTAATGGCGAGAAAGTAAAATTGTTTGTTACTAAGATAATATAGTTAAAATGTGGTTATTCTGTATGGATAAAAATTGATTTGAAATACAAAATTATTATTTAAACCAGGGTTGCCCAAGTGGCGGCCGGCGGTGTGTGCCTCGCGTAGTGTTGTTTCTGAAAAGTGGAAATCCCTTGCAACCATGTCGAGAGATAACACTGCGCGCCTAAAGCACCTGCCCCGTCGGAGTCAATTTAATGTAAAAATGGGTAAGGATTAGGTGTAATTATTTTTTTCTAGTAAATTCAGAAATTCAAAATAATCTCAATGTGTTTCACTGCGGTATGCATGATACGGCCTGATATCATGCAAGGTCCCGTCCCCCCGTTTCAGGGCCGCCGAGATCAACAACACGGGGTCACGGGTGGATAGCCCGAGTACAGAATACATGGCCCAGAACCATAATACAGGTTTTGTTTTGGCCCCTAAGAACTTGCAAATTGGATCTAATGATCTAATCAATATTAAATATCTTCCAAATTTCCTTCATTATGGAATGTGAGTAGTATGTAATAATACAGTCATTGCAAACTATTTTACAAGCATGATTGTGAGATTTTTTGAGAGAACTTTATTCGCATCTTAAGAGGCAGTGCCCAAGAAAGCAAATAAGCGGACGTAAATGATTGTATAAACCAGGGTTGTCCAACAGACGGCCGCGGTGTCATTTATTATGTCTCGCGAAAGTTTATTAAGTAAAAGTGAAAATCTTTGCATCCATGTCGCGAGAGAACAGCAGACACCTAGCGCACGCACCTTCATGGGATCAACACCTCTTTAATGTAAAATTAGGTTCCGTTTGTATTTAAGATTTTTTCTAGTAAATTCATAAATTAAAAATCATCTACTTATGTTTCACTGAGGTATGCGATATCACGCCTGATTTCACAAATGGTTCCTTCCCTCCCCCCCCCCGTGGTTCCCACCAGTTTCAGAGCAACCAAGAAAACTGCCGTGATCAACAATACGGGGAAGTAAGACTTAGATGACTCGAGTAATGTACATATGGTCCGCAACCGCATTAAAGATTTTAGTTGTGACCCTTGACGCCTTGCACGTTTTCCTGGTATAAACTCTCCCACCTCTTCCCCAAAGCAACAGAACAATGTGTATGTGTCAGGCGAGTAGATATCCTCTCAGTTCGGTGCAGGATGGCCCCCCTCCCTTCCTTTCCACCACACCCCCTCGGGCGAAGACAGTCGCGCTCATCGCCAATAGCGCCCCTCCCGTCTTCGCGCGCACAGCTTCTGGGCTGTGGGTGAGTATCAGGAGTGAAATTCGCAAACGGGATCAACTTCAGTAGTTCAACTTTAATATTGAGCTCTGGCCGCAAACGCTCATCCAATGTTTCCACGTCACATTGGTGTCTCACATATTTTATGATGTACCACTATTATTTATCTTAAATACGAGAAAAATAGAAGCCTGAAGAAAAGTCATAAAGTGCAATTACTATCAACACAATTCGTGATTTTCACTTTAGATCAAGGATAAAGGTCTCTTCTCTAACCAATGATTTTTTTACGACCCGATAACGATTTGGGAAAACATTTCGGCTAATATGATTTCAACACTTTCTAGTTTATGGTCATGATACCCTTTTTTTGGTTCATCAAATTGATAAAGCGTAATATCAATTTACTACGACTTTCTTAATTCACTTACTTTGATTATACATTTGATTGATAATGATTCCGGGCACGTTTACTTCTAAGGTAATACGTTCTGTAAGTGCAGTGCATGTTCTTTCTGGGTAGGTGGCGGTAATCTTATCCCACTTTAAGGCAAATCCGCAACCAACCTACCGTCGGTTAGAGGGGTTTTCCCTGACCCCAGCCGGGACAAGCTCTAAGCTCCCGACCGGTCTTCTGGCATGTGTGGTAGTGTACTCGCAGTGCATGTTAGTGTAAGTAGGGGTGTACGTAAGAGTGAGGATAAAGCAAGGGAAAAGAAGGAAAGATCACGCGCGGTCCGTGGCCCGTTTGTTAGGGTACTGCTGTGGAATTCGCCTGGTGTTGATTGGAGAAAACACGGAAAACTACCAAACAGAGCAGACGGCCGCTAGACGTCTCCTCCAAACAGCGGCTGAATTCGCCCTATGCAGCTACTGTCGGAAATCCTGCCACCGTCGGGACTCGAACTTTGGACCTCCCGATCAGAGGGACTGCAGTGGCATCAGTTGATGTCCTGATCCATCTCTCCAGGTTTGATTATACGACATAACTATTTCCTTCTATATAAAATAATCAGATTCATGGAAACGAAGGGCGTTAAAAAATGTGTTTCATTAATCTGACCGTCGTTATCAGGGTGAGTGCGTGTTGCTTTTATTTGTCACGTGAAAATAATACAGGAACCAGAATTGTGCAAATAAAAGACTTTCGATCTCACACACAAACTCTGGAGAATAAGTAGTAACACTTTTCACGTAAGTATTAATTAATATTCAATTATCTTACAAGCGTTAGCTTAAAATACTGTCATCACTAGGGGGCGGATTGTAATGAAATATATTTTTTTTCCTTTCTCTTTAGAACAATACCTTTTAGTATAGAAATTAATTTTGTTATGTCAAAAGAAAATGATGCAACAAATGTTCTCTACAGAATGTCTGAGTAGCCTGATAGATTTCTTTTCTCAGAAATTGTAATGGCAGCCGTTGAGACTGTAATATAAGATTTATGCGATGCATATCAGCGTCCTTTTCTGTTCTGTAGATTTCGGGATATCTAAAAACAGAGATATCCCGGTAAAGAATATTGGAAACAAAAAGGTTTTCAAACTGAGTTCACTTGAACGAAAGAATGAAGAATCGGTTACATCAGTAAAAAATCCAACATTTAGAGTTGTTCATCTGAATTGATTTTGAACAATTTTTTTGTCATTTTCTTTGCTTTTAGGTCATTTTAAAAACATTTTAAGAGTATTTTATTGATATTTTTCTATGTCATCATTATCTGTCCTCTAGTTTTTACTAAAAATGTGACGTATTTACATTTTCCTTTTCTTACTCAATTACTCTCATTGCACAATATTTCTCTTTAGAAAGGTTACCAATTTAAAAGCTGTCGTCCATTTAGAAAAATAATAATTCTAAAATATTAAATGATAATTTGTTAAATAAAAGAATTGCGCACTTGACACAAAGAAAAACATCAATATTCATTATCATTCTGGGCGTAAACAGGAGACGCGGGTTGAATTATCGGTTACGGTGAACAATTTGACGAACAAATTTTCTGAACAATTTCAACTAGATCTGCGCACCGTAATATTAGTAACCTTAGCCTGTAATTTTGCTTCAATGCATTTACATACAGTAGTTTCAATCATTAATTGTATTAGAAACGACACTTATGCCTCGTCATCGAAAGAAAAAGAGACTAACAAATTAGAACATTTTCCATTTTCTCCATTTTTCTTTTATTCGATGCGGGTAGATAAATCAATATTAGATAAAATATTTTAGGATTCTTATTAATGAGCACATATGTCGAATGAACCTCAGAACGAAAGTGAAAATGCTTCCTTTGGCTCATTTAGTTTTTTCTTAGGTCGAGTGCAAATGATTTCGTCAATGTAAAATTAAAATAATACACATGTATCCCTGTTGTGTTTTTAAGAACCAAAATCGGGTGGAAGTGAAAGAATGCGGAGAGGTAAACTTTGGTGACGAAGACGAAGTGCGGATTAATGGATCGAAGTCCATCAGGTTCTTAGAGCTTCAGTGTTTCACGCAACACTGAAAGGGGAATTTATTCATTTGCCAGTTACAACTATGAAAACCACAATTTATATTGCTGTATTTAACAACTCCAATATTTTATTCTCCAGTGAAACAGTACTTGTGTATGGTATTAAAAACATTATTTTGCAACAATTACAAACATTTTTCTACACTAACATTCGTGTCTTCTTTTTAATATAGCCAAGCACTGGAAGGAGACGGCGGGACGCCCGCGCCAGAAAATAAAATAGCTAAAATAAACGTCGGATAGATTAGAATGTACTCGGCTTCTGACGGCAGGTTTTTCCCCCTTCAGGGGTTTTTTCCTGAGCCGTACCTTATGGTCTCTTTTCCGTGGCTTTGATACGATGGAGAGACCATTTGGGGTGAATACCAGAATTCGAAAGATTAGAACGCGAAAGGATGTAGGTATTGTAATGGCTTAAAGGCCTTCGGCCTAGCCACATAGGAGCAAGTAAACTAATTTGTCTGTAATAATTACCTATTAAATAAAATAATAAATTTAATATGAACAAAAATGATGGTTTTAAAAATTGTATATTGAAGTTGCAGTTAGTTTATCTGCAACTCTATTAATTTATTTAGTTCTCCAGTTATCATTCATTGTATTATTCAATCAGTTCTAAACTCACTGCTCACAGGAGGACGGCGCTATATCTCCGATAATGTCGTCCTCAGTGATGCCAAATCAAGGTCTTCAAAAATGTATGAAATATCTCCTAATTTCGGCCAATAAAATCTAATAGTTACATCTTTCCAACCTTTCTGAATTTTCTTACAAACACTTTTCTAACCTTACTAAAAAATCCTTCCTACCAAACAACCTCCAAAAAACTTTCCTCCATACCCCAAACCTCCAAAAGCATAAAATTACTGGTGCCTCAGAGAAGCATTGACTTTCTCGTACAAATTATTTTCCTTTCTCTTTCATCTGTCAAATTTTCATTGAAATATTTGAAGCTGTTTTTGAGGAAATGTCTTTAGAACGTTTCTGTAAATTCGTAATTGTGAATTCATTTTCACAGAAACCTTTCCAGTTTTCCAGAAACTTCTTTAAAGAATAATTTTAAGCCCTTGTACTCACAAAGTTAATATCTAATAAATTCCCTTCATGTAAATAATAACGACGTGAAAGATATTTAAAACACATACTTTCTTTATTTTGGAAAATTATTTTAAAATATCAAAATTAAGGTAACGTAGTATTATTCAGTGCATTTAAAACTATTCCTATACATTTTTTACTGGAAAAATTTGAGCCGCTTTTGAGAAAATCTTGTTTTTAATATTTTTTAATATTGCTCATATTGGTCACTCATTGTGGCACGAAAATTATTTTCCAATAAAATTACATGACATTTGTTAAATAAACGATAGTGAAGAACAATTTTCTTCGGAAGACACAAAAGCTGCATCTTGAATACTGTAGATGAAGACCCCGAACATCTTCAAACATTTGAAGTTTTGAAAAATGTAAAGCTGACTATGAAAATCGGAACTGTACTATCATTATAAGTGTATTTCACTCACTTTGTATCACAAATATATAGAAAAAAGTTGGAGGCCCACTTTTGAGAAATTTTTGAAACTGTCTCAGAAGCTTCGAGTAAAGTACCCTCAAAATTAGAGAATCTTTTTCAAAATCGCAGATCCTCGAGTCGGACCGGATACATGGGGGAAGATTGTTTTATGGAAAAAGTTCCATGAATAGTTTAGATGCTAGTGCTATACTGAGACGAACATATAGATGGTCGTACGGGAAGTCGGACGTTTGGGCATTTTAACAAGAAACCTCTTTGGTAACAGGAGACACCAAGACATGCATTTCCTTTGAAATCACGAAATCGATTTTCCGCAACATTCCATATATTCTCTATTTTGCTTTTAATATATCAACGTTTAATCGTTAATATACACGTGTACAAAAAACTAAAAATTGACCACAATTGGAAACCGCTAATGGAGGATGGTTCAAATGATATCTCTGCACTGCATCTGACCGCGAGGTTCGAGTCCCGGTGATGGCAGCAGCATTTTCGACACTCGTGACATAGCCAGGTCGAGTTTAGCTTCTGTCCGGAGGGGAATTCTATCGGCCGGCTGTTCTGATCGATAGTTTTCCGTGGTTTCTCCGATCAACGCCAGAAGAATGCCGGAGCAGTTCCCCAATAAACAGGCCACGGACCGCGCATGATCGTTCCTTCACCGCTCTTGCCCTAACCTCGCCCCTTACTAACACACACTTACACTAGCATGCACTACACTACCGCACATGCCAGGATGCAAGTCGGGAGCCTAGAGCTTGTCCCGGCTGGAGCGGTGCCCAGTCGGAGGAGATACATAGCTGAGGAAAACCCCGCTAGCTGACAGGTAGGTTGGCGCCGGATCACAGCACCACCTTCTCCTCCCGAGGAAAACCTGCACTACGCTCATGGGACTAATGACCTGAGCAGTTGACATGTCCAGGATACCCAATCAATCCATGAAGCTACTGGAGAAGGGCCTTAACGCCGGAGGAAAGAAAGCCTCTCCAACGGCGCCGGCGCCGACATTGATAAAGCGCTGCGAGGCCAAGTGCAAAGGCCGCGAGGGGGCGTGCGGAGGTACTCACGCTGTCCTTGGCGTCCGGGGGCTGCGTCCAGCAGCGCGCCGCGCAGCGCGCCACCCGCAGGGCGTCGTACTGCTGCAGCTGGCGCGTGGCAGCGTCAGCGTCGTCGGTGGCGGCGGCGGTGGGCGTGGCGGCGGCGGCGGCGGCCAGGAGGAGCAGCAGCGGCAGCG
>BOPP01000255.1:1400199-1479181 GCA_017312745.1 Gryllus bimaculatus | reverse complement strand
CGCCGCCGCCGCCGCCGCCGCCGCCGCCGCCGCCGCCGCGGCCATCCAGCATCTTTATAGTCTATCAGGGAACACGCTCAATCACACGGCCTCCACGCATTCCTATTTCCATTTCACAACGTTACTACCTAGGCATCTCAACACCGAGATCGCAGCGAACGTGTAAATGGTATTATTGTAGTCTATCAACGCCATCATCCTTTGCCCTGTTGAAACATTTTTTTAAATTCTCTCTTTGCCTTTGGCCATCAGCAGACGTGTACGACTGATTCAGTGGTTGATTTTTGTAGTGCACGTTTGCATGACTATTATTTATTTTATTTATTTAGTTTATTTATTTACGTCAAAAACAGTAAAAACTGTGTGTGATTTGCTATTGGGAGAAGTTAATTTGAAGTTACATTTATATCGAGAAGCAAAACAAGGGGTCATCTCAGCATTTGCTCGAGAATCACGGAAACTGAACGAAAACCTGATTGAGATGAGGGTCATTGATCCACAAGCTGAAGTACAATATTATTCTGGCTATTTCATTTCAAGAGCACATTATATTATATGAAAATGCTAATCGTTTTCAGTTTACTTAAGAAGGATCAAAAAATTGGGCAAACCTTTTCAAACGTTCCCAATAAAGGTTCTGTTTTCCGAATTTGAAGGTCATCTCTGTTCTGTAACTAATAACAAAACGAGTTGCACTGAACAATGCAGTAGTTTGAGAAAAGAAGGCAGATTTCGGTCCAGCCACACCTTGAGTGATTTTGTTGACGCTGCCGCACGAAGACCGAAATGCCCACCCGCAACGGGAACTTTGCAGAATGGAAGCTTCCAGTCCGCGAGTTGCGATCATTTTGACGCCACCCCAGTACGGTTGAATGATTGTGATTCCGGGCACGACACCTACTAGGAGCATTCGTTTCGAAAGTGCAGTGCATGTTTTGCTTGGGAGGTGGCGGTGAGTTACCCCACTGTATGGCGAGACCCGGCGCAGACCTACTACCCGGGTACCGGGTTTTCCCCAAACAGGTATCTCTCACCAGCGGGGCACCGTCCCAGCCGGGACAAACTCTAAGTTCCCGATCAGTCCCCCGGCATGTGTGGTTCTGTTTTGCGTGTTAGTGTAAGTGTGCGTTAGGAGTGAGAATAGGACAAGAGTGAGGTTAGGTTAGGAGTGAGAATAGGTGGGATCGCACGCAGTGCGTGGCCCATTTTTTAAAGTACTGCTCCGGCATTCGCCTGGTGCTGATCGGAGAAACTACAGATCAGCCGTTCTCTAGAATTATTTGCCTGACAGAGACTGAATTCGACCTAGCTGACAAGCTAGTATCGAAAAGCCTGCCTCCTACCTTAAGGCCTCCCGGTCAGAGGAGTGACATCAGATGATGCCCTGGGCCATTTCTTGCCGTCCACTAAAGTATACGCGTCCGTGCATACCTTAAAAACCTTTTAGAGACCAATTGCTCGTATCGTTTACTTTGTCATGATTTCTTCAGACCAACTCCAGGCACTATCTAACACTCCTGACACTATGCTACACTACTACTACGAACTACTACTATACTACACATACTCATTCGTCCTCCAACCTCTCCTCCCTCTATTAATGGTCAGAATGAGTGAGAGTTTGCTTCCAGGCATCTCAACTTATTTCATTAGTTCCATAATTGCTGTGCATGTTATTTTGGTATTGGAAATTGTGGTGTTCGCTTTCACTGAAACACGGCATTCAGTCCTGATCTACATATCACGATATTTTCCCTCTCCACCTATCTCCCCCAGTATGGATCGCCCCAATAGGGAGAAGCTGTAAGCCCCTGACTAGTCTCCCAACGTTTGTGGTCGTGTAGTGCTTGTAAGTGTAAGAAGAGAGTCATAATGTCAGATGTCAGGGTTTTAGGATAAAATTACTCACGGTATGTAGCCTATTACTGTATGTAGCCTGTATACACACTGCATCAACTGGGAAGAAAATAGTATAATCTCCGAATTTCTAAAACGAAGACTAAAGTTATGGCCCATTGCGGTAAATACCCCATACGCTCAAAAGTAGTTATTGACAACACAGTGATCGACCAGACTTCAAATTTTAATTACCTTGGTTGTGACATTAGTTATGACACAGATAAAGACATAGAAAATAAAACTAATAAATTTCAATCAATATGTGGAATAATAAACAGAACACTACAGAACAAAGCAAGGAAAGACACAAAAATGAAGTTCTATAAGACAATGGCAGCTCCAGTTCTCCTGTATGGTAGTGAATCGTGGATAATGAAAAAAAGAGACCAAAGTAAGCTCCAAGCAGCAGAAATGATATTTCTTAGGAAAGTTAAAGGCTGCATTAAACAAGACCAGATAAGAAATGAGGACATCCGTAAAGAACTAGATATATACAACATAAATGAAAGGATCGTAGAAAACAGGAAAGAATGGCGGCGCCATATCGAAAGAATGGAGGAAGATCGTATTCCACAATTAGTGATGAATTACCAACCGAAGGGAAGAAGAGATATCGGCCGACCCAGAAAGAGATGGTCCTGATGTGCAGAGCGAAGACGGAACAGGCACTTCTGCCTAATCCCTGAAATGGAGAAGAAGAAGAAGAAGAAGAAGAAGAAGAAGAAGAAGAAGAAGAAGAAGAAGAAGAAGAAGATGTAGCCTATTTATTAGGAAGCGTTTTTCGGCAGATATTTTACCTCACACAATTTGCTGGACAATACCTCTCCCAACGGTATTGAATGCTTTCACCAAACTCGCAATCAAAACGATGTAACTTCTCAGTATCTGAGACTTTATTTGAGGCATATTGACAGCAAATGAAAGGTTTAAAAAGGCGAGGGCTATTGTTAAATGGTTCTACAGTGCGATTATTTTATTAGTGCGCAGCAACCGTGGCGAATTCTGCTCGGTCGCTGGGCCATCACTCGCCAGATTTCAAGATCTCACCCTGTCAAAGGCATGTTTTGTAGTCCTGTTGAAAAATGAATCTACTTCCGTGCAAAGAAGTAGGATCTAGTCCGGATCTGAGGAATTGACCCACGAGCAAACATTACATGCTCTCCATACACCACTGATAATTACCATAATATGTCATTACTAGAGGTATACCCGCTTATTAAATGAGCGGTTTCTTTTTTCTCTATTTGGTACGTAATCAGGAACAAAATTAACTTGCATTTTACATTGAAAATACCTTGACAACTAAGAAATCTCTTAAAAAAGAAAACATCTCTTTCTCAGAAGGATTGAAAGTTTCACAAAATTAAAAAAATTTGCTATTAAATTACGGTACATTTATCCCACGTTTATTTAAATATCTTGATATATTAGATAGTTAGAATTAATATGAGTGATTAAAAGTTCACGTGTAAGGTAAACGTTACAATACATCATATTTATAATTAATATGGTAGTAATTGAACATGAGTTACTATTATTTTTCCACTCTTGGAAAGGGATTGTATTAATTGTTAACAATGATATTTCACACAGTATCATTCACTCGTATCAACGTTATTTCACTCAATATTCACGTGAAGCATATCATGGTGATAAACATTGTAACTCACACAATTAATGATATAGATATTCATACAACTGCACTCCCGAACGAATAATTTGCCAGTGAACTCGATTGTTCCTGTAAATAATTCAACATTAGTACACTTGTTATTTTATCTACAAATTACAAATAACGACAATTCAGTTATATAGCAAGTATGCGATAATACCAATTACATTAGTAAGTCCCTTTCGTTTCTCCTTTGGCTTCAAAATTTCTATGATCACTGACACGCTCGAATAGGTTTGAGGTAATATTTTTGAGCAAATTGCAAAGCAACTCCAAAGGTAGCTTTGAAAGCTGCTCAAAAATATTCAGCAATTGCAATGTAACAAAACATTAGATAAATAGTTCGGTATAATATACAAGTAAACGAAATAAAGTCCAATGTACTATTTACTTTGAATTCACAAAATGTCGAAACACAATGCCACACTACAATAAGATTTCTTTTCCTTGCAAACTTCTAAAAAAGTACAAAATCTTTAAATAAATAGTAAAGTCCCTATTGCATTATTGTTGAAGAAAATTTCTGTCTCCTTGGCAGATAGCACATAACTAGGGAGATAGGGTTTCCTTATCCAATCAGAGGCTTCAAATTCTTCTGACCACTGCAGAGTTGCTGATACTTATGAAGAAAAAATTAATCTTACAGCAAGAAGAAGAAAATATAAGAGCGCCATTACATCTTTGGTTATGCATCGTGTGGGCGGTTCTTTGTCACCAACTGTTGTGTGCTCTTTATTTATTTATTTATTTATTTACGTCAAAAACAGTTAAAACCTGTGTGTGACGTGCTATGGGGAAAAGTTAATTTGAAGGCACATTTATGTTCAGAAGCAAAACAAGCGGCCATTTCAGCATTTGTTTTTGGATCAGGAAACTGGACGAAAACCTGAACGAGATGAGGGTCATTGACACAGAAACTGAAGTAGAATACTTGTTACAGGTTCTTTAGAATAATACAACCCAAATGGTAAATAATACATTAAATATCATTGTTAATATTAATATTACTTTCCTTTTGGATGCACGGTATAATCTCTAATTGTATAGAAACAGTTGTGCAGCAGAAAATATTTTACTTGGAACTTTAACTTTTGTATCGAACTTAATCGATTAATGGCATCTGGAAAGGTGTTATAAAATAATGTACATGCATTGTATATGAATTTTTTGTAGTGATCTCTTCATATTGTCCCTGATGAATACTATTACAACGCAACGTAGGGAGAAATATAAATGGAATTATATTTATATTAGAGAAAAGACGAATTGTCACAGGTGATATATATAATCAGGAACCTGAATATTCAACTGTCGCGACGGCATGGCCAACGCGGGGCAAAATATTATTGAATTTATTAGTTCGAATAGATGAATTATTACACATTTATTTCATGTTTTAGAACACTGCGGTTGCTGAATACGAGATCCGCGCCAATTCCAAATAATGATAAATCTGCTCAGTCGTATTTTTAAATATAAATTTGCTTGAATTACCAATCCAAACTATACTGCGGGGGATGGAACTTTGGAATTGACAGTTACCGAGTGCATGGTGCGCTGTTGCCAAAACGTACAAGCAAGCGATGTCTACCGCCTTTGCCACAGCTTTCTACGGCACTTCAATAACGACGCGAAACTGCGACCTTCATAGCAAATCCTACTCACCGTTTACAATCTATCGGGGCTTATGTTTCATTCGCGTCTGAGGCTGGGCGCGGCGCCCACGCTCGTAACCGAATCGTGCCTTTGGCGAACCGTGCACGTGGCGATGAATACAAGTCATCGGGTTGGCGGATGCTGACGTAACTGACATCCGATTGGCCCAGCGCATGCCGTCGCCAAGGAAACGTAGAAAGCCAAGCTGTCAATACCAAACTCTCATCGCCTGCCATATAATGTACATAATTTATTCATAGTTCCAACTATTCTTCATTCCATTTTTATAAAGATAAAAAGTAACTTACTTAATCCATAAGTGTGCTTTTTGCAATATTTTTTTCTTGATTTATTCTATTGATTGTGTGCATTTTATGCAATATTTTTTTCTTGACTCAATGGTTACATTGATCTACATTGTATTAATACAATAGTACCGTAATTTTCTCCTGTATTAGCACAAGTGAATTTGCTTCATCTACCAATCTTAACCAAAAAATTATGACCCCTATTATTTATTATTCAATTTAATGGAATGGCTAGCTCTAATATTTCATCAAGGTTTCGGGGCGTTTACATACTTACATTATCTTAGAGTATTGTCGTCTTTATTCTCGTAAGCTACAAAACATCGCACATACAAGCACGGATCGCGATGACTTAAATCTGTTAGGAAATATTCTGTTATTTATTCCTCTAAGTAATATTAATCAAAATCAGACATCATGTAATTTTTTATGAAATTATGCGACATGAAGTGTCGGCTGTATTCTTTATTTCAATATTCTTTTTTGTTTTTAATACTAGACTATCTCCTTGTATGTCCTCTAGTTACCTACTCTTGGTGGAAAATAGTGAAAGTTCCAAATTACTATTGGAAAAATGATATTTTTCTTACTAAATTTGTACCTTATAATTAAGCATGTCTTGGCCTTGCTATATTGTTTATAATGTCTTTTTGCAACTTAACGTCTAATCTTTCTTTTCCGAGATATTTCAGCGATCTTGGCGTTGTAAAAATCAGCTACTATTTCCATATCGAAGCTCTTCATATCACCACACTGAATTTACTTGATTCGTTTTTACTATACTTCGCGATCTAAATTTGTCACGAATATTATTCTTTTCTCGCTAATTAGTTTTAGCTCCCTTATTCTTTCATTCTCTAATAACCGTGGACCACATGCCCATTTTCTATCACTCACAAACTAAAGAAAAAATGTTTTTATTAATACAGTACATAACGCCTAGACGGGCATAGATCTTCACACTACCAAAACCAGAATCGTTCCTTCTAAAGTGTTTGTTTTCACCTACGTCTGTGTTACAAAATTCACTTGATTTATAGTTATTCTTTGAATAGATGCGGTCTTGTCTCCCCCGCAACCACGCCTCTAGGCCTATCTTGCCTTATATCACCAATGTCTCATGTTTTTAATATGCTTTATACATTTTCTAAATAAAGCGTCTAAATTGTTCAAAATGTATTTAATCAATATAATATTTTCATTTTCTGATTTCTTCCATCCCTAATGATTTATTTTAATTAGTGTCTTCACGTAATTTCTCATATTTCACCTGTGCATTAATGTTTTTGTTTTTCGAATACAAAAATCCCGTAAGGTATTTTGCCCCCCCCTCCCAAATGGTGAAGTATAATATTAAACTGTTAATGCAAAACATAAAATCCTAATTGTATTCACACTTACCTGCTTTGAAATCACGAAGTTTCGAAGCATTCTGCCACGTATAATAAGTTTTCGTTGAGTGCATTTGCTTCAAGCCGCACAAAACTATTTCTGCACTCTCTGGCGAAGCTCTGGGAGGCCATGCTTGGTCAGGTCTCTGATCCCGATTCCAGAATCGATTCTGAAGAGAATCAATGATGATCATCGAATCAGTTTTTCGAACGTCTGCTTATTTTAGTGCAAATATTTATTGTTATACTTAAAAAAATTAAAAAGTTATCCCCAAGGTCAGGACAATGAAAAAAGAACTTCCAGAAAAAGGCTTCCCGAGCAAAATTGGCCGTGTAATTTATCCGTGGTTCTAAATATAAACTGTTTCCCTAATAATATATGATGATGATGATGATAATGATGACGATGAAGATGTTTTTGTCTAAAATATGCCACCGAACTAAAAAAATTGTCTAAATATGCATTTGCATATAAACATAATGACTTGTCATAGAAATCCGTCCCCTAATTATTACCAGTAGCAACGTATTAGGTGCGAGAAATTAATTCACGTAAAGATAATATATCAACACAAATACGACAATGCAAATCTCCGATCTAAACATTCAGAAACACCACCCAACAATAAGATCGTTTTTTGTATTCTTACTTAGCTTGTGGCCCTGAGGTTTTCAGGAGCACATTACATTACATAAACATACTAATCATTTCCAGTGTGCGTAAGGGGGGCGGGTCAAAAAATTCCCTGGCCACTTTCCTTTTCAAATGTTTCCAATGAGGGTTCTGTTTTCCGAGTTTTTAGTGGGTAGGTGCCGGTGTGCGAGAAATTTTGTTATAGAATTTTGCGCATAGAATAGAGAAGTGTTCAGAGATGGTGGTGATACCGAATTCTTGGAGTTGGTAGTTTGGGACAAACTAGGGTGCTTTTTATGATTATTCTTAGGTCTTTAGTTTGGGACGTTTGGACGAGTATTGGATTTGGATGCTGCGGCCTAGATATATAGCATAGTATTGGTCGTGTCATTGTTTGTTAGAGATGAAGGGATGTGTGTAACTGAAGTGGGGATGTTTTATTAAGTGAGGAATATAGCCGCTGTGTTCCTCTAGTGTCTAGTGCAATTCTGTGCATGACATATTCTCTCCATGTGAATCGTCTCTCGAATAATACTCCTAGGTATGCGTTCTCGGAAATGCATGCTACAAGTATGTTACGGTTTTGATAGGTGTGTGTGTGTGTGAGTGCGTCGAGGGGTCTTCGAAGCATGAATACTTTTCCTTGACTCTAGCTTCCGTTTACCTGATATATTTTTTTGTGCCCGATCGTAAAATAAAGTAAGATGATTTGAAGATACTTTACAGTTTCTGTCTCGGTTTGCGGAGTAGATTTCTGTCATCTGCAAAAGTGGAAATGGATGTTGATGGTGTGGTGGGAACGCCGGTGATGTAGATTGTGAAGAAGGTTATTCTGAGAATTTCAAACTGCCGTGTCGCTGCGTTCCATTGTTGCATTGCAACGTCATAACTCCTGAAAGGTTCTAGCAAAGGAAGTGCGGGAATTCAGCCGCAGCATTACAATACTTTCTTTGTAGGGCGTAAACAGAGAAAGTAATCAGGAGGAGATACAGAATGGCACAAACTTTCTCGTACTATTTAGTTGTCTAATGTCTTTGATCTGAGTTAGCTTTCCGGTCTTGCAAAATCTTCTTCCCAGCTGCCACCAATCGCTGCTCAAATTACATTTTCGGAAACTCGGCCGAACAGTTTTGGCGCTAGCGTTGACGAGAGTCGGACGGGGCGGATAGACAGATAAACACGTTTTGCTTTCAAACAATTTTTCGATAACAAGTACCCACAAAACATGAATTTTGACTTCACAACCTAGAACCAGAGAAAGAAATTTTTCAAAATATAGGAACAAGATTTATTCAATTTTTGCTACCAGGACCATATCGAAAAATTCAAGTGTGGTCGTTAAGACCGAACACAGTATTATTTAACAGTGTTCTACGTTCTATGTAATTAAGCATCATTACCTATATCTGGAAGTACAATTATTATTACTTTCCCGCCATTGAAAAGGAACTTCTTGAGAAGAGAATGTTAAGTAATACTGCAGGGAAAAGCGACGACGTGTCGGCAGAAAAACTGTTCTTGCCTGACCCTGGTAAAGAAAAAGTGGATAAATCTAGATGCTAAATTTAGAAGAAAAAAACTCGAAAACATGGTGTATCTAAAATTCATGTTTTTGTAGCTTCTTGGCACCGACAAATCGATAGCCGATAAAATGTCTGTCCGTCTGTGAAGAACGCTAGCGGCAAAACCGTTGAGACAATTTTCCCAAAAATTAATATCCCCCTATCGATCTGACTGATATCGCGGTCCCTTCAATTTAAAACCGTAATTTTAATTTTTGGGGACATACAGCCCATAGAACATTTACTTAATTTCCAAAAAAGAAATGCCTCCGTTTTTGATTAAATTTTGTTACTGGATAGTGTAAAAGACGCTTATGACAATGCTGTAGGTCTCAAGTTCGTTAAAAACCCTGCTTTTTAGAAAATTGTAAAAATTCAATTTTTTTCGAAGTCTTTCTACAGTTACAATTATGAAGATAGATATTCTCCCGTAATGAAATATGTTCCTTAAAGATAGATTTTAAAATAAGGTCACGTACAATGAAAATTGAAAATTTTGAATGTTTTTTGCTTAATTGTGTGTGAAATTTAATTTTATTTAAACTTTTTTTCTCCCGTGGTGCAGGACTCGTTGTAAACCCTGATTTTTCGAAAATTGAAAAAAATCTTATTTTTTTCTGTCTTTCTACAATTACAACGATGAAGATAAACCATTTGTTCGTAATGAAATGTGTTCATAAAAAAACATACATAACAATATTGTCATGTTTAATTTTTCAAAATCATGACTATTTTGTGAGGAATTGTGTGTTATAGGCAATTTTTATTTTGTTCGATCCATTTTTTAAACAACACAATTTTTTATTGAATTTGGATTTTCGATAGCGTAAAAGACACTTAAGTGAATGGTGCAGGTCCCATGTTTGTTGACATGCCTAATTTTTCGAAAATTTAAAAAATTTAGGTTTTTGGCGTTTTCCTACAACTACAACTGTCACAATTTGATACAATTCATAAATTTGTTTTAACAAAATGTGTTCATCAAAATCATATTTCAAATAAATTTTCAAAACATGAGTATTTTTTGTGTATTTTGGCGACAAACATAGTTGCCCAATCCCAAATCACTGCGCTTCGTGAACGTAAAATGAATGGTGCTAGGCATTTGGATGCTATGTATGTTAGAATTTGTATATTATTTCATATTTCTTTGTGCATTTCATCCAAACATTTGTCATGTTTTAAAATAAATATTTTATAAATTATTTCAACACCTATTTGAAGTTCCTTTAAGTTAAATGTGAAAACAAATAAATGATTTTGCTTTGCATAATAAAATATGAAAATAAATAGTAATGGGTGTAAAAATAAAATAATTTTGATGATTATAAAATATTACATTAATTGACTATATTTTGCTATCTATTTTCATTTTCTTTCTAGCGGTACCAAGAATGCTTATTTGCAAAAATGTTTCCTATTCGAATTAGCAGTGATTATTAGTTGTTGTAACCCATTGTTGTAGTGCCACACAGTTAACAGAAAGTAATAATGACGGCCACCTTCATTCGCATTAATTTAAACTAATTATTTTATTTACTGTCAAATTTACGCATCGCACATCGCTGGTACATTTATAATGTAACGTTTCTCCGTGGTGAATTAAAACCAACACAATATTTAAACAAAGAAGGTTTATTCGTGAACAATTGTACACTAAAATCTACTTGGTCTATTTACAGATATACTACACGTAATTATTTTTCTTTACACACGACTCCGTTCTCTTGATGATTTATTTACACAGTTCACTTCTTACACACTATTTATTTATACTGTTCTCTTCTTCTACAGCATCAGCCAGTCCGATGCTCTGTCCACGGTCCACTGCACTTGACCCAATTCCCTGCACAGACCACAATTCCCCTGCGCAAAACACAATTCCTTGCGCAGACCACACTTCACTGCGCACACCAGGGTCCACTGCACTGCTGTTTACCGCGATGCCCACTTCACAGCTCAGCTTCCACTGCAGACTTCAGACTGCTGACTGCTGTTCAACCGCTGCACCACTCTTCACCGCAATGCACATTTCACAGCACAGCTTCCACTTCGGACATACTGACGGACTAACTGCTTCTCTGCCACTCACTGTCGTCTTACTACCCACTGACTTCTACTCACGTCTTCTACTAACTGACTCGCGGCCGCCGGCAGCGGCGCATTTATACCTGCCCGGCGCTTGTCTCCAAGCACCCGACACATTCTCGGCGTTTCCCCGCGGCTCGCGGATAGTCCTAACCGTCTAGTTCGGGGGGAAGGGAAGGGGCGTCGGCAGATGACGCAATCCACGCGCAGCGAATCCGGCAGGTGACGCAAAATTTGTAACAATATAAAACGTGAATACACTGCATGTCAGAGAGCTGTTTTCGTTTAAACATTTGAATAGAAAAATTTATGTATTTTTCATGTTTCGTTTGTTTACATTTTTTTCAAATGGTAGCTGAAGTGTAAGGCCAAGATAACGTATTCAACTTTTCTAATACTATCAATATATTCAATGGAATTTTACGCATTGTTTTAAATTATATTATCTCTCTTACAATAATGATTTAAAACTGGTTTTAGAGTGTTGTACAGTTAATTCGCTTTTTGTTAAATATCATAATTTCTGAAATCAAACTACAATGAACTATAATACCTGTAATAGCCAAGTTGTCGATGCGATTATAAATACATAAACCAAGTTCATAAAGTTTTTCTATTGAAATCTTGATCAGAATAGCTGTTAATGTGGCCAAGAACATCGGAGTTTAACAAAGCATTCACACAATATAATTACTTGCTAAATTATAATTTTTTTATTGCAGCTTACAATAAATAAAATACATTACATGAAATCGATTCGCAGCAGAAAAATTAGAAGTGACAATTTAAGCAAAAAGAAATTAATAACAAATTGATTTTCATGCAAATACAATGTAAATTTTAGACAGTAATTTATATTAAAGAACGTAGGTTTTAAATAAATTTATTTGTTTATTTATTTAGAAATTAACGCTTTTTTGCGTTAACTCAGGGCTCAATTTCCTTCTCCAGTTTCGCATTTTGTAATAGTAACCGAAATATCTTTCTTTAAAACATATATTTTTTATATTTTGTTGGATCGACTAATTTATAAGCGACTATTCTTTTGAATACATCAATAACAGCATCGGTCGCTAAATGCATCAACTAATGAATAGCAAATACATTAGAGTTAACACTTATTTTACAGTAATAACAATTCAAAACAATAATGCCAATTAATTGTTGCTTTCAATTACTACTAAAAAGAATTGTGAACTGTAATGTAATTTATTAAATAATTTATGTATTTATTGATTGATGGTGTTATTGATTTACTATAATAGAAAATAGTTGCTAATAACCATGTAGTTGATGCGACAAAAATAAACTTAAAAAATATGTTTTGAAAGAAATACATTTCGTTAACTATTACAAAATGCAAAAGGGATGAAGGAAACTGAAGGCAAAGTAAATGCAAAAAAGTCCATTTATAAATAAACACATTTATTTATTTAAAACCCACATTCTTTAATATAGACCACAGGTTAAAATTATACATTATTACACAATTATAAACAAATTATTTTAATCCAAAAACGATCCAATAAATATTAAAAGATTTTCTAAATATATTGAAATTACTTTTTAATTTGTATGCTTCTAAACCACGAGGGGAAAACAAAGAAAATGTCTCCATTATTTATTCTTGTGTGCGGCTCGTGACATGGTGCTTCCATACATTATTTCATTGGCAGATACATGTTAGGGAGTGGTGGGGGTTGTGGGAGTGGTGGGAATGGTAGGAGTGGTGGGAATGGTAGGAGTGGTGGGAATGGTAGGAGTGGTGGGAGTGGTGGGAGTGGTGGGAGTGGTGGGAGTGGTGGGAGTGGTGGTACTATTCGTAGGCAAACTTGGAGGACCTTCATTTGTAATTCTAGTTTGAGTAGTATCAGTTCTAGTAGTTATTGTTGATGGAGAGGCAGATGTGGGTGTAGATGTAGATGTAGATGCAGAAGTAAATGTAGATGTAGATGCAGATGCAGAAGTAGATGCAGAAGTAGATGTAGATGTAGGAGCAGGTGCAGGTGTAGATGTAAATGTAGATGTAGGTGTAGATGTAGATGTAGATGAAGAAGAAGCTGGAATTGTAGTTGAAGGACTTGTTGCTATTGTTGGAGATTTCGTTGTTGCAGATGCACACTTAAAACACCAGAATATAGTGGTAGTGCGGCAAAACGTGCGACAGAAAATTGCCTTCTTCGTATCAAACGATGTCTGCGAACAAAAAGGGACTGATGTAAGGAAACTGATTTAACATTTTTCCTTTTTTGTAAATGTTATAATTACACAACATGTTCATAATCAACAGTCAAAAATATGTATATAAAATTTATTATATATATATATATATATATATATATATATATATATATATAATTGTGGATTTGGGCTCTTCCCTTTTAAAGAAAAATCGACAAATTAACAAACACAAATACATTGACACTATCTGCACAAACCCACAATTAAATATTTACACTGTCACAAGTAAATTTTGTGTACAACCTTTTCTTTGACAGCTCGTTTTCTGGCGTCGTTAATCTTGTTCCCCGTGCTAGGCATGGCAACACGGTTTTAGCAAATCCACCAGTTGAGATAGAACGGAACCGTTATGTTAAAAACTTTAAACCGTTATGTTTAAAACTTTTGATAGTAAATTAATACTTCAAAATATTAAAAGAATGGAAGAAAAAAGAAAAGCTCTACTTTGGAGCTGTATCCAAATTTTTTACGTTAACTTGCACGTACAATCCAATATTATTCATCCACCTAATCACCATCCGACATTGATGGCCGCTTGCCGTTCTCCTCACATCTATCATTTCTTCCCTACCGCGTAAGTCAGCGCCGATACAATAATTCAACTCTCTAAGAATATTATATAAATCTGGGATCCCTGTAATGGGATGATCACACGCGACAGGTGGCGACGTGTGTTTTAAAATTTTATTGACGTTTCTGCGAAAGATGCCAGGAAACGTGCAGTTTTTCGCTACCTGTAAGCGTAGTCGGAGCGTCGGGGACGCTGAGGCATACAGCCCTATTGTCTCGGCACAGCCGACGCCCGGTCGCATCCTGTCTCACGAGAAAATACGGTTGCCTCTGTCTCCGAGGCCAGCAACGCCGCTGCACACTTTTCTCGGAACTTGGATGACGTTCGAGTTTCGCAAAATTTGGCGAGACTCAGGCGTCTATCAACGCCGAGGAGGCAACGGCAAGACGCTAGCTCTGCCACTCGGATTCCGATTTCGATGAGGGTGACGACAAAAAGTAGGTGGGCCTCGCCGACATGGAGGTGAGGGCGAGTTGCTTTGAATCACGCCAGCGAATGCATTGCCGCATCGCAATATCGCAGGCCGCCTCTATGGACGCTGATTCTGAACGAACACAGTGAGTCTTGACTGTAAGTGCGCGACCGCGAGCCCAGAGTGACGACGGGCCGAGGCGCGAGTAACGCAGCCGCGAACCGTGCCGCCGATGCCCGGACCAGCGTTGTTTGCGCCCGTTGACGGCACCACGCCGCATCGCCACCGCAGCCGTCGCCCGGTCGCGTCGCCGACCGCACCACGCCTCCTGCCGCCCCGACCGCCTTGCTGATGGACAAAGAGGTGAGGCGAGACGAAGCCGGCCGACCGCCGCTCCCGTAACCGGGGTCGTGACCACCGGAAAGGTCGCCTGATTGCTGTTGCTGATGTTGCTGATGGGCAAAGGGGTGAGGCGAGACTCAGCCCGCCGCCGACCGCACTACACGCCAAACACCGGGGCAGTGGGCCGCCGCTTAAAAATTCTCACAAATTATGAACTAGAAAAGTTGCGATAAACTACGCATATTTTTAAACAATGTGCATGACGGTTTTTTAAGTACTTATTTTTTAACACATTCCATTCAACAAAACAATTTCTTTCATCAATATTGTACTTTTGCAATGTTAATATTTTGCAATCTTTGAAAATACTGAGGGTTCGTCGAAAATGGGACCGATGTCAATTTCTTTATCGTTCTTTCCACATACGGCAAAAATTAGGGAGAAAATTTGGAGCCGTTTTGACGTATCCTTATTTAAACATGTGTTTTGATTATCATATTTCATTAAGAAAGACATTTCAATGTTCATTAGTCTGGTTGTAGAAATACACCGAAACTTTTTTGAACTTATCAAAATTACTTTTTTATGTAATTCGTGGTATCGCCCTAGATTGGATAACCTCGTACTTTAAACATCGATCTCAAAGAGTAGAAATACCGTATTGATACGAAACGACATTTTACTTTTCTTTCCTATTCTTTACCAATTGAATATGGAGTCCATCAAAGTTCGATCTAAGGTCCTATCCTCTTTCTGTTACACGAAAACGATATGACGAAACGCCTCATCTATTAAAAACAGAAGAACGGTCCTGTCTACCGATGACATGAATGTTCTTTGAAAAAAAGGACAAATAAATAGTAAGATTTCAGAAGTTTCCAATTGGTTTTGTAATAACAATTTAATATTTAACGAAGAAAAAACCGTTTCAATGCATTTTTGCATTTCATATCAGCAATCGCATACTCCATTATAAATGAAAAATATGCAATTATCTGACGTTAAGTTAACAAAATTTCTAGGTCTCTCAATTTAGTCAAACCTCAAATGGAATGTACATAAAACTTAAACACTAAATCAAGTTAATTACGTTTCGTATTCGGAATTCTTTCAAATTCTGCCAGCGTTTATTCACTTAGTTTCGTGTATTTTGAAAATGTTCATTACTGCCTGAGATATAGCATAATATTTTGGGAAAGCTCATCATGTAGTACGAAGACCTTTAGATTGCAAAAGAAAATTATTCGAATAATGAAAAAATGCCATCCGCGTGATCTCTGCAAGCCTCTCTTCATTGAGCATGGAATCTTACCATTGCGTTGCCTATTTATTTATGAATCTGTAAGAGTTGTTAAAAGTGACTTACTTAACGGAGGGAACATATTTTCATGCAATTCCCATATTTATAATTACAACACACGTCTTAGTTATCTCGTTCATCTAGTGTCAGTATCAACAGCTCACTACCATAAATCTACATACAATACATGTATGTTAATTTACAACGAATTGCCAGATGACATTAAACAATTGAAGTCGGTTCACAAATTTAAGTTAAGAATAAAATATTTTCTGCTGCATAACTGTTTCTATACATTTACTGATCAATAATAAGAAAAATGTTTATTTTAACAAAACAGTGATATATAATAAATTAGTTTACATTTTTTAAATATGTTTTAAAGACTTAATATCCGCATCGCAACAAATAATGTATTTAAGCTTCCGGGTCAATGACCCACCCCTCAACTTTATTAGGTTTTTGTGCAGTTTTTCTAATACATTGAGAAAATGCTGAGATGGATCCTTGTTTTGCTTCTGGACGGAAATGAAGATTCACTGTGCGCACGTTTTGTTGAACTCTCCTTTTGCTTGAAATGGTAAGAGTAGAGATAAGGGTGAGATACTATTTTGTTAGCAATGCAGATAATAAAATCTGTAGTTCGTTTACCGTTGCAAATAAGTGTTCTATAACTCGTAAACGAAAATATCTAATCTGTTTTCAAATGTTGCTAACCTTGCTTTTTTTAAATTTTACTTTTAAATTATCTTTAACTTTTACTCATTTTTCAACTTTTACTCATTTTTCATCTTCTCCCTATACGTCAGATTCAGTTTCTACTGTGTTTACAGTTTTAATTTGTTTACTAAATAAATCTAAATGTAACTTTTGATAATTTTCTAAAACACAGATTTCAATTAAAATAAGACCCGCGCAATTTTAACAGTTTATCGAAAACCACTTTTTCAAAACCAAGGAGTCACAAAAGGTGGATTCTGACCGCACAAGTGTACGAAAAATAAATGTTTTATACATGGGAGTAAAAAAACCAAATTTCGGTCCTCAGAGAACTCGTAAAACGAGGTTTTCTGTCAAAAAAGTTCTACTTTTCTCTGTAGAATTGCAATACGCTAAACAGAGGTCACTTTTTAGAAAACTAAAACTCAAACACACATGTCAAACCTTCATGACTCATTTATTGTTACAAAGCAGTCATGAACAAGTGGTGAACACCTCTTGAAGAATTAGACGACGCGCAATAAATTTAGGGGCATAATATCACTTCAACCTGTTAGGCGACTTGATGCCAAATTTAGGTAACATTTTTTGTTCAAAAACATTAATTACAATAAATATCACCGTATAAAATAGACAAAGCATGTTATTTTAAAATATATACTGTTATAACGTCGAAGAAAAATTAACAAGTTAACTAAAATCTTCCCAAAGAACATTAAGCCACCCCGATTCACGATACTTTCTCTATATCTGGTTTATAATATACACTCTGCACTACTCTAACAAGAAAGTAAAAATATTTTGCTGCACAGTGAAGAGGAAATCGGATCTCACGCGAAGATAATGCCAAATTTTATTACATTTTGACTAAATAAAATTTCTTAAATTTCCTCCCGTTATATTATACAATAAATAAAAATTTAGATTTAAACACTTAATCCATTAAATAACGAGAAATAATAGTTTAAATAAATAAAACCTAAAGAGAGAAGAAATGAAGTCGACATATTTGAATTATGGCCTGCAAAGAAGTTCTCAACCCTTTCCTATTGCAACGCCTATATATTTCGGGAAATTAAAAAAAATAGAGAGCAAATATTATTTTAAGGTGAGTAGGTAAGCTATTTAAGATTTTAAAAAATTTTGAGAGTTTTGGAGTCTCAATAAAATTTAAATACCCCCGCAAGTTTTTGTTTAGGTAAAATCTCATCAGATGTATCGCATTGTGTGTTTTTGATGATTTTTCGAAGTGTCTTACTTAGTTGTTAAGACATTAATAGTAGCATGATTATCTCTATACTTTTCTCTAACATTTCTTTCTCACTACTTTTTGAAAGTACCCATATTATAAAATAATTAATTTAAATGTTGGTAATACGGAATTTGCATGTAGTGCAATAATATTTTTTTCGTAAAAACCTTGAAGCTGTGGTTAGAGACTGTGGTCGTGAACTTCATTAATGAATCAATAAACGAATGGATGAAATGAAATCCATTTTCTCAGGTTTTTAATTTTTTTAAATTTTAAATACACTTGCCTCTGCAACTAAATGCATACATTAACAAGAAAGACCTATGAAAAGTAAGTTCACCATTTTTTTAAACTTTAGACTACAGATGTGAAACAAATATAAAATATTAGCACATTTTTGTGAATTGGTAAAATATTTCTATCTACCAGAAACTTATTTAAAACATATTTAACGTAGTATTTAAAAAATAAAATTATAAACAGAATGTGAGATTGCTTTTTGACATTCCTTTTTGTATATCAGTACTTTTTGATACGAAAGAACGTTTGGGATCGATGATAAATTATTACAATGTGGAAAAGGTATAGAATTCACATACAAAAAGGACATTTGAGGATCCCAAAATACTGTGAAATAAGTACATTTTTATAAATACTCTGCGATAAAACTGACTTAATCTTACCAATACGTCTCTTGCTTGTCCCTAACGAATTACTCGCGAAAGCGCCTACCGCCTCCCTTACCATGACAAAATCGTGCACGCCGAATAGTCTGGGCTCGGGCTGGAGCCCGAAGCCGGCCTGGCCGGGACCGGGACCGGGGCCGGGGCTGTGGGCGGTGGCGGTGGCGGTGGCGGCGGCGGCCACCGCCACGGCCAGCAGCAGCGTCACCGTATGGCTCATGACGGGTGCTTGCCACCGCTGCCGCTGGCGCTTATATCGCCCGGTCTCCTTCGGCCCGCGCCGCGCCGCTGCTTGGCACACTTTCTTATCGCCTCCCCCGCGCCCATCCGCCTTACGCCCCGGCACGAATCGCCTTGCGGGTAGACAGCGCTTCGCTACCACATCACGGCTCTCCTGCCCCGCCCGTTCAGCACTTACCCTGCTCCTCCCCACCTGCCCAACGCCATCCCTATTTGCCACGCTCTACACTGCTTCCGTCCCCACCCCTAGCCAACTGCCCCACTCCCTCCCTACTCGTCCTGCTGCGCCCCGTCTGCCCCACCCCTTCCCCACTCGCTCTTCTCCTTCCCACCTTTCCCAATTGCCCTGCTCTGCACCGTTTCGCCCTCACCCCTTCCCACCTGTCCTACCGCCTCCCCACTTGCCTCCTGATCTTCCCCTTCTCGCCTTCCCCGTTTACCTCTTTCCTCCCTGACCCAGCCTTCATGGGTCAAATAGTCGATGATTACCAAAAGGTTACTCGTCGATGGCCAAAAAGGTTCTTTGATAAAACTATCGGCATTGCTATTTTTTAATGCATCCATTATCTTCATAAAAATGATTCAAGACTATCAGCAAGTATTATGTCAGTGGTAAAAATGCGTATATTTTTTAAACAACTGGCAGAAGAATTACCTTGTGCTAATACGAAAATAAAAAGTAAGAAAATCTTAATATCCATAAAAGAACTCTACATGCCTTTCACAAGTCTCCGAGACACACAAGAACAGAAACTCCCATCTCCAAAGGAAAGGAAGAGATAATACGTATACTTACAAATGTTAAAATCATGACACAACTATTACAAAATATTTCGATTCAAACTTTGTCATTTTGATCATTACGTTTTCACAGAAAACTTTTGAAATTTGAAGAAACGTCTTTGGAAATATGTGCAGCATTTCTACTCACAAATGCAATAATGTAAAAAAACGTCCGTAATGTAAATATTCACGGCGTGACGCGAGGTCTAAAAAATGTCAAAAAGTGTAAGACAATGAACTAAAAAAAAATCAAAGAGGCGCTTATGCCATAGAACTTGGTACATGAAACACAATCCGCACAAAAAATAAAAGTAAAAAAGTTTCAGCAATTTTTGAGAAAAAGAAAATTGCTTTCGAGCATTGCAGAAAATACGGAATTTGGAGCTTCTTTTCACAGAAACGTATTGAGTTCTCGAGAAACTTTATGGGCATTTGAAGCACTTGTTCTCATAAATACAATGATATATACGAATCGCCAGTAATGTAAATAATAATGACGTGATATATACGCAACAAGTACATATGTGATGTTTTTTAAAGAAATAAGAGAATACATATACTTTGATTGATTGGTGATATCGGGCATTTGAACTGCTAAGTCCATAAGTTCCGTAAGTGTGCTGTATGTTTTTATCACGGGAGATGGCGTGAACTACCCCGGAGGATGTCCAAATCCGGCTCCGACATACCCGCCGGCAAGCCGAGTTTTCCCCAACCACGCACCTTCCCCAGCGGGGCACTGCCCAGCCGGGAAAATCTCTAAGCTCCCGACAGGTATTTCGGCATGTAAGGCATGCAAGTGTGTGAGTGAGAAAAGGATGAGGATAGGACAAAGAAGAAGGAAAGATCGCGCGCGGTCCGTGGCCCGTTTGTTATGGTACTGCTACAGCATTCGCCCGGTGTTGATCGGAGAAACCACGGAAAACTACGAATCAGAGCACGGAAACGCTAGAAGTCTCCTTCAGACAGCAGGTGAAACAGACCCTGCTGTATAGCGAGTGTCGAAAATTCTGCCATCGTCGGAACTCGAACACGAGAACCTCCCGATCGGAGGCTCTGCAGTGAAAACTGATGCCCCGATCAACCTAAGCCGGTAAAAGAATTCAGCAAAATGGCGTTTATGTCATCGTATACAAAGTACTATCTGTGCAAAAGTACGTAAAGAAAATATTTAGATCCATTTTTGAAAAAATTCTTGTTTCTTCAAATTTACTTTATACCTCCCAAAATTGCTGGAAAAGTACTCATATTTTGAAAAAAATGCGTACATACTCATTTGAAGTCCTAATTTTTAAGAACAAATTTTAGTCAGAAGAAAAATCTTTATTTTCAAGACTATACTTGTAGAAAAACGCCAAAACAATTTTGAACTTGAGCAATTTTCGAAATTTTAGCTATTTCTACGAAACTGACACCTACATCAGTTTCTAAGAATCCTTTACGCATTTCGAGAACAGAGTTTAATTATAAAATTTGAAGTCATTTTTGAGAAAAAAATGAATATCTTCTTGAGGCTTCATACAAAGTGAGAGATAGGAGAGTAAGAGTATGTAGCGAGTGGAGTTTCATTATAAAATTAGGATTCAATAGACAGAGTCATGAAAAATTGCTTAAACATATAAACTTAGAAAGAAGAGAAGAAAAATTTAAAATTGTGACTTAATAAAAAAACATTAATTACAAGATCGAAGAAAAATAGGGAAATGCTAATTCTTACACTAAGTGGCTGGTAATTGTACGCAGAACGAGAAATTCAGCAGAAGTCACGTACAAAAGCTCCGGGGCCTTCGTAATTGAAACATTCCTCATGACACTACTCCTTAAATATTCCACACTGGATCCAACCTTCAATATATGATTGTTCGCAGGTACGGTATGTCGTCTCGTCTTGAATTGCTGAATCTGTTGACGAGACCGGATTTTCATTATTACAGTTTTGTTTTTGTTTTCGTGAATTTTTTGTTTCCTTCTTTAATTTTGTTCCCAGGTTTATTTTTATGAGGAGCTCGGTTAATTTTATTTCCTCGAATTCTCGTTTTTCCTTTTCTTTCCTGTCTTACAACTTTTTGAAAAATGAAGACAAAACTGTGATCTTAGATTTTTAGATAATTTTCCTGTTTCTCCTTGTTTTCTAGGTCGAAGAAGTGGCATGATTGACTGGATACTAACATCTATCTGAGACGAGGAAGTCATTTTCACGATGAACTGCAACTGTGAAATCGTTATCTAAAGGTTTCAAAGTTTCAAGTGAAGAATTATAGCAATACTCACTGATAACGTCAGGGTTGCGTAACTCATTGCCTGTAACTTGGAAAGCTTCTCTACGATTCCAAACGTGTGATGACTTCTTCAAATGACTTATTCAAATTACAGAGAGGATAAGAATA
The DNA here is from genome assembly GCA_017312745.1 of Gryllus bimaculatus. Classification (NCBI taxonomy): domain Eukaryota; kingdom Metazoa; phylum Arthropoda; class Insecta; order Orthoptera; family Gryllidae; genus Gryllus; species Gryllus bimaculatus. The sequence continues at coordinate 1,457,040 of BOPP01000255.1, read as the reverse complement.
CGCTCGTCAGGTCTGTGTGTACTATTAGGAGCCGATGTATTGTTTCAGTAAAACGCTCATACCCAGCAGCAGAAGTCATTACACGTGAAGTCTAAGGCGGTCATGTTGTTTGGAAAACCTTCTTAACAACATTTACTCAGGGGCCTATGATTACTTCTTTAATTGAAAAAAAATATCTTCACAGAAAAAATACATGCGATCATAATAAAATTATATCTTACTCGACAAATAAAAGAAAGCCAGGATGGAAATAGTAACTCCCGTCGCTAGAAAGAGTTATGCGCACACATGTTGATCTAATCACACTCGCTCCTGCTTCCACTGCAGCCAACAGGGTACGTAATTACGTAGTAAATGACACAGTGAAGATACGAGACAAATGTGTTTAAAGTTTTCGTTGACAATGTAAATTCACGAAACAGATGCTTAATAATTTATGGAGGAGATTAAGGAGTAAGCGTTACTGAAAGGTTTTGTCAGATTACTATTTGTAATAACTAGGGAACGGATTTTAATGTCATGTCATTTTTTCTTTTCACTTTAGAACAACGCCGTTCAGTACAAACATTAATTTTATGTTATGACAAAAGAAAATTACCCATGTTTATACGTAATTTTTTTGCATATTTTTCAATTTCGACTAAGAAGTAATTTTTTGACTTTCTAATTAATTTTTAATGCATTTTGGATGATTTCATCGTTTTCATGTCATTTTAATCGTACGTTCTTCAAACAATACTTATGAAATGCAACAAATGTTTACCACAGAAGACACCTGATAAGCTTACTTAATTTCCTTGCCCACATTTTCTAACGCACGTATATTGTCAGCCGTTGTGAGTACTATATAATCTAAGATTCCTGTGACGCCTGACAGCGCCATTGAATATATTTGCGAAAAATAAACTCAAATACTTTCTTGTAAAGAACAATACATGCAAAAGTTTGCAAAGCTGAGATCATTTGAACAAAAGGAAGAAGCCTAGATTACATCAGTAACATATCCAGAACCTTGAGTTGTTTATCTGAAGTGCTCTTGATTAACTTTTTAACGTCATTTTATCTGTTTTCAGGACTTTTAAAAACATTTTAAGAATATTTTATTTATCGTTTTTGACTAAGTTTAAATCATCAAAATCAGCCCCTTTGTAATAACTATTGTATGTGTTATAAAATAGAATGCAACTTGCCTTTTGTAAAATAATTCAGATTAATTTTTCGTCATAGGAGAGCACTCCATACTACTTTTTACACTTATTTCAGCTCCCCCTCGATTGAAAGGGGAAAATTAATGCCTTCAAGATATTTTATAAAATCGCTTGTGCAATAGACGGTGTCGAGAGATCCGGTGACTCCTCTCACATTAGCTATCCATCGTTGCCTAATTGGCCGTCCACTCGGCGGGCACACCCCGATACGCCTAGAGTAGTATGGTTCATTCTCGTTAATGGCCGTGTCGGAACTAGCAATCGTAGTCATAGCACCGTCGAAACGCGTGTGTCTTCGCCAAGAACGATCGGAATTGGATATCTTTGTGACCGGCTCTAATATCAGTGCTTCAAGTGCAAAAACAGTGTTTGTCAAGAAAAGTCGAAAACATGATTCTATGCTACAATTGCAAATGAAATGTGTAAAATTTCTTATTATCTGTTAAAAGTTGAAAATAAAATAAAAATTATTTAAAAATTTTATTTAACAATAAAATCATTCCATTTATTACTTCTTCATCCTGCCCGCAAACGAATGTTTTCTTTCGACCTTTGAGGCTCACTAAGTGTAAAGTCAAAAAATCCGACCTCCGTGCAATCCAAGGGTTAAAGTAATGATTTTCCAAGTGTAATTTTTTTGCACGTTCTAGATAATTGTATTTTTTTTTTTTTTAAATATTATCGGTTTGAGTTATCTTTTACAGAATTATTAAATAAATGGAAACAAAATGCAAGCCTGAAATACAAAAACTAAATTACATAAAATTAATGACTGAGAGGGTTTTGTCTCGTCGAAAACCTTAAAATTGTTTAATACAATCCCACTAAAAACTTCCCTTTGGAATTTGCTTCGTAAATTGCATCTTAATTCAGTTGGTCATTAGTTATTATGGGTTCGTCAACTGTTAAGGTCCCTAGTCCCTTAAGTTTAGTATGTGTTTTTTCCTCGGAAGATGGCGGTGAGCTTCTCCCGCAGGATGGCGAGATCCAACGGCGACCTACCGTCTGTTTAGTAGCGGGGTTTCCCCGAAACCACTAGCGAGGTACCGCCCTAGCCGAGACAAGCTCTAGGCTCCCGACCGGTCTCCCGGCATGTGTGGTAGTGCTGTACATGTTAGTGCAAGTGTCTAAGGGGTGAGGATAGGATAAAGAAGACGTCGGAAAGATCGCCCGCAATCCGTGGCCTTTAGTTAGGTTACTTCTCCGGCATTTGCCTAGTGTTGTTCGGGGACGTAAACCTACCAATCAGAGCAGCCGACCGCTAGAATTCTTCTCCAGAATTCGACCTAGCTGACAAGCCAGTGTCGAAACTCTCACCATCGTCGGTACTAGAACCTAGGACATCCCGGACAGAGCACTGCAGAGACATGAGTTGCTGCACTGTGCCACCTCTCCCGGCCAACTTAATACAGGAGCGCGGTCTCCCCGAGCAGGGCCCTTGCGAGCGGCCTCTCGCCCGAGCGGTGGGTGGGCGGTGGGCGCGCCGCTGCTGAGTCGAGGGCCCCGGAGGCACGCACGCCCGCGCCGTGACACGCGCGCGGTGCACGCCTGGGCACGCGCCCGCCCGCACGCCCCTCCCCCCTCCCTCTCGCCTCTCGCACGCCCACCCGCACACAGCCAGCGATAGCGGCAGTCGCAGGGGCAGCCGAAACAGCACTTCGCGACAGCTGTGTGAGAAGCATGGCTACGATTGTTGTCTCGACATATGGTCGCAGAAAATTACTCTCAATGTCGACCACACAAAAAAAACATTTCACGCAATAACTACTTCGAATCATCAACTGCACATGATTATGACTCTCAGAAGTTTACTAATTATTGTGAAAATTTTGCAACTTATTTGTCAGATTCAGAGGAGGGTAAGGGAGTTAAGGCAATTTGCCAATTTTCATGAGATTTAAATTATAAATTGAATGACTTTCACACTACTTTCATATTGTAAACATCCTAGAAAGGAAAATCCGCCTTCATAAATTACTGTCTAGAAAATAAATGAATCGCGTACCAACATTTCAGAACAAACAAGAAGTAGAACGGGTTTATATGATAACCATGTTTGTTGTGAAAATGTAGGCAATTTGTGAAAATGAAATGCTCAAAATGCGACCACTTTTCGTAACCGAATATATCGCGGTTCACAGAGAGAGTTGAAGCTTCTAACGTTTCTCAACATTTTCTAGCTTTCTCTAACACAGCTAGTATATCCCATCGCGTACGAATTGAAATGGAGTTTATTTTCATCTTGCACTATTGAACTTGGACCTTTGAAATTACACACAAGAACTTTCCTTTGAAGGCATAGAATGCTTTGAAAATAGTTTTGATGAGAATGTAGACTAATTAACTAACATTTAATTTATACACTTCAGAGAGTTTTAGGAACTACTGTCAGTTTTAACCCTAGAAAATACAGTCCCAAACATTTACATAAATTCATAAGCATGGCCTTGGAGGCGTTGTTTTATTTTATGCCTTATGACAATTTTGTACCCTTAAAGTATTATTTTGGAGATTGCTTAGGCCAATCTATATAATTACATACTTTGTTAAAAAATTTAAAGAGAATGAGAAGAAGAGCAACAGAAATTCAAGATGTTTATTAATTACTGGCATTTACGGAGTAATAAACGAAAAGTAGAGAAAGATGTAATTTTGCGGAAAATCAATTTCGAGATTCCAATGGAAATACACTCTTTAAGTAGTACCGAAAATATAGATTTTTTTCAAAACGTCCGTCTGTCCGTCCGTCTGTGAACAACACTAGCGGCTAAATTATTCGTACCGTTTTTTTCCAAACTGAGTATTCCCTGATCGATCTGGCTCTACTCAAATGTCTGTGATCTTAAAAAACCTCTTTAAATTTTGCGGGTACTTTACAGGAATTACCTCGGACATTTTAAAAATTATTTCAAAAATGGCTAAATGTTTTCCTGTAATAAGAAAGAAAAATTACTTTTATGAGAATTGCATTAGTCTGAATTTCACTGTTATCTCTGAGTTTTCGAAAATTTGCATTACTTCCCAGGACGTCTTCCCACAACTACAAAATTAAAGATAGAGGTTTTCCCTTCAAATGAAATCTATTTTCTATAATTAAATCTTTCATTAGTGTCACGCACATTGTCTTGAAATTTTTAATAGTTTTCGCACAATACTGAATGAAATATTTGCAATATTAAAAAATATCAAAACCAAGAATTTCTCAAATACAGTTCAATTTTTTTAAAACTGTTGGTAGGGATAGAGCTAAATGCGCTGCATAAGAAGATATAAACGCAATTTTAGTCTATTTTTTAATATACATTTTAAATTTTTGTGACATCTCTCACGTCGTTAACATTTACATTATCAGTGATGTGTGGACAATATTGAATTTTCTAAAGCAATTGTATCAAATTATATCTTACAGTTTCTCGAAATCTCAGAAGTTTTTATAATGTTACGAGTTGGTTTTCATGAAGAAACTGGAATTTATCGATTTGACTTATAAAATAATGCGATTTATAAAAGATGCAGTATGTGAGTTGCTTATTCAAAGACGAGTAGTTATCAGAATCGGAATTTTGAGTACTGTCATTTTCACTTCAATATTCGAAAGGAACATAGTTGTCATCCACTTCTGAAACATCAGTTTCCCTGTCGTTCAGCAGTCTTCCTCAACCAATCAGCTTTAATATCTTTAAAATTATTAGAAGCCGAACTTCTGATTATACTGACACTCACTCACTATCACACTTCTACTGCTGCCTTCTAATTATGAAAGTCTAACGGCAACTATCGGTCTCAGTATTACGAGACTTTAGTGTCCTCCTCCGAATTCCAACAGCCCAGATTTCAAAGGGTTAGGAGAAAGTCCCCTAAGGTATCAAACGTCCGGAGTTTGATATCCTGCAGTCTAATCGAAGAAGAAGATTGCACAAAATTCCTAAGGATCAAAGAAGAAAGGATTACAATATCTTAAGTAATTATCAAATAAATATTACAATACGCCTTCGAGTTGCTGATTGGTATGTGTTCTAGAGCTAAGAAGTATCAGTTCCCAAGTTCACGTCCTGAAGTAGTCAACGAGCTTTCGCTTACCTGTCAAACAGCAGTGTGTGATGAGTTGCCTATCTATCAGGGGATAATGTTTCCTATAAAATCATTTGGAGATTTTGAAACAACTTCACTGGAAAGATTGTCTTCAATCTCTATATGCACTACAAAGTTGTAACATTTGAATTGAGACGCCTGCATAATCATCAAGACTTGGGAATGATCTACTATTCTATTCTGTGGAAATAATCTACTATCACTGATTTTCCCTGATCCCGTATTATATTGCAAGATCGAGAATTAAGTTTGTTCTCTCAGCATAAGAAAATTAAAATACAGCAGTACTTCAAGCATGTCTTGCACATTTCTGCAAATATTAAACATTTATATTTATAACAGAGGGTTCGTCGAACTTCGTTGTAAGGTGATTAACAGGGCTGTTAACACGTACACAAAAATTTTCGAACAAAACCGCTAAATTTTTTAATGCACAAAAATCTATAGTGTACATGCTGTACATTTACGGCATTTAAAAGAACACTGGAGGTGATCATTGATCAAAGAAGTTTATTGTCATCAAAACTGATAGAAACGTAGTCATATGCCTAATTTTTAAATCGCTGCCTCTAATACCGTTAATCGTCATTAGACCAGCCACCCCATGTGGCAAAACAGTAGCGAAATTATTTACGATTGAAAATGAGACGATAACCAGGACAAAGCTTGATGACCGACTGTAGTATCGCAGAATACGAAGAGCAGAAATCATAAACAACAAAGAAATATGATACACTTTTCGTTAGTCCTCCAATTTCAGGTGTCGAGTACGAAAAGGTCGTACAACACTGGGTACCGCCGCTCGTTCATGAATAATTCCCGCGATAAGCGCCTGGCATTTATGCGAGTGGCCGGGCGCGGGTGATTTATTCCCCGCGAGGCGTCGCGGGGCGTCGCGGCCTCAGAGGCGGAACGGAGGCGGCGCGACGCGGCGCGACGCGGCGCGAAGCGGCGGCCCGAGCGATTTACGACCGCGTTATGCGGCGCGGCGCGTCCACCCCCGCCCCCGCCCCCCGCCATGCACACGGCCGAGACACGCGAGACCACGCACCCCACGGGACAAAAGCCTTTTCAGCTCAGAGACGCGCTCTCTCAATAAAAGGAAACAAGAATTAAATTCAAGGATTTAATAATGCTTCAGGAAGATGGTTACGCCCACAAATATGAGATTTGAAACTATTTCTGAGTTGTAACATTTACTATATGTGCATATAGTAGAAGTCGTGAGTCATCTATGCAGTGTTCTATTTGTATGGAGATTTTTTCGCAAAACGAGAGAATTGTAAATGCCGACCAAACTCGTTTATGTTCATTTATTTAGGGACCCTTCTATTGAATAGAATTGAAGTGGCCTTATTTTACGTGGCGAGACTCGGGCCATCAGGCCCGCTCTTCCGTCTGACCACGCAAATTTCACTACGCTCCTTTCACCAACTAGGAGAGAAAGGAGGTATTTCTTGGGCGAGAAACAGTCGATTTGAATTTAGCTCAGAGGCGTCATTTAGGCTTGAGGATCTTTTACATGCAAGTAAATCTACGAACATGGGACAGCCGGCTTTACTTCCCCTCCGAAGAAAGGCGTACGAAGGATTTTTTCGCTCTTAAAAACCCACGGCTTCGATCGGGTTTGAACCCGCCAACTTGGGTACAACAGTCCAGTACGCTAACCGTTACACTATCGCCACCGCGCCGCCACCCTTCTATTCGACGGTGTGGTCATATGAATGATGGTCTAGTGAGTAGAGTGTGATGATGATATTGATTAGGTGATGGAGGAGAAATGGTGGATTAAGTGGAAGGTGAAACTAGGAGGACACCGCAAAAACAGAGTTCACTTTGTCCTCCTGAAATTCAAACACACGTTGAAAATCCTAGGCCTGGTGCTCAGACACCGCTGTTCGACACTTGGCGACCTCTTCGCCTTGTCCTCGTCTGCTCAGCGAGCGCAGACACGTGGAACCAGTAAATTGTCTTTTTCATCCTTCCAACTCCCATTATTCACTCACAATCAAGGAAAACTCACCAATTTAACGTACGGACGCTTTTTGGAACCGTCATCTCGTAAAGACAGAGCGTTGCGTTAGCGCATCAGCATTTTAAATTAAATCTTATAACTTCTGTATTTTAAACACCTTCTTTACCAAAATCATGCATAGATTGTTGTGGCAAAAAATAATTGACTGCGCAGGTCTCCAAAGGCGAGGTTCTCTCTGCGCCGCAGACTTAAGGCGGGGGCGGGTGAGGGCGCGAGCGAGGGTGTTTTGGAGGAAGTATAAGGATTCTTGCACCTGGCGGGAGAGGCTTGGGGCACCACGATTCAAATCGAAATTGCAGGATTTACATGCTTCACGTATCTCCCACCACCGGCACCACCCCAGTCGGGACAAGCATTAAGCTCTTTGTCAGGACTCCCGAAATAAGTGATAATGGGGTGCAAGTGTTGGTGATAGTGTGTGTGTGTGTGTGTATAATGAGTAAAGGACAAAAAAGAGGAAGGGTAGAACACGTTCGTGGCTCGTATAGTTCAACAAAAATGAGACTCACGTGACAAAAAATAATCTCTTCTTCCATCCAAAATATTGTTAATTTTTTTAAATCGTTTAATTTTGCACCAAATTACACAAAAACTACTTATATTTTCGAAAACTTGAACATAAGCATGAAGATACGCATTTAAGGAACATATTTCATTAAATAAAAATATTTATCTTTAATGTTATAGTTAAAGGAAGACGCCCCAAAAAATGCAATTTTGCAAGATTCGAAAATCAGGGACTGCGACGAACGTAAGACCTACACCATTATCTCATGCGTCCTGTAAGCTATGCAAAGATAAAGTTTGATAAATAATTTGGCGCCATTTTTAAGAAACTTTTGTAAATGATCTTGAGGCTTGATGTAAAATATCCTCAACAATAAAAATATCGGTTTGAAACTCCAAAAGCCTCGAGTTTATTCACATCTGTCGCGAAATATGACTATGAGGAAAATCGGCTGAATGGTTTAGACACTAGCGTTGTCCACAGAATGACATATAGATGGACAGGACAACGGACAGTCTGAGAGACAGACGTTTGCTATCAATAGATTGTTCGGTATCAAAGACCCATAAAACATGGATTCTAGATACACATGTTAAGAGAATTTTTTCTGTACTTAGCAACAGAAGTTATCCACTTTTTCGTTTCCAGGGTCTGGCAATAAGAGTTTTTCTACCATAAATACGCCGTTCTCTGGCGCACGATTACACTGAATTGAATTTAATTGAATTGAATAAAATTGAACTGAATTGATGCCTTATTTTACGTGGCGAGATTCGGGTCATAAGGCCCACTCTTCCGTCTGACCACGCAAATTTCACTACGCTCCTTTCACCGACAAGCGAAGAAAGAAGGTATTTCTTGGGCGACGAAACAGACGATTTAAATTTAGCTCAGCGGCGTCATTTAGACTTGAGGATCTTTTACATGCAAGTAAATCTGCTAACATGGGACAGACGGCTTTACTTTCTCTTCACATGACGTACTTTCGTAAAGGCTAGAATGTAAAAATTGACTACGGATCCCAGATTTACCAATCGGCTAGCAAGGAGGAACTTTGGAAACGCGTTGTTTGTGACAAAGGGTTAAAAATCAGTAGTGGTTGTACCATACCACTCCAGTTGATACTCGTAGCATACTCAATGTGACTCAAAACCCCATACTAGCCCTCCAAAGGGATATTTCAAGTATTAAGTATTCTCTAAAAGAGGTCTGGTACACCCTCCCCATAATGTACAACATTGTCTTCCTTCGTCTTCAACGTATGTATAGTATTCATCCCATAATCAAACCATTCTATTGCAGAATTAATCAAATAGTCAACAACCTCAAGATTAATAACCTCAGAGCTGAGAAATAAAGTCGCTATCTAATTGCACATTGGAGATGACCTTGCATCTCCGTTGGAAATTGTTACAAAATGATCTGGCAACAGAAACTAATACCAACTGTCACTGTATTATTATCAAGAAATTTGACAGTTGATTCAGTTCACCAAATTTGCGGCACCAACCAGAAGAGGGAAGTGATTATTAAAAATCCAGGAACTGTGATGTCCCATAATTAGGCGAACCTGATCGAGTTATGAAACACGAAATCTTGATACCGATGACACTCGTGGATCTCAAGTTAAACAAACGTTCACATGGTTCACTGCATAATGATTACTTTGAATATAATGAACAAGATCTCAAAAACAACCGAATACGTGTTGGAAAAAGCGTAAAATAAATAATCTTCATTAAATGATCCATGATTTTTATAAACTCTAAACCAACAAAAATATAAAACGCACAGATCAAGTGGCAGAATCTCAAATCAGATCTGAACACATGAAATTAACTCACTCATATCTGTTACGTAACACAGCATTCTTGAGTGTGAATCATGAAAGAAACAATTGTCAATTGCCCATATCCCTCTGTCGTACCCAAATATAATTACGAACGTCCTCCATAATGACAACCTTGAAATTATTTTACACTCTTGAATTTCTTAGGAAAACATATTTAAATTATGTAAAATATTTACAATGTATAATGATTTCTAAGCTTCAATAAACTAACATTTTTAATATAATAAATGAACACCTAGAAGATGTAAATGGAAGTGTTAACCATAGATTGTCAATTGAGAATAAATAATATTAGGGAACAAAATATTTTGTTCATACCTCGCAGATGAAAGTAGATAATTTTTAAAGAAAACGATCACGCTGGTTTCGAAAATCACTTTAAAGGTTTCTAATTGCAGGGTTCAAAAGAAATTAACATATTTAGTTTTTAAATAAAAAAATACGATACTAATTTCCGCATTGTCTCTCCAGTTATATTACTACAAAATTTTATAAGCATTCTTCATACGAGGTAAGAACAAGTTAAAAATGGAATACGCATATTTGTGCAACAATATTAAAACAGCTTGGAAGCATAAATTCCTATTGCATTGCTTAAAAATACCTTGCGCCTTATTCCTGTTTTTCCTGTTTACTCCTTATTTACTCCTATTTTACTCCCCCTTGTTTACTCCTTATTTACTACTGCTGTTTACTCCTATTATTCATGTTTACTCTGTCAAGAAACCAGCAATAATCTTCCATCATTGCAGGACCCTTATGCACTTGGTATCTCTCCTTCATTGTAGAGATATTTTGATGAATCTGTTCACCATGTTCATCACTAATATCACCCAAATTCTACGGGAAACATGAAGATGGGAGTGAAGAAAATGATTTTTCAGAGACATTCTACACTTTATATTTTGGTAGCTTCTTCATCATTCTGTAAACAATCTTCTTTCATTGATCCCATAAATGTATGCACAACTCTCTTAACAAGCTGCTAACTCAATGTCTCGCCATTGTTCTTCCAATATTTCATCAAACATGAGTTTTATGATTTGCGGACCGATGAAAATTCTTTCTATCGATTTTGCATTACTCGTCCATTTAATTATTTCACCACTAAACAATGTTTTGAAAAACTTATAAACAATTAACATTCATCTGGATTGTAAATAACCCACAATTCATAAATGATCCCCCCAATAGCTGCAAAAAACAAACTTCAAGAGAAGAATATTGGACAGAAATATCGTGTCTGTTTCTACTCTCTGAATTATTTGTCGCGGCAGCAAGTAACTGTAATCTGGAGTCTGCAGTTAATATTCTTTTCTCACAAATTCAAGTCCTGTGGGAAATAATTTAAGTATTCCTGCTCTTCTAAGTGCAGGCCAGGGTGCGACTTCCCTGGTAAGTAGTCTGGATCTTTTGAAGTGGAGATTTCTGTTCCTCGAAGAAACACGGCTTCAGCATTATCATAGTTTTCTTCATGATTTATTGAGCTTGTTTCTGGGGGCACAGGCTCGGGTAATTCGTCATCATGTCGCAAGGCAGAAGAATTACGTGTATCATATTTGATATGAACAGATATCTTTATCATGAGCACGTTGTAGTCGTTAAAATCGTTCGTTGTTGGTCTCCACAACATTGGTACAGCGAAATGACAATGATTTGAGTTATCCATACAACCACAACCTAAGATTCGTTTTATGGGTGACTACACTGGTGAGCAGCCCATGGTTTGTCCTGATCACAAACTCGACAGTCGAAGTGTAAAGAAAACGCAAGTTTTGTAATTTCATACGTTTTTCTTCTGTAGTTTGGGTGTATAGCTTCCACAAACGTAACAGAAGTTATCGAGTTGATTCGCGCTCTTTCAATCAGAAATGATTTTCATTTTATCGAACCGTTTAAATTGAACAGATCATGTGGCGGATTTCACTTCATAAAACACACAGAACTGCAATGTGTTAATGTATTTGAGGCACCCGCAAACCAGACACGAACTTCACGCGTACAGCGGTTATAGTTCCGAATGACACCGACTGACTCAGAATTTGTCACTCTTACGGTTCTATATTTGTATACTTGCGGTAAAATGGGGACCGAAATCGTAGTTATAGGACGACGCCGAAAATTTGTAGTTTTTTTATTTTGGCAAAATAAGGCAATTGAACGAACGTGAGACCTGCACCATTCACTTCTGCAGCGTTCTCTAAGTTATCTAAGGTACCAATTTAATATAAAAAACTGTTCCGATTTTAAGAAAAAATTGTTTAAACAAAATAAAAAAATTGCCTATGTTTGACACCAGATATTACAAAAAATACTCGGTTTTGAAAAATTGAACATGACATTATTTTTAGATTTGTTTTTCATGAACTAATTTCATTAACAAAAAATTATTTTCTTCATAATTGTAGTTGTAGCAATACGCCGAAAAAAATTTTGAATTGGTTCAATTTTCAAAAAAATCAGGGTTATCATCAAACATGAGACCTGCACCATTCTTTTAAGCGTCCTTGAGACTATGTAATAAAACAATTTAATCAAAAACGTTGGAGCCATTTCCTCGAAATTTTTGAAAATTCAAGCTCAAGGGCCGCCACATCAGCCAGATTGATTGGGAGTATACCAATTTTGGAAAACAATCGGCTGATCAGTTTAACCGCTAGCTTTGTACACAGACAGAGGTATAAACAGACGTTTTGCTGTCAATCGATTTTTCGGTAGGATGGACCCACAAAACATGAATTGTGACAACACCACGTTCTTGAGGATTTCCCCCTACATTTAGCATTTGGATTTATCCATTTCTTTGTTGCCAGGGCCCTGTAATACGAGTTTTTCTGCCGAAAATTTGCTCTTTTTCCGAGCAGCATTACATAACTTTCTCGCTACCGCGATAGCGAGAATCTATTAACTTCATTTCACTTTACTGCATTTCCCTTCGGTAACAAGTAATTTATTCCTTAACGGTTAGTGTATACATCGCACTTTGCTCGCATTTTTGTTAACTTTTACGGCACTTCACTGTACAACACTTTACTCTACATTCGCGCTTTAAAATCTCTCAAACGCATAAGTCACGTGCTTCTAGGAAGAGTCGTCAGCATGGCTGCAGGTAAATTTTTTAGTTGACGATGGTTCTATTCACAAAGCTTAATTTCCCTATATCTGTTCATTGGTTGCCGCATTTTATTTGTGTGAATGATCACTCCTACTAATATAGCATGGCATTTTAAGTCTTTCACTGATAGATTTTCATGCCAGATGGTTTTGTACGCCTCGAAGGGAGCACATAGTCGTGCTGCCGTTTTACGTGTAATTAATGATTCCCAGTTGACATTTACATTTTCCCCGATGTTTCTGTTCGCGAATTTAGCCGATTTTTCTACACTTGGTTTAACGCTTTAACCTGACCTTTCGTATGATGATCTCTGCAAACTAATCCCTATTCTATTATGGGACGAGCCAAAGATATGTAAAGCTGCGCTTTCGTGTTACGTATAGCTTTCGATAATATACGTATAACAAATTGAGCTTACCAAGCCTTCTGTGAGCATACCTTACGTGATCAGCCCAGCTGAGGTCTCTTTAAATTATTACGCCCAGTTATTTAAAACATTGTGTCTCAGGAATTTTATTTCTGCCGGATTCAGGGATTCTCTCATGAATATTGTTACACGAAATTTGTTGGAAAAAATCGTAGGACCAACGTGAATTTTTAAAGATTTGTTATTTCAAACATTTGGTTTGAGACAGAAATCTCTATCTTCAATATCAAACTTCTGCAATGTTAACTTTTTGTATTTTCGAAAATTCAAAGTATTCGCCGGGAACAAGACTAGCATTAATTTGGTAGAGTCTTTTGATACATAGGAGGGGAAAATGTAGAAAAAGTTGCAGCGGTTTTAGATAAACTAAAATTGTTGTGGGAAAACTGAAAAAATGAACTTCTCAAATTTGTTGAAACGTTCGGGTTTCAACGAAACTCTGACCTGTAGAAGAGACTGCGGCTAGTTGTGACAGTGACATCATGTTTACTAACAGATCCAATAGAGAACATCTTGCGATAGTTTACATGCACGGTTCAAACCTTTGCTCCACGAGTTGTTGCAGGAACCGTTCCTTCATTTGCATATTTAGAAACGTTTTGTTTTTCGCGTAGTGAAGTCAAAGTCTATTGGATTGTTGCGAATTCAGCAACAACAAATCTGAGGTATATTTAGCTACTTAGTATCTTTGAAAAAAAAATTAAGCTATAATTTGATATTTTGATTTATATGAATGAGAAAGAAAACCTGACATAAAAATGGAAATTCATATTAGTGTGTCTCGAGCCTAGTTGTGACAGATTCTTAGGAACACATTGTGACAATGTCTCTACATTGCCCAATACGTTGTTTGACAGTAATAATTTTAATTTCAGGAAATATAGTAAGGAATTACAAGAGGCCAAGAGATTAAAAGAGTTAAAGTTGTGTTAGAAAACAAAATATCCGCCTTGGAAGTAGAATATGTAAGATGTAGTTGCAGGGTAGCTGCTGAAATGTTTAGTGTGCCACAGAGACACTTTTCAAAAATACGGCAAATGACATTTGGAATATAGATAAAACTGGGATATGAACAGTACAAAAGCCAAGAATAATAATAGCAGAAAAGTGTAAAAAACTGAGCGGAATGATTTCGGCAAAAAAGGCACTAATCTCACTTGGTTGCAAGTATCGCTATAGGATATTCAATCCCTCCAATGTTTCTATTTCCGCAAACATTTTTTGAACACTTAATTCAATAACAACTCCAACAGGCTGTTGTGGCACTGCAAATCCTAGTTGATGCATAACAGGCTCTGCCTTTCTATTATTTATGAAGTATGTTTTGAAGAATTTGAGATGGTTAAAAGAGAGTTTAGTAGTTTAGACAGTTTAGTACTGCTGGTAATTACACCTCCATCTTCATGTAGACGTTTTATATTTCCGAAAACGAAGTGGGATAGTTCTGGTGTCATTTTGATCACAGTCACAAATTACAGCTAACAGATTACAGATCACTTAGATGTGTTACTATATGGCCCATTCACAAAATAAAAAAAGAGTATAAAAAATAGAAGAAAAAATAAAAGATTTAATGTGTCAAAAAAGTCAAAAGACAAATCTGAGAGTTCAGAAGATGAAGAAGCGTGTCTATGCGTTGATTGTTTAGAACCATTTCAAACATCAAAGGATGGAGAGAACTGGGTGCAGTGACGAAATGAGCTCATTTAAACTATTACATACGCATTATATTATGTTTATATTCACTGCCATTCGGATGATCAAACTAATGAATATTAAATAAAGCTCGTGTATGATTTAACCAGCATTGTTATATTTTGAATATAAAAATATTCTAGTTTCTTTCATATGTGTCACATCGTGCCCAAGTCCAGACTCAACTTACCCCGCAGGTTGTGACAAAGTGCACTGCTGTATAAAATTGTTTAAATATCTCTAAAACATTATGTATTTAAAAACTTATATGAAAATTTATACCAATAATCATTCTCTTTGTTCCACATACTATAATTTTTAAATTATGATCCTTAAACCGTCAAAAATTAAATAAAAGCTGTCACAACTAGCCCCGGTCTCCCCTACAATTGTTTTAAGCGTCATCTACGATATTCGAAGACACGTTTAATTAAAGCATTTGGAGCACTTTTTGAGAAAATATTGAAAATTTTGATACAACTTAATGTAAAGAACCCCCAAAACCAATATATCCGTTTCAAACTCGCAGTCTCGAGCTGCTTAAAACCAATCGAGAAATATCAATTTTGGAGAAAACAGGCCTAACAGGTTAGGCGATAGCGTTGATCACACAGACGGACAGACAGATTGACAAAGTCGTTTTGCCGACAACCAGTTTTTCGGAATGAAGAAGCCACAAAACCTAGACGACTTGGACGACACGTTCTGACTTTAGATTGCGTTAGAGGAAGTTATTTACAAACGAAACAAGATTCACTCATCTTTTCATTACCAGGGCTTAGCTAACAATTCGCTGTTTTCCCGTTAAACTTACAATACTTTCTCTTCTCAGGAAGAAAAGTGAGAAAGTAAATCTTACTTACTTAATATTTACTTCCCGTTGTTTTTATTATTGTATTATTATGTTGGAAAAGCGTCCCCTTTCCCATAACTGAACATGAAAAAATACTATTTTAAGATTTTAAAATAACTTTTATTCTATATATATAATGTGAATATTTAAATATGATATATCTTTTGCTAGTGTAAGATGTCTGTTGATAACTTCGTCAAAATTGATGCCGTTTTTTAAAATGATATTAGCGTGCTGCTTATGTATCGCTCCCTCCAAAGAAAATCTGGAATCCGGGGTAGGTCATGGAAGGTGATAGCATTGACATTACAACGACCCATATGAATAAATATCTTGGAATGGAATGCGGTGTATGGTTCAAGAGGAAATGATGTCGAGATAGGTAGACAACGGAGAGAAATACCACTTTTTTTTTAAATAGACATAGTGATTGCTGAAACGTATAATTCAAAATTGTGATAATATTTTAAACAATTACATTTTCCTTGCTAGATACGCAAGCAAAATTAAAAGCCTGTAATTTCCACATTTGGAACGGTTCGCAAGTGCTCTTCAATTGGCAGCGATTCGAAATTGCTGCCAGTCGCGCGGTGGAAGGAATGCGGTTAATGTCCGGGTCGGGTCATCAAACGTTTTAGGAATGCGGTGCACTTGGCCGCGACGTTCTTAACAAAGCTTGCATTGCTCTCAGAAGCCTACCCGATGGACCTCTTGAGCCTCGCCAGCCTTCACTGCTCGTGACATTTGGGTGTGAGAAAGGGACCAAGTTCGATCCTTGGGCGGAGGTGTGCGGGTCGCGGCGTCGCGACGCCGGCGTCTGGCGAAACGCGGCCGTGGCGCGACCGCCCGCCCGCGCCCGCCCCTGCCCGCCCCGCGCCGCCCCGCCCGCCGCCGTAATCGAACTGGGCGTCTGGGACCGGTCTGCCAGACTGGGCATTCTCTGACTTGGACAAACGGCGCGAGCGAGCAAGCGGTATTTCGGGGGCGGGGGCCGCGGGCGGGGACGGGCGGGCGGGGCGGGGCGGGAGGGGCGGGGCGGGTCGCGGCCCCGACCGGCGCGCCGCGGCGCGAGGGGTCGCCAACCTGCCCAGACAGCGCCGCGAGCGCAGCGACCTCGTGAGCCCGTTGCAGGTGTACGACGTCGGAGGTGCCTACGACGCCGACGCCGCCTTGAACCACTGACGCACGCACAAGCGGCATCTTACACGACTCGCGGGCGAGGCGAAGCTTCCTAAAGAGAAGCAACGTACGTGCCAAGACTAGCCCCGCCCACTCCAAGGAGTTACAAAGGAAACACCAATTACTCATAGCCCCCCTTCGTTCGAATAAAGCAACATTTCTGTCATAGGGCAAGGTTTCAAAATTAACATAGACATTAAACTCAGTGATTGAGGTTCGAATATGACACATGTTAATGAAACTTTTACATCTTTTAAAAATAATACATAACCCATTTTGTAAACATTTTCGTCTTTCTCCACATTTCTACGCTAATCGGCTGCGACGTCCTGAGAAATTCATTTATTGCGGTGGTCATAATTTCTACTGCTACCCACCGAAACTGCCTTGTTTGCTGAAAGAACATTTTTCTAGCATCAATATCATATTTACGGTAAAATACAGATCTGAGATCAAGGTAACTGCCGGATGCATTCTTTTGAATAAGTGTCCTTTTAAAAAACTAAAAACTGACTATTCCCGCCTTTCACCAGTGTTACTTTACCTGCACTAAAAAGGTTTTAATAATAAAGATGGGTAACAAAAGCAATGATTACGCAAAAAATGAGTAGAGATACCTGCTATTAAGAAATAGTACTGACTTTGGACAGACGTTTTTGGAAAGAGCAAAGTTACGAAGCTGGTAATTTGACCGGCAATCTAACGTGAAAACTATATTGCCATTCCACTTCTCTTTTGACAGGTATGAAAACTTCGAATAGTTAAAGAAATATAAAATAAAATGATGATGAATGGCTTCATGAAATTAAAAGTTCACTTTACTCCGTACAAATTGTACCAAAATTAGGAACGAACCTTTTTCTTTAGACTGAATTTCTTTATTTTTAATAACTTGTTAAGTTTATTTATTTTCCTTTACTTTCTCGGGCATTTTTTCTTTATTAGTAATAGTTTTTATTATTTTAATGATTCCATTTATATTTACAGTAATAAGTGGCATTCTAAACAATGTGGTAACGTTACAGCGTGTTAAGAAAATCGTCTGATAATGGTAAGTTAAATATTCCGTGCATACGATTTTGTGTAATGAGAATAAACATAATAACTTTTGTAGGGCAAAATTAGTTTTAATGAAATATCTAGCATTATTTTGAACCTGCTGAAGAAAATTCACCCTGCTAGAAAAGTTGGCACATTCTTCTTTTCATAACAGCAAAATAAGGAAAAAGTTAAAGTTATCCTAGATTTTAAAGTAAATGAGTTTTGATAAAATACATTTCTCTTTGATAAAATAAACTTTCTCCGATTTCAAAAGCCATGCGGATGATATGTAACTGAACTCCTACTTTGTCCGTTTGCCATGAGGTCAGGTCCACAAACCTCGTCCAGTCAATGAGCTTCTGATGCCCTTTGGAAGGGCTTAGGTAAACGCGATGAAGTTTCTCTTCGTCTTCAACGACAACACCGGGGGCAATCTTTGTATCAAACCTGCATTAGTGAATATTTTCTCTTACCGTATATTTCAATTGTTTTTTATTGAAAGAGTTTAATTAATTTTTTAATACTTCTGTTTTGGGGAATGTGATAGCTTAGAAAAAAGAATTAGCGTATTGGTCTCCTGTGGGAACGCACTTCTTAATGCGGGGTCGCGTGGCGGCAGATGGACGATAATTTCGTTAATGCGAGCGCCGCGCTCGGGCCGGAAGGCCAACAGCCGAGCCCCTGAGCGACAATCGTCACGCGACGCGACGCGACGCGACGCGACGCACCGGCGCCAGAGACAGACGCCTCCTGCAGCTGCCTCGAAGTAAGTGTGGCTTCGACCTTAAATATTTGCCCATTGGCTATTGAATTAATCGATTACATAGGCACACCGAAAAAAATGTCGTCAGACCCGAAGATGATTTGGTTTGGTTGTTTTATTAGTGACTGCGGGCGCGTCTACTACTGAGGTTATTAGTGCCGTAAGTGTTGTGCATGTTTTTACCTCGGGAGTCAGATCCAAAGATTTGAAACGTTTTTCTATGTATTTCGACGCGTTGAATCCGAATCTGAAGCTAGAATTGCGCCA
The DNA here is from genome assembly GCA_017312745.1 of Gryllus bimaculatus. NCBI lineage: Eukaryota > Metazoa > Arthropoda > Insecta > Orthoptera > Gryllidae > Gryllus > Gryllus bimaculatus. Next base: position 1,438,005 of record BOPP01000255.1, on the reverse strand, counting down.
TCGCCCTCCAATTGTTTTTTAAATTGCCAAAAAAAATTCGGACATTGTATTTTTTTGTATTTTGTGTTCGCGGTTTTTTTTGTCAGATCCAAAGACTTCATACTTGTTTCTCTAAGTATTTTAACACTATTCAGGCATCATATTTGGATTCAGTGCGTCGATATTTATAGAGATACACGTGACAAGCCTTTGAATCTGACAACAATCCCCGAAAACAAAAGAAATGCCATTTCAGGATTATTTCTTTTTCCGATTTAATAAACGGAGGGTGATGGAGCAATTCTGACTCTATATTCAGAGTCAGCGCGCGCGTCGAAATACATAAAGAAACATGTATCAAGTCTTTCGGTCTAACAATTTTTTTTTGTGTGCCTGTGGTATTATTTGGAAATGTAAATATTATTCTCAGGCACGCTCATGTATTTTTGATAATTGTCCCACGCACAAACACATACACATCGCACGCACTTGCACATGCGCATATGCTTGCACACATAGTGGCTATCGCACTTGCACTCACACGCAACCCAACACACGCCCGCTCCATTTCCAAAGTTGAAGCGATCCCGATGTTGGAGCAGGTGATTCTAGAAAATTGTGCCACATGCGTGTTAATAAGACGACGTGGAGTAATCAACGGCAATTTTTCCTTATCTCGGATCCCACTTCCTTCACTTATTCCGGATCTCACTTCCGCGAGATCATATCGACGACAACAAGGTCCCACCCGCGGAGTGGAATCGTTTTTATAACGTCAAACTTCAGGGCAGTGTAGCCAGTCTACGCGCGTTCGCGTTCATGTCATGGCACCGGCCTTCATGTCGTGGCCTATTCGTCTTGCATAAAACACCCTTGAAGCTGTCAAATACAATATCCAACGCATTTTACCCAAAATCATTTTTGCCAAACACTTAAAGAGGAGAAAGAATATTCAAGAAAATTATTTACAATTGAGGCGGCATATATGGTGCCATTCCTTCTAAAACAACTTGAAAAACCGCTTATGAAAATTTCCGTGAGTTCTCGCCATGAAACAAAAGCACGCCGAACTCACGACACGGAGTGACCTCGAGACGGAATGCCCTCGTTTCAGTGAGTTCCCGTCTCTCGGGCATCACTTTCGTTCGCCGACCTCGCGGCGCGCGGCCAGAGTCGGTGGGGGCAGCGTACGTTAAGGAAGAGCCAGACGTCCTATTAGGTAAGTGACCGGGCGCGGCACAGGGACGAACACTGCGACGCCACTCTGTTCACGCCGGGGTCAATAGCAACAGTCACATCTCAAGGGGTGGGGGTGGGGGCAGTCAACGCTAGACACCCGCTGGTTTAGAATCAATTCTCCCTTCACTCTCAAACAACGGGCCCCACTTTCTATTTTTATTTATTCAGGGAGTTACCGTTTTACCATGAAGGACTTTTATTATTCCCTAATTGTCGGCCTGAGTGGCCGAGGTGGTGAAGAGTGTGTTCTGTCGCAGCGCATTGGTCTGAAGGGTCGCGGGTTCGTGTCCCCCTTGGGCATAATTGCTTGTCCCTCGTGAATGTATTATTGCGAAGTGCCTCGCGTGCTACTGACCACAGATCAGAGAAGCCCGCAAGTGTGTTGGTGACTAGGTGGTACGATCGAATACGCGTCCTGACGGGGCGTAAAGGGTAACCGACTGTCGGCTGAGCAAACGCACTAGAAAACTAGGTGTTGAAACAACACGTATAATTTCGGCCGTACTGTCATGAAAAAATATGCGAAAAGTCCTCAAATTTATAAACTTTATTTTGAACGAAAAGATTTAATTAAAGGAAAAATTCACTTCATAATTGTAGCTGTAGGAAAACGCCCAATTTTTTTAAAAAGTTTTCCATTTCCGAAAAGTAAAAGTTTTTAATATACATGAGACCAGTACCATTGTCTTAAACGTCGTTTACACTATTCAACAACAAAGTTTAATCAATAATGATGCAGCCATTTGTTTGAGAATTTAAAAAAAATTCCAGAAAGTTCGCGTAAAGTATCCCCCAAAATTAATATATCGATTTCAAATTCAAGTTGTCGTAACATCCGCCAGATCGACTAGGGAAACATCAATTTTGGAGAAAGTCGACTGAACGGTGAAGCCGCTTGCATTGCTCAGAGATGCACAGACAGACATTTTGCCGTCATTCGATTTTTCGATATCAACGACACACAAAACATGGATTTTAGCAACTCTACGTGTTAGAGGACATCTATGTTTTCTAAATTTAGTAACCGGATTTATCCACTTTTTCATTATCAGAGTATTATAATATGAGTTTTTCTGCCGAAAATTTGCCGTTTTTTCGCGAACCATTACATAATTTCTCTATTCGAAAGCGAGAAAGTAACAAATGATTCGAGATTTTGTGAGTACTTAGAGATAGTTTCAAATCTGCAGACGTTTACAAAACTATTCGCCACAGTCGTCATGCGCAACCGCTTTGTTGGAACTCCGGTATTTCAGCTGAATAGTGAGGAGGTGCGGTGGTGGTGGGAGCTGAGGGACTGGCACCGCTCTCCTTCACCCATGCATGCATGAATACTGTTTTGCTACTCCCATTGTATAATTCTGTCATTTGATGGCTGCAACCAGTTGCACAATGATACACATTACCATACAGACTTCATTATCTTACAGGTTTTTGACCAATCACAGAGAAGCTTTCAAACCAAGTAATGGTATTTAATTAATTATTGAAAATCGTTATAGTAAATGTTTCGTTCGATTTTGTACAACAAAATTGCATTTAATGCTACATTATGTTTCTCAGTTATATTTTTATTCTTAGTATTTTTCGAAGAATTTATGTAAAATAAATTGGATCGTAATTTCACTTTTGATTTTATTTGTCTAGCGCAGTACTCCCTCGCAGGTGGAGTAGTAACCAAAGCTGGGAAGGGTACGGTTACGGAGCTGTTCGCTGCGTAGCCTTCGTTGAATCCTGCAATTGTCAATTGCCACGAAACGATTCAACGTAAAAGTTTAACTTATAATTGTTACAATAAGACGTAGAAAAAGTACTGTATGATATTAGTTATATTGAGTATTAATACTCTCGTGTGAAGTTTATGATCCTCGCTGGAATCGTAATGTCACACTCGTGTATTAATACCCATTATTATATCATCATTTCATAATGTACTATTCTTGCAGGATCATTCTTAAGTTGATCTGCGAGGGGGGTAACCAAGGCCGTTCAACTCCCGATAACGTGTTGGAAACCATTACAATGGACCGCTCTTCTGCAGCACATTGTCACAGGAACTCAAAAACTACTTCCTGCCATCAATACTTAAAACGTGCGTGGCTGCTGAGTGGGTTCGCAAAACACAAGAAGGCGCGTAATGTTAGATAAAGATTGCGTCGATGTTCCCGATTGTTTCAGAGGTTTCTTAAGTATATATTAGTAATTGAACATTTGTAAGACACTTTTCGTATTTCTCACAAATTAGCCAACTTTTATGGGCGAAAGTTGGCGAGTGTAACCGTCAGCTGCACCTGGCACCTCCCACAGTAGCCCCTTCCAGCTTCGTCCCTGGTTTTGGTGGAGAGTTCCAAGGCCCCTAGGCCGAGTATGGGCGCTGTGTGCAGATGCGGCGCTGGGCCTGGCGCCCGTCTCCTGGGCGCAGGGGCTGCGCGTGGCGAGTTCCAAGGCCCCGAGGCCGAGTGTGGGCGCTGTGCGCAGATGCGGTGCTGGGCGCCGAGGGACGCGGCGGCGGCGGCGCTGGGGCCGGTGCTGCGCCCCGCGCAGGCGCTGGGCCTGGCGCCCGTCTCCTGGGCGCAGGGGCTGCGCGTGGCGCGTGCGTGGCGCGTGCACGGCGCCGTGGCCTGCGCGCTGCACCTCGCCTTCCTCGCCTGCTCGCTCAGCAGGCTCAGGGGGGCGGCGCCGCTCTCCGTCACCGCCGTCACCGAGAGCTTCACCGAGGTGTCCACGCGGGCGCTGGCCGCCGTGGCGCTCGCGCTCGCCAACGCGGTGCACCACAAGGACCTCCTAGAGGTGCTACGGGGCCTACACGACGTACAGCAGGCGCTGCAGACCGTTGGCAAGCGATCCCATTGCCATCTGCTGCTTGTGGAATGCGGTCAGCTCGTTGTGCTCGTCGTTTGGCTGAGTCTAATTGTGCTCTTTGATACTCCACGCAATAATTTGTTGTCAATACTTCTTTATTTTACATTTTTATTGTCGTTTACTACTCTGTGGTTTGTGATAATTGTATATAATAGTTTCGCATCATTACTGCACTTCCATTTTAAAACAGTTAACACATTAATTTCTAATATTTCTGTAATTGACGCAAGTGTATCACCCGAGCACAAAGTAATTAAAAATACCCCAAATCTAAAGAACGTCCGTCGCCCCAACCTAAACATTCGTTGTATCCGCAAAGTGCATTTCATTTTGTGCAGCACCATTCAAAAAATGAATGCCATCTTCTCACTCACCCTCGCGTTGGAAGCGCTGTATTTCATCTGCACCACCGCCGCGCTGTTGTTTTACATCGCGCTGCACATGGGGGGCATCCGCAGCGACTTGGACTTCAGCGACTCGCTGATGGCGCCTGTGTGGTGGGCGGTCGCCGGCCTGTGGAACCTGCTGAGCGTCTCGGTGGCCGGGGAGGCGGTGGGGGCGGAGGCGCGGCGCTTGGCGGCGCTGGTGCAGCGGGCGCTGCTTTGGGCGGCGCCGGGGGCGGAGGCGGGGCTGGAGGCTGAAGCGGAGGCGGAGGCAGAGGCGGAGGCGGCCGACAGACAGGCCGAGCTACGGGCCTTCGCAGAGCAGCTGGCCGCCAGCAGCGCAGAGTTGATCATCGCGGGAGGGCTGCGCGTCGACCTGGGGCTGCTGGGGGCTGGCGCCAGCTTCGCCATCGCCTACTTCATCGTCATGCTGCAGTTCAGCCAGACCGACTTCCCGGCCACGTCGTGCAACGTCACCGCACTAATGCAGCTGTGCGCCAACGGGTCAGCTCTCGGCACTTAAGGACCGTTTGCTTCCCATAGAAACTCACTCATCGGACTTCGAAGTATTGGCTCGAAATAAGTGACTGCCATTGTTTCTTTATGTTTCATCATAGCCAAAGTCACGGCTTTGGGGCATCAAAATCTAAAGGTTGAGTTATAACTTCAATATTTCCATTCACGACAAGTGCAACGTGAAATAATTACGAAATAATTGATTTGTATTCCAATATGGTCTTATTGTAATTCACGGCATTAATATTCCAATCACGTATCATTTCCCAATTGCAATTGTCTTCTTCCGGCGCAAAGTTTTCGAATAGTGAATTTCAAAGAGCAACCAATGAGGCTTTCTCTGTTGGAAAGGGACTCCAAAGAGCAATAAGAGCAGCTACAAAAAGCTTTCTTCAAGAGTCATCTAACAATTTGAAAGGTAGAATTTATTTTTTAATAAACAAATACAATTGGCTGAAAAAATGGAATAGAAATTATGTACTCTTTTTATAATGTGTACTAGTCTAAAATAAACAATCCGTATTGCAAAGGTAAGAAGTACTATTTGGAACAGACAATTTAACTCCCATTTCTTTTTCTTTATTTTACATCCATTTTTACGCCCCCTCCTCCTCCATTTCTGTTAAAATGTTCCAATTTCACAAACATTTAACTATTATCATTACATTTTCACGGAAATATTTACAATTTTTCATGCGATGAGCAACATTCATCGCAGGTCAAATGAGGATACGTCAAAACATCATTTCACAATCATTCAATATTTTACAATTTTGTTATCTACAATCCCTCATTTTTGACCTCTTTGAGTACCCGAGATTTAATACCTGACCTGTCGCAATCGTCGATCCAACATCCCAATATTTTTTGAAAAATTAGATTTTTAAATATCAAAAATATATTTTTTTTAAATAAATGAATACCATGTAGAGCCTGATTACAGTAATTGATAAAGTCAAGGCAAATAAAGTATCCGATTTAATAGTCCATCATGAATACACTATATTTGATGTACGTAAAGCACTCACAAAATACGTCGATTCCATAATCTTAGACCTTAACTGGTCGGGTCATTGTTTCTGGAATTTTCGTCGGAATGTTCACATTAGTAAAACAAGGTATCTAAATGGCGGCTTACTGCAGTCATATGACACATTTGGCCTTTTAATGAAATCCAATTATTGGATCGGGCATGCAGATTTAGACGGCAAGGAATTTGAAACTCGGAGGCGCTTGGGAGTGGGGGTGCTACATGACCAGGTAATGCAGACATTTGTACTGGGAAAACGACGACCGAAGGAAGTTGTGATGGTGGGACTGTGGATAGAGGTGGTTGCAACCGTGTGTACTTCGCGAATGTTGACTGCTGCGTGGGAGGAGACGACTTTTGCGGTGGAGGAGGTGGCTACAGCGAGGGCACAGTCGCCTGGGCAGGACTCACGAGGCCTAAACATTAACTTGCAGGTGAGGAGAGGCTTCAATACATTGTTACGGGTGATCTTTCGTAGTGTCGTAAATAAGGTAAGTGAATTATGGAACTTAATCAACGTTTGCCATCCTGATATCGTCATAGGAACAGGGTTTTGGTTTTCAAACGCGACAGAGAACCCGGAAATTTTTCGTTTTCATTACATTACGTTTAGGAGAGCTCGTAAAAACTACAGGCAGCTGAGTTTTCATTTGCGTGAAGAAGACAATAAATGTCAAATCGGATTGATGTGTTTGAAACGGTACGGTGTGGTGTGGGATTCACTGCTGGGGAATATCATGTATGATGTGGTTCTTTGGTTCTTACTCCTAGAAGGAACCAAAATCTCAGGCTTTACAGATGGCATTGACATCTTCATCGTCGCAAAATTTGTAGAAGGGATAATATGAATCTGCAATGAAGTCATTTCATTGTCACTCAATCGCTGGATTCCGTGTGTTTGCAGCTTACCAAATTCAAAACAGAAGTAATTCATTTAATTATGAGAATGGAAAAATAATCCATTGTTACCATAGTCTGACATCTTGAAATTTCATCACGATAATATAATTCCGCATCTTTCATAAGCAGGCTCTTGACCTTTAGCAAGCTAGCAAGAAAGCAGTTTTGGCAAATGTTGCATTAAATACGTTAATTCAGAACATTCGAGGGCCTATTCATGAAAAGAAAAAGCTACTTGTCTGGGTCGTCACATCAGTTCTGCTCTATCGATCCATAGTTTCAGCCTCTTCTGCAGATTCGATGAGCTACGTAAGAGGAATGGCGTCGATTTATTTGCGCTCAGAATAGCAGGTGCGTTTTGCACCGCCTCAAATGAAGCAGTTTGTGTCATGGATGGGATGACTCCTAAAGTTAATGGCTCGTGCCATAGCACAGCAGAGGCATTATGACAGAAGAGACAAAACTACTTAGAACCACAAGCAGGATGCCAGCTGCGATGGAACAATTCCTCCAAGGGAAGGTGGACCTTTCGACTGACTCCTACGGTTGAACCGTAGTTGAGCAGGAAGCGCGGCGGGGTGAATGAGGTGTTATCTCACACATTCTGTCGAGACACAAATGTTCAAAGTCTACTTTCACAGGTTCAAACTGGAAGATTCCCTGTACTCCTGTGGGCGAATATGCTTCACATGTGTTTTTCTGTTTATACGTTTTGATCCTCGTCGATGGATCATCATTGAGATGATTACAATAGACGCGTTGACTGCTGAAAGCGTCGTTGCGTACATGCTCGCCTTTGATAGCATTTGGAGGGCGGTGGATGATTTCGCACAAATAGTGCTGCAGGAGTGAAGACGACCCGCCGGCCGGCAAGAATCAGCTGACAGCCACCCTCGCATCACCATTACTACTTGCAACGTCGGGTACGGAGGTTGAAGGGCCGTGCCGCTATTCAACAAAGCAGTAAGTGCATAATCGGTGTTATTAGTTGGGGGTTACCACCCGCCCTTTTCCCCGCCAAGAACGCGGGCGCCGCTATCAATAAATAAGTGTAGTTTCAATGAGACGGCAAGTCATTTTTTAGTGGCAGGAATAGAATCTGTCTATGTAGACGAAAAAGAAAAATAATGTAAATTCTATGAAACCTATCGTTCATGTGCATGTTCATATTCATACTCATAATAATCTTAATTGTTCATTAAATACGTTCTAAGAGTGTATCTGTTTTACTGGCCTTGCAATCCCGCACCCAGAACATCCCGGCAGGTTACATTACAATCGAGAGAAGAATACATGTGAGGAGGACGTTCCTCTTAGAAAGCGTTGCATTCTGCTTAGTGTGTGGTACGAGATGGGTGCGCAGATGGCGGAGCGCTTGTGGTCAGAAGACCAGTTGGTCCCAATCACAGAGATTCGCGAAGAATGGTTTATGATTTTAAATACGTCTGTGGACAAATATAGGGGTTTGGGAATCAGTGGAAAGTTCATTCTAAAAGAGGTGGTACATAAATGTAAATTACCCAACAGTATTTAAATATTATTTTAAATAACCTTTATTCACCATGCATATAATTGTGCATGGGAGCTAGCTAACCATGCCGCGACCCCGTATTCGATTTCCGAATGGCGCAAAATTAAACTGTTGCTTTTCAATGCCATAGCCCAGTTCTTATAACTGTATAATAATGTGAAAGCTTTCAAAAGGTCAAGAATGTTAAGTAACTGATGTAAGAGGGCGCGATGTCTTTACCTGGATTCCCCCGCGTCCATGGCGTGGCCTCAGTCTGACAAGACTGTAGTGCCAGAGAAGACTTATAAGTATGTTATACATAATTAAACAACACACAGTCTCCCAGACGCACTCTCCGCGGGCTCTGACCGCGGGGGGGAGGGTGGGGGGTGGGGCATATAATTCGCACGCGAGCGCATGTCCCAAGAGGCAAGCGCTGCCACGCCCCTCTCCGCTGCTCTCTTCATTATACAAAGCCTCCTCGTTACCCACCTCAGCTCATGTTGCCTTCTCACTCGGAGTGAGGGAAGCCGTTTTCACTAATGGCGGTGGAAGCTTGGCTCTTGAACGAAAATCACACCTGTACAGTTATCGATTAAAACAATTGCGATTTTTGGAAAGCATATTTCCTTGCTAATATACAATGATACTGTCCTCAATAAATCTATTGGTTCACGATTTCAGAGGGTACGTTTTACAGTGCATCTGGGTATTCTAGGCTTGTCTATTTAAAATATAGATGTAAGGTTCTATATGATCATAAAAAGTCATATTTTTTTTTAGAGTCCTTCTCCGTTATTTACTGCATCTTCCAATCTTGATCTAATCAAACGCTGAAAGATTTAAGTGCAATATTGAGACTACACTGAGGCGGGTAAGACGCAGTCTCTTGAGGATGTTTCCTCTTTTGGAAGGAGTATCAGCTGTAATTTCTTCCATCCCTCAGGAAACATCTCTCCTCTCGAACATGAATCGTAGAGTTCCGAGAAGACTTCACTACGAGCGTAAAACGCAGTCTCGAGGACGATGTTGGCGGTACTATTTACTTTTTGAAAGTTTTCCTAAAATTTCAATAATGAAGACTTGCATATATTTTTTAAAAAAATACGAGTTTTTCATGTAATTGTATTTGGTATACAGATAATTTTATCGAAAACGGCCCCAAATTCGTTTTTAGTTTTTTCTCACATAGAGAAAAATATACTTAATAAACGTTGTTCTTCCTTAAATGGTTGTTATTTTCATTATAACACGCACATAATTATTGTATTCGAAAGAAAGTGATGCGTGATTGCACTGTTACAGGAACAACGCTAACACTTCTTTACTGGAAAAAGTAAAAAAAATCAGTTCTGGCAAATATCTCCCTTGCCTAAAGAGCAATTCTGAAGTTCATCAACGTATCTTGAGTTTTATAGGACTTCCTAATTTTGTATTCGAAAATAAAATCACGTTTCTTTGTATAATTGCAATTACAAATAATCTGCTTTCAAATTGAATCTTTCGAATGACAGATGATGAGCAGACTGATATATGCGTAGAACTCCTTTTGTAATATTTATTGCCATGACTGACGGCAAAATTTACCAGAGGCTTTCAAAAAGTACAACTATAGCAATGTGAAGGACCTTTGAAACCCCACACACGCAAGAAGGAAGTTTAATGTATTGACATGAGAAAATCGTGCTTAATCAATACCAGAATAATAGTAATACATTTTCTCAATACAAAATAAATTACTAACCTAAAAAAATGAGTGGCACGAAGATCAAGATCTACTTCAAGTCAAGACAGTGTTGTTCCGAAGGGCTTTATTCTACAGCCCTGAGGGATGAATGAGAACTGAGGGCAAAGCTCATTGTTACAAACTCGATGGCCAATACCTCGTGGCTGACGTGCTTTTAGAGTGAAGTTAAACAGGAGTCATGACAAACGTTGCTGAGTTATTGATCGCAATGCAAATGCCATCTACAACCAATTAGTACGATTGCGTGCAGAATTCAAATGCAGCTACCGCTTGGATCACAATACTATGTCGATTTGGTACTGCTGGACTTTGCAATCATCTGCAGCTATTTGGATCAAGGTGAGGCTAAAAGCTAATTTTCACTTTCCTGTATACATACGTATCTACGGAGTAATTTATATAGTATAGGGAAAGCTATGTACTGCTTGGCGAAAATGGCGGTTTTTCGGCATAATAAATTAATTGCCGGGCCCTGATAACGAAAAGGTGGATAAATCCAATTTGTTAACCTAAGAAAAAATACTCTAACACGTGCTGTATCCAGAATCCCTGTTTTGTGGGTCCTTAATACCGAAAATTCAATTGACGGCAAAATATCCGTCTGTCCGTCCGTCTGGTGTATGTGAACAACACTAGAGCCTAAACTATTTGTAGGATTTTTGTCCAAACTGAAAAAAACCCAGCCTATTTGGTCTTAGTCAAAACTCTGCAATTTTGAAAAACATTCATTAATTTTTGGGGGTACTTTACATGAAGCCCACCGGAAGTTTTCAAAATTTTCTCAAAAACAACTCTTTTTTTCAATTTTTTCTTTAAATTTCATGTAAGAATAGAGTGAAGAATTTTCGAAAATTAGAAAAGATTAACTTTTTTCGGGGTTTTCCTACAATTATAATATTAAAGTTATACATTTTTGCTTAAAATACAATTTGTTCTCCATATTTAGTTCTTTTATTCTTTGAAATGTCGTGCATTTTTTGGAAAAAGTTAACTAGTTGAAAAAATTGCGTACAATATGTGCAATATTGAAAAAAATTACAAAAACAAGATTTTCTCAAAAGCGGTTTCAATTTTATTCTATAAACTTTTGGTGGGGATAGTAATATAACCCTATAAAATGACATACCTCATATTGCTCTGTTCTTTAGCTTTTCAAAAATTACAAAATTGTATGTTTCTACTTGTCTCACTCGTCGTTAAGCGACAGCGTCGTTAGGCGTATTAGCAACAATTTGTTCACAATATTATATTTATAAATACAAATGCTTTAAATAATGTTATATAAAATTTTTCGAAAATTCAACCATTTTCTATGAAAACTAGCTCAAGTTTCCACATTTTCAGAAACGCTCAAATGCCAATTTCTCAACAAACGGCTCCAATTTTTTCCTTTAAACTTTTCGTACAGACAGTGCAAACTGCACTCTTTAGTATTACGTAAAATTCATTTTTGAGTATTTTTTTTTGGTTTTTAAAAAATTACAGAAATGTTATTTTTTAAAGATTTCCCACTGCGTTAAAGTGCACATTTTCTGCAATTTGTAACCACTATTGAATTTGTGGGTAAATATTATTTAAATGACTTCTGTGAAAAACTGCTTTAATTTACAATAGCGCTTAATCACTATTTTCTTAAAAGCGGGTCGAAATATTTCAAAGAAAATTGCCATTTAGAGCCAGATTTGACAGTTTTTCAATATTCTTAAAATAATATTTCCGTTCTAAGATAAGAAAGTGTCAAAAATGCATTGGGGGGCGATAGATGACAGCTAGCAAGAGTATGTGGCAAGTCCGAGTAGTGACTGTGACCAAAGAAAATTGAAAATACGGGAAAGTATGTGCCATTCTCTAGCATCACTAGTTATGTTCATCTTCATTTACCCTGATGAGGGTGAGTGGAAATCTGGAAACTAAATCTTTTTTTTCCTGTAATATTCCTGTTTTGGGTTTTGGTAGACCCTATCCTTTCCACTTAATATTTAAAACTCAGTTAAGCGATATTTATTATTGATTATTTGCAAACACAAAGAAATGAATGTTACATTGCGTGTAGCAAACTTATCACATGTCCTTTTTGTTAGCTTCATTGTGACAAGAGTACTTCTCTGACAAAGGAATGAGCAGAGGTGAAATGTTGAAAACAGTAATGAAATTCGATTAAATTACTTGGGATAGCATATGCATTGATTTAAAACAGAACAGATTGACTTGTGCCCGTAGCCCCATGCGCATTAACAAAGTTGCAGCGCCTTAGCGAGATTGCAAAACAAGAAACATAAATATTTCTTAGATTATTTGCAATTAAATATAAAATGAACACATACATCTATTAACTTTCAACTAAGGTAATTTGCTTATTTTTGCCTCTGTTGATTCTCCCGAGTGCAAAATACCTTTTCAATCATTTTACCGTTCTGACACTTATATATATACGAGTATAATTAAGATAAATATCTTTACCTTATTTTAACATTTGCAGAGAAAATGAAAGACATGCTGTGTGGTTTATTTGCAGTAAATGCAACGCTCCACCCAAGCCGGGATTCGTTCCCAAACTCGGGCGTTCCTAGGTAAGTGTTTCAAGTCGCTCGGTTTGGCTGAAGCGACGTCGCGCTGGATGCTGCAGAGAGGGGGTGGCGACTCTCCTGCGGTGCTGCCTCCGCCTCAGCGTGTCTCGGGGGCAACTAATGTTACCGCGAATAAACTTGCAATTATTATAATCTTGCCTGATTTTGCCACATAATGTGGGTGCACTGGGCTGAAGAGATTATAAGCACTTGTACTAACATACTAACCATTGACGATATTATTTTCTGCAGAGTAGCTAGTGGTCGATGCAATTGGTCAAATAAAAAAAATTACATCTAAAATCATTCAACATCGCTCGTCCACAAACACCCTCTGCACGTAAGTGTTAATGTAATGAAGCACACTTTTCTCTGTCTTCGTCCGCGGTGAGTCCTTAGGTATGGCGGAACAGGGACGTCGGCAGCCACTCGATTGTCAGACAGGAAGCGGAGGGCGTCTTGAGCCCGTCCTCCGCTCATCCCCAAATGCGCAGCCGCGTTTTAGAGGGACCCGCACGGCGCGACCCCTGAGCCACTTCCACACCTCGCCCGATTCGGCTCCCCCGCCCCCGCCCTTCACCGTCCCCGCCGCCCCCTCCTAGCCGCTTGCCCCCCCTCAAGCAGTTCGGCAGCCCCCGCGTCCCTCGCCGCCCCTGCCACCCTCCCACTGCCCGGCCGGCTCCGCCTCTTGCCGCCCGCCCGCCGTCCTCGCGTCAACCCCGCTCTCCGTCCTCAGTCCCCGCCGCCCCCGCCAGCCAACGTGCTGCGGTTCCGTGCGTCACATACCGGAAGTGGAAGGAACGCCCGCGAATCGAATGACCATCGTCTTTCACGACAGGAGGCGACTGCCCGTTATAAATGTCAAAGTGCCGTTTTCCGCCAGAGGATTCGCAATGACTCCTAAATACCTAGCTTCGCACTGGAATGAGAAGTTGACCGGTAACAGGGGTTCTGAAGTTAATGTTAGTAATACACTATACATATTGTGTTGTTAAAGAGAAAACATCATATTTTTTAACTTGAAATGTTACGCATGCAATCTAAACCCAACAGAAATAGAATATGAATAAAGTACTATATAGTATTGAAGTAAAGTTTAGATATATATATATATATATATTATATTGTATATATATTACTATTTAATTCTATATATATCTATATATTATATCATATATATTATATGTTGTCATAATACAAAATATGCAATAAATTTTTAAATATAAAATTACATTATTTTACATTATTTTATTCATCGTTTGGAAAGAATTAAACTATTTAGAAATAAATAAACTGATTGCCTCAAAGATTAAGATACTTAAAATGTACAGAAATATAAAGAAAGTACTGAAAAATAATAAAGTAAAACTGTATAGAAAAGAAGGTTTTTCGTTCATTTAATCTCGTTTATCAATGAAGTTTTGCTCACTTATTATTTCATTCAATAAACTTTATAGTATCCGGACAAGAGAGAAAATAATTTAAAACTCGAATTCATTTAATTGTAATTTACAATAAAATTATTATTATTATTATTATTATTATTATTATTATTATTATTCCTCTAATTCACCACTGAAGATGTTATGAGTCGATTGAATATAAAATCTACTCTAGATTTCAACCAGCTTCCCCAGGAGCAGTCGGTGTCTGTACAATACTTTGGCAAAATGTGGTCTGTTCCATATAAAGTAAAATCTTACAATTTCCAGACTTTTAAATGACCTGGGAGTTATGTTCTTACATAAATTTTGCGAAACAAATCACAGAGCTCCGATAACTATCGGGACGACCCCACATTCGGCTGATGTCTATTTCCAAACTCATGTATGTAAGACTTTTCTCTGCCGCTTAATTACGTTTTGAACGCAAGGCACAGCGACATCTACAAAGAGTCACGATTTTCCTCGAAATCCCGGATACACTATCCCGTTGTTGGCTACTATCGTGGGATTAGTTTGATTGTGTTGGTCGGACAATATTGTATACAGTCCAACAGACGTACCACTTGAGCCATGTGCTCGAAACTTCGAGAGCGGAAAAGATCTGCCAGTGGAGGTAACTACACACCCTGTCGGGTCTTTTCATTTATTCGGTCTCTGTTAGAATTGGACAATCTGAGACGTTATGATTAATGGTTTTTATTTGTTCCTGGTAAATGGGGCATTTATCATTTTGGGAAATTTTAAGAACAGCTGTATCATAATGTCTTCTCAACGCCTGATCTTGGGCAGCTACGAAAACTGCTGCCAATTCTGGCTTCATTCTTTCCCATTTCTGCCAGATAAATTATCTTTATAGATCTTCATCTTGTCCATTATATTCAGAAAGTTTCTCTTTTCAGAGTAGTTTGTGCCTGCACGATTTCTTTGACATTTTTGTGCCCAACATTTCACGTTAAGTAGCATCAGAAGATTAGTATCTCTATTTTTCTGCGAGTGTTGAATAGAATTCATCCCAATACACTTACAATGCCTCAGTTTCCCATTCTTCTGTCATATTTAATAACCTGCCTCATTACTGGGTCATCTTGATGGCTGACTACATACTTTCCAATCCCAACTATTGTCTTGTGAAAGAAGTCTTCTATTTGTCTGAGGCTTTTTCATCCTTCCTGACGTGACACAAACTCTATGCACATCAGCTCGAAGGTGAGCATCATGATGCATTGTAAGCATTTTTCTTCTTTTTCAGGCCACGATTCAAATTTCTTGCTCCATCCAATCCACTTGTTCGAAACCGTACTCGACAATTGGCACCGCGAAACTCCCTTTTGCAGATATTTTATTCCTGGTGTTCAGAGAGGACTGCAGGATCTCACTCTTGTGCAATAGTAGAACGTGGGGAAAAGTGTAACTGTTAAGTTTATGGCAACAATAAAGGGTATATTGTATTTTACGAAATACAGACAGTAAGACTGACAGAAAGACGGACGGATGGACAGTCAGACAATCTGCCGGGCGGGCGGACGGGCGGACGGACGGACGGACGGACGGACGGACGGACGGACGGACGGACGGACGGACGGACGGACGGAGAGCTCACGGACAGACTGGCAAACAGGCAGGCTGACGGGCGGGCGGGCTGACAGAGAGACAAACAGACCGACCGTCAGAGACGGACAGGCAGACGTACAGACAGACAGACGAACGGACAGATGGACGAACAAACGGACGGACTGACGGACGGACAGATGGAGGGATAGCCAAACAAAAGAAAAGACAGGGGCAGACAAACGGACAAACAAACGACGAACGTTTTGGAAAAGATCCCACCTTTTCTGAATCAGGGGACCCAAAAATATTTATTTCTATTGAAATATCTTAATCGATTATCCCTAACAGTTCATAACTGTCTCTATACTACGTATATTACTCCGCAGTGGGTTGATAATGATGTGCGACGTAGGGTATTATGGGGGAACAAATAGAGCCGCGACTTTATACCACACCTCATAAGAGCTACTGGCCAGTCGAGCTGACAGACTGTAAAGAACACACAGTGTGAGAGCAGTAGAATTAATCTTATAGATAGAAGTACATGTAAGTTAATGATGTTAGGTATTAAGCCTCTGCCCATAACATATCTGTACCCAATATAAAGAAATAAATCATATAAATACGTACGTATACAAAAAAGTAGAAATTGAGCCACGTAAAGAAAGAGTTGTTTTTGTTATCAGAAGATTTTATTATGTCTCAACTTGTAGGAGATTTGTTTTTGGAGCCAATACAATTTTTAAGATTTGTAATGTTCTACGTCTAGAAGAAGTTGCACCAATAACCAGTATGCATGCGAATGCCATTATTGCATATTCTGAGACGTGGCTGCTATCTAGTGCCAATGTCTGCAGGCGTAAGCATCTGGATCTGCCATCTAGCGTCAACCACGTGAACTCTTCACCTGTGTTACACGCTCAAGATTTCCCGAAAACACATCCACTTTTAATCGCTCATTTTTAAAAGCTTTCCCTCTGTCATCATAAAGTCTCATTTTCTTTAAAAACATCCGAATTTTGGAAAATTGTAAAATTTTGAACTTTTCTTGGAGTATTACTACTTGCATAATAAAGACTTTTTAATGAAAACTGTTCATTAAAAATATATTTTCAAACCATGTTAAAGATTTTGAATATGAGAGTTGATTTTGTATATTGTTACTTGAAACGCCCACTTCTTTAAATTCCTTAAAAACTTTTTTCAAATCCGTTCCAATTTTTTTATTTAATTATTTCTCGTATGCAGATAAGATTGATGAAGAAAATAGCGCTCTTGTCATGTTTTCGTTGAACTTTTCGAATTTTCCATGCAAAAGTTTAGATGTTTTCGGAATCTTTCTACAAATACAATAATGAAGATAGATATTTTTTCTTCATGAAATCTGTTAATCGAAAATAAATCTTGAAGTAAGGTCACTTTTTAGAAAATACGTTAGTTAGTACGTAATATAATATACATAAGTTAGTACGTAATATAATATAGTTTTTACGTAATTTTGCAAATACATAGAAACATTTTAAACAATAATTTTCTCAAATACGGTTGCACATGCTTTCTTTAAATTTTCTCCTCTTATGTAGCAAAGAACGGCAAAGAAAGTTGTGGTGACCCCACTGTCGGCAAACTGAGTGTATTTTCGAAAATTGCAAACAACAACAAAAAATTAACATTGCAAAATTACAATATCCTGAGATTTAACACCAGGCGAATGCTGGAGAAGTATCCTAACACACAAGCCACGGGCCGCGGGAGATCTTTCTCATCTCTTCCTTGTCCTACCCTCACCCCTTACGGACACACACACACACACACGCACTACCATGCACTACATTGCCACACAGACCTGGAGACCGGGCGGGGGCTTGGAGCTTGCCCCGGCTGGGTCGGTGCCTTGCTGGTAGGTGATACCTTTTTGTGGAAAGCCCGGTAGCCCAACGGTCACAAACATCTCGCCAGCCTGCGGGGAATATCACTACCACCTCCCGATGAAACACATACACTATACTTACGGAACTAATGACCCCAGTAGTTGACGCGCCCGGAATCACTAACAATCAATCAATCAATAAGATGTAAGTCCAATATGGAGAGAAAAGGAAATTGAAGAACCCTCCTGGATTAAAAAACGATCCTATTATGGCAAGCAGTACTGAAGAAGACGAGAACCAACGTATCATGTTAAAGCGAAATATAATGATGTAAGAAGGAAAAATATTTTTATAAATACTATTTTTTCAACGGTTCTAATTAGTAACCAAGCAGAGTTTACAACAGTTCGCTGAAATTGGGCATTCGGGAATTCCTTACGATGGCTGAATGAATGTCTTGCTAACTACGAATTTATAGTTTACAATACACCACCTACTTGCACTCCGCTTCACATATGTTTTAAAACTGGTTATCTATAGAGTATATTTACAATCCGGATTATTACTATATTACTTTTATTCGGCTAATAAATGAATAGTTAACCCTTCGTTAGGCGCGAATGGATCTAGTACGTAGACCCAATCCGCACAAAGAGCTCATCTCTCTGAGTTGTAGGTGTAAGATTTCGCAATCTGGTGAACGATGAGTTAAATCTGAGTTGAACGATTTTGCATTGGAGGCAAGATGACCACCAGGTAAGTTGGAGGGCGATAGGTCACGAAGCTCCTGTTTCCTTGGACGTGCCTTGCAGTCGTGCTCATCACGCGCATAGCATTCGTGCGTGATTGCTGTGTTTATTACAAGAGTTATAATAACATAGTATTCCCCTTACTATACTGTTCATGAGTAAATGTGTAATTGGTAGATGATGTAAGAAAGATTCTAGAGCTTCATTTAGAATACGATATCACGCTGACGAGTTGGTACATTAAGTACAAAACCAACATGGTACCATAAAGACATCCTTTTTTTGATGAGCGAGGCCTTGTCTTAACGATGGAATATCTCGCAGAATTTCGCGTCTTTCTCGGTCGTGCCGCTAGATGTCGCATGATCGCGACCGTATCCAGCAGTGCTAGACGGGAAAGACGCGAAATACAGTGAGATATTCCATCGTGAATACAAGGCCGCACGAGCCATGAAATAAAACCAAGTATAGTGAAATGTTCGATGACGAGTTAGAAACGGTTAAAAACTCCCTCAACGAAAGACTAAAAGCACGCCAGGGAAAAGAAACGCATTCACAAGAATTGAAAAAAGAGTATTGAAGAAATATCAAGCTGGCTCAAAACATACAAAGTGCAGGGTTAAGGTCATTCAAATATATAAAACTTAACAAAACTACAAATTGTGGACATTTATGCGTCACAACCACTCATGAAATCTAACTCCAGAGGAGCAAAATTCGTTGTTTTCTTTGTTTCGTTTTATAAACTAGAAAGCCATTCTGAAAAGGTGAGCCACGTACTGAGAACATCAGATTGACTCAGAAAAAAAAGAGGAATACAGAAGAAAATTTTCTAAAATATCAAAAAAAATATCTTTATGAACAAGTTCTATGTTGCAAAATAAGAAATTATAAGCTCTAGCTACCCACACGTGCATAAGCCAGGAAAAAAAGCAGGTTCCAGATATGAAACGACGGAACTTCGAAAATAAGCTCTTAACACAATTTAAAGCAAATTTTGTCTAATATAATCCTTAGATATTCCAAATAGCTAAGCCACAACAATCACTCAAAAGTTGGTTAAAAAAATACTTTCTATGCAAAAATTTGCATTGCAGAAACATATATCTTAAAGATGTTGCTTCATCAATGGACCAAAATGAAGCACCCATTGGAATATTTTAAAATTTTTTGAAAGATTTTGACGTCAGTGAACATAACATCTTGCCATCCCAACTACCTTCATATGGAAGTATTGCCCTAGATTGGATAATCTCTACCTTACACATCGATCTCAAAGAATACAAATACCGTACTGGTACGAGAGAGGATAGTATTTAAATATCTTTCCAATTCTTTACAAATTGAATATCGGGTCTCATAAGGTTCGATCTTAGGTGATATCGTCTTCCTGTTATACGTAAACGATATGCCCTCGTCTATTAAAAACGGAAGAACAGTTTCAATGCATTTTGATATTTCAAATCAGCAATCGCGTGCTGCATTAGGAAATGAACAATATGCAATTAGCTGATGTTAAGGTACTAAATTTCTAGCCCTTTCAATTCAGTCAAACCTCAACAGGAATGTACATACAACAGAATTAAACACTAAATGAAGTTCATTAAGTTACGCATCCAAAATTCTTTAAAATTCTGCCAGCCTTCATTCAACTCATGACGGATATTTTGCAAATATACATTCCCGCCGAAAATATGACCTAACGTTCTGGGGAAATTCATCATGTAGTACCCAGCCCTTTAGATTGCAAAAGAAAATTATTCGAATAATGAAAAAATGCCATCCGCCTTACCCTTGCAAGCCTCTCTTCATTGAGCTTGGAATCGTACCTTTGCCTTGTCTATTTATTCACGAATCTGTAATATTTGTCAAAACTGACTTACTTAACGGTGTGAACATATTTTGATGCAATATTGATATTTATAATTACAACAAACGTCGTAGAAATCACGTTAATCAAATGTCAGTATCAACAGCTCACTACCAAAACACACATACAATACATGTACGTTTCTTTACAACGCATTGCCAGATGACATTAAACAATTTAAGTCGGTACACAAATTGAAGTTAAAAGTTAAATCTTTTCTGCTGTGTAACTGTTTCTAAACACTCAGTAACAACACTGATTATCAAAAAGAAAAATAATGTTTATTTTAACAAGACAGTGATATGTAATGAATTAGTTTACATTTATATTGTATAACTGAAAAAACGACTTAATATGCTTGTAAGAAATAATGTTCTTCAGCTTCCGGGTTAATGGTTCCCATCTCGATCAGGTTTCTGTCCAGTTTCCCTGGTCCATTGAGCAAATGCTGAGATGTCCCCTTGTTTTGCTTCTGGGTGGAAATGTAGCTTCATTATGCGCACGTTGTATTGTCTCCTTTTGATTGTAGTGGCAGATGTAGAGGTAAAGATGAGTTATTATTTCGTTACCAAGGCAGAAAAATCAAACTTTCAGTTTGTTTATCGTTGCAAATAAGTTTTCCATTACTCGGAAACAAAATGATTAGTTATTTAAATGTTGCTTATCTCGTATTTTTAAATTTTAATTTATTTTGTATATTTTAAAAAAGTTTTACTCATCTTTAAATATTTATAATTTAAAAAAGGATGAAGGGATTCAGGAATTCAAGAAAACGTGCGTAGATTACCTTCTCCCCCATAAGTCACAGTTTTTACTGTTTTTGTCTAAATAAATCAATATCTATAAACACTCCAAAAACATGTAAATTGTTTATTATTTACAAAGGAAATTAATATAATTTTTCTTTCGCGTAAGCACATTTCTTTAAATTCAGTAAAATTTAATAAATGACAGTTACATTGATGACTGCAATTATTTAAGCAATATAGCAGTTACATTTTTGTATCATCAAAGACAGCATCTTTTTGCTCGAACTGGAGAACAAATTTTCAGAGTAAAACGATTCTATTCGGAAAACTAGGGTCTTGTTTTCTACCAGTTACTGTGCTTTTAGAATAATTACGTCTCCACTTTCTTGCATTGATGTCAAATATATTGACAAATTTTGAATTAATTTAATTTAATAGATTTTGTTTCAGAGAGGGCAAAACCTTAAACGCTCTCCTGTAAAATTTACTGCGGTGCAGGATAGAACGTTTTTACTTTACGGTCGCGATTGAGGTGCGTCAAGCGGGAACAGCCATGTCAACCACCGAATGAAACATCAAATGATTTAGTACTAATTAATTTCTAATTATTTGCCACACTTTGAAATTAATTGTCACGTATCTACGTGACGTAAGCGGGTGTGAGCTGGGCGCCAGAACACACATGAAGTAAATTTGCATTTTAGCTTGACGGAAACCCTCAGATAATTGATTGCTAATTAATTGCCACAATTGTGTACTAATTGCCACTTATCTTTGCGAAGAAAGTAGATGTAAGTTGGCCGCCAGCAGATGTTGGCCTCTCAGTCAACGAGGCGGCGTCACCCGGACAGCCAAGAACTCATGAACTCGAGCCGCGAAAGCTTACGTGTAAAACACACGTAAGTTAAATTTGCGACGTAGTTCGACTAAAAAAACCTTCAAATTATTTATTGATAATTAATTGCCACAATTTGAAATTAATTGCCATGAATTTTCGTCCCGAAAACGGTTATTCACAATCCTAATATAACTTTGTGAGCTGACTTGACGGGTCAATCCAGCTGACACCCGTGTACGCCACGCAAATATGTGGCAATTAATTAGCAATAAATTATCTGAGGGTGTTCGTGTAGCTACGACGAGAATTTAACTTTGTGCTGGCGCCAGCTCACACCCGATTTCGCTACGAATATATGTGGCCATTACTTCCAAATTGTGACAATTAATTATCTAAGGGTTTCCGTCGAGCTACAACTCGAATTTAATTTAAGTGTGTACTGGCGTTGCGTGGAGTCAGCACACCCATTTCGGCTCGAACATACGTGGCAATTAATTCTAAATTGCTGCAATTACTAAGCAATTAATTAGCAATAAAACAATGAAATGTTTCATTCAGGTGTGCTGACATGAATGTTCGAACTTGACGCAGTAGGTGATTGGTACGTTGCAGGGCGCTGGCGCTGGCGGCTGCGTGGGCGTGGGCGCGGGCGCGAGCGCGGCCTGTGCGGGGCGGTGGCGCCGCTGCTGCTGTGCTCCAAGGCTCTGGGGCTCGCCCCGTTCGCCCTGGCCCCGCGCCAGCGCCCGCGTGCCCTCGTCGCCACGCGCGCCGCCTGGGCCTACGCCGCCGCCGTGCTGCTCCTGCACGTGGCCGGCTGCTGCTTCTGCCTGCGCGCGCGCTTCCGGGACGTGTACCCGCACTTCTCGGGCACGAGCTTCTTCAGCGACTGCATCTCCACGCTGGCCGCCTTCGCCACCACCTCGCTCTTCCACGCGCTGCTCGTCGCGCGCCACTTCCGCAGCGTCGTCGCTCTCTTCCGCTCCCTCCTCGCCATCGACGCCTTCGTCCACGCCTATAAGCGGGACAACCACGACCTCGTGTACTGCACGCTGCTAACGGAAATCGCGCTCGTTTTAACCATCAACTGCATCATCGTCTTCTTTGACATCGACAGCTGGCAAGGCGATGCCATTCTCAGAGAATCCGCCGTGTACTTCGCTACGTTTTCTAATTCCTTCGTTGTTCTTCAATTCACCAACGTGTTGCTCCTTCTGAAGTATTATTTCGATTGCATCAATTTCTTCATAAGCTTTCACGGTGAGCAAGATGGTGAAAGTGTAACGGAGTTTGCTGTGCCGGGCGTTTCCACGAGTGTCAAGGGCTACACGTGGTTCGCGAAGGAGAGCAAGGCGTTCGTGCTAGGCGGCGGTCGCGTCCTGCCGGGGGCGGGGGCGGGGGCGGGGCCGGCCCTGAGCGACCTGCGCGCCGTGCACTCGCAGCTGTGCGACGCGGCCGAGCAAGTGAGCGGCGTGTACGGCGTGCACACCATGCTGGAGTCGTGGTCGTGCTCCATCAACGTGGCCTCCACGCTCTACTACGGCGCGTTCAAGCTGCACTCGGCGCTGGGCCGCAACCCGTCGGCCGTGCGCGCCGCCGCCATCTTCCTGGTGACGTGGACGGTGTCGTACGTGTGGAAAGTGCTGAGCTTTTCGCTGGCGGCGCACGCGGCGCGCGGCGCGGCGCGGCGCACGGGCGTGTGCGTGCAGAGGCTGACGCTGCGTGCGCGCGGGCGTGGGCGTGGCCCGGAGGCCGAGCGCGAGCGCCAGCGCTTCCTGCAGCAGGTGCGCGTGCGTGCGGTCGCCTTCTCCGCCGCCGGCCTCTTCCCCGTGGACCTCCGCCTCGTCGCGTCCGTCGCCGCCTCCGCCGCCACCTACTTCATCGTGCTGCTGCAGTTCCGCTCCTCCGAGTCCTTCTCGCCGCCTGGCGAGGCCCCGCCCACGCCCGCCAACACCTCCGCCACGCCCCCCGTGCCGCTCTTCCGCCTGCACTAGCCCCCTCTCCCTCTGCACAAAGCGATTCGCACACAAGTGCTTGTGGATAAATCCACGACTCGCGATGCGAATCGGGGATTTATCTGAGAATTTTCAAAGCACGCGTGGTATTTAATGGGACTATTCCACGAATGAAGTTACGTCCACCTGAGTTGCAAAATGCGCCAAATATTGAAAATAACTGAATAATACGTTAAAATCAAACAGGTTAGGTGATACGCGGTTTATTGGACATCGACATAGCGATCGATGTATACCGCTCCTAAGATAGAGGAGTCACAGTTTATGATTGATGAGGAAAAAGCGGTGAGAAAAATCGGATGGAAAACGCGATAAACCGTTTGAGATACACTGCCCTGATTTTATATGTAAAATAAAATCAATAGATACCCTATTGATTTTAATTTCACGAGTGGAATAATCAAATTAATTTTTAAGGAGCTGTCTTTGCATTGCTATTCTTGTCTGTCATTTCATTTACTCAACCAGCACAGCAACATTAATAAGTATAAAACTGATATAATTAAAAATAAGATGAAACTCGCATGTTATGAATAGTGTAATTCTAATATTTATAAATGTCTATTAATAAATGGTAGCTGAATCGATAATAAAACTCTTCATTTGCTTCATTTATTTAACTCCCGCCGCTGACTAATATATATTAAAAATAAACACTCAAATGCTATAATTTAAAATTAGACAATCGCTGTTGGTACTCGTCACTTTATGACTATTTGAATAAATCCTGTCTAACCATAAGCCTATCACTCAGTATCATTGTTTAATCAACATTGTTTCCTGTCAATCTCCAAGATTACTTATAATGCTGTGATAATTTGTAATTTCACATTAGTGTTGAGAATAACTTCTATTAAAAACATCTGTCGCAGTATCCATATGTGAGTTGAAGTTCATCGAAAATTCTTTCTCAAAACATAGCAATGTTCTGTGAACGACAATTGCGTGTATTTTCATTAATACGTGGGCGTTCCTAGGCGTTGAAAGTTTTAGGTACAATATTGATAGGCCTATTTTTCGCTATAATAAAACAAATACGAATATTTAATAAAGGGAAAAATCCGTTTACCTCTAATATCATCTTCGTAGTTTCGTCTGTTAGATATGTCAGAGAATATCATTCCGTGCGTGCGATAAAACATACAGCTCCAACGTGAATACTGTTCCTCCTGAATCTTGGAGTAATATTGCACACGTCCTTGCGTGACGAAAGGCTTTTGAAAACGCAATAAATTAAGAATTTCCTCTCCTTTGGGATGGTGAATGTAGCTTTTCATACCCTGTTATATTTTCATAATAAATAAAACATTTTGCCACTTCAAAAATACAAAATGCAAGATGTACCTTCGTTTCACAAGAAGTTTCTTTCCTTTCTTTCTTATTTAATGCCAGGGGGTACGAAATCTCTGCTATTACTTCTCAAGCAGAACCTATACTTAAATTAACCAACCCTTTTACTTATCCTTTTCCCATTTTCAATAAAACATTTAGAAAATGATTCACAAACTGCTTTCGACCAAACGAGACACCCCAATACATTAGAAATCGTACCTTCAGCCGCTATCTGAAGAAGAATTTAAACGGCCGGCTGCTCTGATCGGTAGTTTTCCGTTGTTTCTCCAACTGACACCAAGCGAATGCTGGAGCAGTACCCTAACAATCGGGCCATGGACAAAGCGCGATCTTTCCGTCCCCTTCCTTGTCCTATCCTCATCCCTTACGTACATACACACACACACACACATGCGCACACGCACACGCGCTCGCGCGCGCACACACACACACGCCACCGTATCTCGTCAGCTAGCGGAGAAAGATCTCCGCCACCTCCCGTGATAAAATTAAATACACAATACACTTTGGACTTATATACACAATACACTTACTGGACAAATGACCTTAGCTGCTGACGCGCCCGGAGTCACTAATCAATTAATCGAAATCGTACTGACTGAGTGTATTCAGATTAAAATAGTTTGATAGTACAATTTATCCCGTCGTAGGGGTGCATTTAGTTTTGTTAAATTTAGTCCATATTTATGATGTAAGGCGATGGCTGTTCTCTGTTTACCTTAAATGTGTAAAAGAGTATCTGCAACGATTGCTGATATTTCGCAAAAAATATCAATTTTAAGAAGACAATTATTACTAGATTCTGAAACTGATATTGTTATTCAGAATGTAAAACAATCTCGACTTGAACTCTGCACTTTGTAAATAAACATTTTGAAAGAGAAAATGACTTCATACCAACTTCCAACAGGCCCCGTTGACTGTTAGCATATTAATATAATATTGCAAACAATTGAATATAAATTGCACAGAAAATCATGTAATTCCTTTCATTGGATCAGGAAAGATTCGTCTTCTTTTCCTTCATTTTAATTTTACGTAGATTTCACTTTTCTGCACTTTCTTGTCCACCCATGTGCGACACACAAAAACTAGTGAAATAGAATATTTGAGGAGATCTAATTTTGTAGAATACTACTCACTATGCGAGCATCGTGACAGACAAAACTAACATTGAAAATTTCCACAAAATAGTTGTATAATTATTACTAAATACCCAATTATTACGCACCTCTGATTATCAAGCAGATAAATTTCAAAGCTGTAACTCTTATATGTGTAAAATAATTAGATGATAAATGATGTATTACAACAATCTTAAAATTATTATATCTTTAAAACTAGCTATTTTATTTAATACATTTGGTACTAAGTGACGAAAATTTTTATGGTATTTGTCACAAATACATATAGAATGTAGGCAATGTAAAAAGACAAGCAAGAGATGAGTAATATTCAACTGACATATGAACATATATCATTGTAAAAGTATTCTTTCATTTATTATTGCATGCTATTTTAATTTTATTCAAAACCAAACCTATAAACTTGGAATGGTACCAGTCTTTCTTGCGACAATGAGATTACGTGAAACGTATGTATTTTTTGTTTGTTTTTGTTTTCAATAATCAAATAGGTCTTACTTTTATTTGGATTTAGTCTTCAATATGTAGTGACATTTGCGTGAGTTTTTAATTAGGTATTTACAAATAATTGATTCAGCAAATCGCGAAGTAATTGCAAGAGGATGAAGCCATTTTATGGGCATCATAAATTACATTAATTTGTTTTCAAATATTGTACAAATAAGTATCATCATTCAATAAGTGTACATTTTCATATTCCTATTGACTCCATTGATACATAAACAGTTGGTCGCCCTCAAAAAGATCTGGAGGAGAAAAGACATTGAAACAGATATTAATGCAATTATTTTACGTATGACACATCACCAGATTAAATAAAAAATTTATAAATCTAGATTATCAATAATCAAGACTCAATAACAGGTGTATTTGTTTATTAAATATAGTACTTTCGTGCAAGCACGAGCTGTGGTCATGTAAATATGGCTGCATCATAGGCATTTCTTCGACACCTCAGACATCTATCTGCCTGCTGTAGACACAGTTCACGCAGACACAAGATACAAGTCACGCAGAACATTACAAGCAATTGGGATACGAGTTCTCGGATACTTTCCATGAAAGTGGGCATACAATACACTATAATTAATAAGGTAAAGTTAATAAACGAGTAAAGAAAGTAAATTTCATTAATGAACAGAATAAAGAAATGAAGGAAAAACACATTTCGACTTCTTATCAATACTGTAATAGCGCGTGCACCAATTTGCGTTATAGCTCTCTAATGAGCCTATAACGAACACGCGTTAGTTGCTTCATTAGTACAGAGCACCAACGTCATAGTGAAATGCAACAGGGACCTCGTACATACAGGGAACGCAGTGTTTGCTGGTGTTGCCTGGAAACTTCCGGCTCAAAATATCTCAGGGAGATTGGGTGAAACTGGATTGGTTTGAAAAAAAATTCAGCGCTAGTAATCTAACACACATACCGACACACGTATCGCAAAAGTGGCGGATGAAAGTTTAATAAAAATAATCTTATCATAATACTTATATGCATTACTTGATTTATTAAATTTTACTTCCCGGAACGCGTCCGAAATTAATTATTAGTTTAATGGAATAATTATATGTTTATATGATTGAATAATTATTTGCGAGGTACCGGAACGAGATACCTTGCATTCTGGCTGAAATCATGCTCTGCTTATATGAATTTATTTTTGTCGTGCAAGTCCTAATTTGAATACTACGGGATGGATTTTGATGGACTGCCGTCGTAATTTAATTAAAATTCCACCTCATTTAGTGTCAGCTGCTTATGTAGATAAATGCAACACATAACCTTGCCTTGATGTGATTCTCCGGCAATTTCACGGAGCGCGTTCTCCAAGTTGACTGAGTTCCGGATCCGAGTGGCGTTGCAGGCGTCCCTTTCGAAAGGCGCTCTGCGGCGTATGGAAAGCGAGTTCGCTATGCACACGTGCCGCATTGCCTCGTCCAGGTCACGCAGCAAAGGCCAGCCACGAACATTGGATGATGTGATTTCTGGTTATCACGTTACCTCGGATGCCTCTAATACGCTTCCGGTCGTCACACGTCAGATCAGCGTATGTGCGACAAGCTTCGCTAAATGTGCGACGTGCTTTAACATAACTGAATTATTTGGTGTTTCCGGGCTCGTCAACTGCAATGGTCATTAGTCCCATAAGTGTACTGAAGGTTTTTATCACGAGAGGTGGCAGAGATCTTCCTCCCTGGATGTCGAGGTCCGTCGCCGACCTACGAGTTGGCTTGCGGGGTTTTCCCCACCCACGAAACTCCCATCAGCGGGCACCTCCCCACCTGATACAAGCTTTAAATTCCTGACATATGTAGTAGTGTTACTCATATAAGTGTGTAAGTAAAGGTCAAAGGATAGGTCAAAAATGAGAAAGGAAAAATCGCACATGGTTCGGGGGTCATTTGTTAAGGTTCTGCTCCACAATTTGCCTGGAGTTGATTGGAAAACAACAGATCAGTGTAGCCGGCCGCTAGTTTTCCCTCATCAACACAGAGACTGAATTCGAGCTAGCTAGCACGTTAACATCGTACGACAAACAAGGCGAGTTCTCAATAAGGAAAAAAAAATCAGTGAATGTGTCTGTGAGCCTTATTGCAAAACTACAGTATTACACATACCTCACATCTGAGGTATGTGATCAAAACAGTTCAGTAAGCAATAAACAGAAGCTTCATTTCACGTTATTTAAGGTAGAATAAATAAGGACAGGAACGAAAATTATACAGTTATCAATTCTACAATAACAAGTCATGACTTTGAATAGGTATATGATCTCTGGCTAAGCAGACCAGTCAATATAAACTGTATTTTGACAATTTCTGCGAAAATAACTTATGCAATTTATTAAACATTCATTTTTGAGTTTAGTATGTGTATGGTATTGACTAAATAAATGAACAAAAAGTAGTGGTTGTTTCAATAATTTCTCGATGTATCAGGATGAAATAAAGAAACTTTTTTTGACTTTTCTATTTCTAATGAATTTACAAATATCAGACACGTTAATAGGTAAGTAAATACGTATTTCAATAATACATGTGTAGTAATGAAATATATATTTGAATTAATTACTTAGGTATATATTGTTACAAATTATCACGTACGTAGAATAATTAATTCTACTAATTCTTTGGCGCCAAACCTTACAGAACGAAGAGAGGCAAAATAAGAAAATACCTCCCTTACTGGACAAGAGGGATTTAAAATCGCAGATGAGGATCATAAACGTCTTTTCAGAAGTTGGCTATCCTGAACAGTTGTCATCAACTCTCCCATATTAGGCATTGTGTTCGGACTACCTCTCTACTCTGAGAATAAGAAATATAATTCTGCCTTCAACTATTCCCTACATGTTCAAATCTATTTTTTATGATTTTTTTCTATTTTATCTAAAAAACTATGTGTGACTTATTACAGGGAGAACTTCAATCTAAGCACGTTTCATGAGCTCTGAGATCCCTACTCTAACTCTATAAGTCTCTCATATTAAGTTGACTTTTGATTTCAGTTACCAACGAGTGTTTGGCACAAGAAATAATAAAAAAAAATATTCCCTCTCGCGACATAAAAGCAATTTGCGAAGGAAAATGAGACGTATTTTGGCTATTAATCCCTATCTTGCCCTATCTGAAGAATTCAACTTTCTGCCGTCAAAACATGCAGATCTACTATTTAAATAACTGTCCTCCTTCCCCGGGCTCATCAAAACGTGCACAGTTAGTTAAGCTACATTTATTTCCAGAAGCAAAACAAGAGGCCCTTTCAGCTTTTACTGAAAAAATCAAGTGAACAGGCAGAAAAACCTGATCAAGATGAGAGTCATTGACCCAGCACAGAAGTAGTATCCACCGTTCCCACTTCATTTCTCTACACGCCCCCAACTATCTCTCATAATTTCCGACATAATAAAACTTGAATAGCTCATTTAAGGAAAGTAAAGGCTCATTTAAGGATAGTAAATTGGATTCGGCGGCCTAAGATCTAATTAGTACAACGGAATTACACAGATTTTCTCGTAGTAGTTTGTGGTATGCGAGAAAGTAAAAATGTTCACTTGATCCTAAATCTATTTTTATAGTTTTGACATTCAAGAATAGTGGACAGCCAGCAATTCCCTTTAAAAAATGTACAACAGAATGCCATGGCACCCAGGTGTTTCTCACCCCGTCATTCGCAAGCAGTCCCGACGCAGGGCGTTTTCGCCAGCTGCGCACGCGTTCTGGGAAAGCGAGGGGCATTTGCTTAATGCGCGCTCCCCCGGCGGGGGAGGCCCTCCGGCGAACGAGGGCAGCGACCGAGCGGCGCAGCCACAGAGCGGCAGCTGTCGTGCTGGCGATGGAACGCGCCGCCGCCGCCCACTGCCCGCCCCCGCCGTCCAACGCGCCCGGCACCGCCTCCTGCTGCTACAGCCGCTGCTCCGCTCCCGTAAGTAGCATGCCACTCCGCTCCCGTAAGTAACATGTCACTCCGCTCCCGTAAGTAACATGTCACTCCGCTCCCGTAAGTAACATGCCACTCCGCTCCCGTAAGTAACATGCCACTCCGCTCCCGTAACATGTCACTCCGCTCCCGTAACATGCCACTCCGCTCCTCACTCGGACTTTCAAACCCTGCCCACGCATTTGTAGAGTACAAACGAAACCAGGGCTACGTACTAAAATGTGAAAATGTTGCATTTTGTGCTGAGAAGCGAGGTAAGTGTCTAGCGCAATGCGGTGTAAAATGATCTATCTGAAATTCACATTTTTATGAATTCAAATTGTCACCCCTAGACTGCACAATTAGTCAAGTCCCTCGAGTTTTTTTAAACAGATGTTTTCTTAATTATCTCGGAACTCTACTTTTGGCACTTGGCACGGTTTTCACTTACTGTCTACAAATTGGACGGTTCGTGTTCAAAGGGAATTTTCGCTTTTCCGCCAGCACTAGAGCAGTGAGACCCACAGCGCTTATCTGTGCGTTCTACGCATATCTGTGCGTTCTGCGCAAATCTATCCGTTTAACATCCATGCAACCGCTTGCCATTCAAAAATTTAAATCTTATAGGAAAAATATCGCGTTTTATTTGTGGCAACAAACGATGGCAGTCAAAGACGTGTACGTCTAGGTTATATTTTGGTTTTTAACTATTATTTTGTAGTTATAATTTTCCAAGAATATATTTGTTTCGTAAATGCATGACGAAATGGATTATAAAGTTATGTAATTGATCAAATACACATTTCTTGTTAAAATATGTGTGTGATCAAGCAGTAACACAATAGTGAGATGTTTAATCTACTTTTATAAAGTATTACTCTGAAAATTTATATATCACAAACTAATATAGTGAAAGTTGTGTTTCCTAAAATGTAAAATACATTGTGCATTGGTTTTGCATGTCTCGTTGATTTTGCATATCTCAAAATCTTCTCTTAATTCATTTCAGAACCAAGTGATGATTCTCAAATGCATAATTTCTGGAAATTTTGAATTAGGAAGATTTTACGTGTGACAAAGTAACGGTGTACAGTTTAGTACCTCCGGCAAGGTCAAATATTGATTGCAATTGTCGCAATGCAATAAAATGTAACGCATATTTATGCCTCGATAAAATAAAATAAAACTGTTTAGTAGAATTTCATTCAAGAAACAAACAAAATGTGATAGTAGCAAATCAATACACACAATTTTGTAAGTCCTATAAGCATGTGAATTTCTGAAGTTCATCTTTTGCATTACAAGTTACTAAAAACTCTTTCTTTTTTGGTACGTCGGATGATTCATAAAATTGTCCCTTCTTGTATAAAATTAAAATGCTCGAAAGGAAACTAGTTCTAATCCGCACACTTGTGTCGGTCCTAGACATTGGTCAAAATTTTAAATTAATTAGATTCTTTAACATTTTTGAAAAGTTTTTTTAATATATATCACCAAGTAATAAATAATTACCCATTTTCCAAACACCGTCGGGTCTTAAGGAGATACAGCTCTGATCTGCTATAAAATAATCAAGCGCCATTCAAAAACACAAAAGTTTATGTCCGAAATGTATTTGATCTAAATCAAAAATTAAGAATGTAAAAAATGACATCTTGTGTTCTTGTGAGAGGTACCAATAGTTTTTTTACGTATTCAGAAACACGGGAAAACAATTCAAAAATGAAAAGCAATGAAAGTTTGGATTTCATTAAAAAATTTAAATATTTGTGTGTTGACACGCAATTTTTCATACTGATATTGAAACTAGATTCTCATACTCAGTGCGTTATTACATGCGACACAGATCACGTTATGGGTCAAGGAAGAAAGAAAGAAGCTTCAGTACGTTCAAGCAGCCATTTTTGGCTGTTGCAAGTCCCTATTTTCCACAATGTGGACAGAAGCATTCATGTTGCTGTAGGTCACTAGCGATACCAAACACTGTTAAATGATAAATGAACAATTTCAAATGCATTATTTAAAAATATTTATTATCTACGCTATTACAAATTATTTTTCTATGGATCACTGTTATAACGGTGAAATGCATTTTTACTTTCTCATATCTACTTACATAGTACAGAGAAGTAATGCAACGCTGCAGAGATTTATCGATAGAAAAACTCTTATCCTGGGACACCGTCATAGGAAAAGTGACTAAATCTTGTTCTTATATGTAGCGAATTAATTCGTCTAACACATTGTCTAGTCAGAATAAACATTTTCTGGATCCTTGATTCCGAAAAATTAGATGTTGTCAAAACGTCTGTCCATCTGTTGGTGCGTCTTTGAACAACACGTACGCCTAACCTATTCGTAAGGAAATATATTGATGGAAGGTAACAGGGATTTTTAGCGCTAGGCGTAAGGAGATATCCTTAAACTCTATTGATCACGAGACTAACGCCTTTATAAGGTCGTAATGAACAACTTTCAGAAGAGTTTTAGCAATTGCAATATTGATTTATGCATTATAACAAAGGAAGCATTTCAAGCGTTGAACAGAGAAATTGCATGATATATCAAAGAGTGAAGGCTAGTGGTGAGACATTTAAAACACGGTACGAGTCAACAGAACAACAAATATACATTGTGCATGGAGTTTTAGATTTTGTGGCCCTCCGTGATGAGTATGCAGTCTGAAATTTTGAATCTGCTTTTCTTGAAACTATAGGAAATACCTTAAAACAGCGTTCGTTATGAGCGTGACATAACCTATCGTGAAGATGTGATTTGAACTCCTTTTTAGAGAATTTCTTTCCTGTCACCTCTCATTCTTGCCAGCGTTGTGGAGTTGGTAAGGAACTGCATCACATACGAGAATCGGTTTACCAGAGTTGGAAAAATTCAACCTGCTTTTAGGCGGCCATTTTGCCACTTGTAAAGTGACCGTAGAGTCTCTTACAGGCGTGCACTATTTATGACGGTATAAGATCGTACCTCAGGCCTAAGGTAAGACGTTATGGCTTCATGTTCCATCACGTAACCGTTAGTGCGTAACGCCGCTACCTTGCGCGTGGCGCTAAAACTCCCTAATATATTTTGACTTAGAACTAAGAAACAAACTTCTACACTTTAGGAAGTGTTAATCGCTGATTATGGTAACAAAAATTGAAAGCTCACTTCAAATTTAGTCAAGGTAGGTTTGTGTGAAGTTAGTCTTGCTTTTCTGTATTATGTAATGTAAATAGTATTTAAATTTGTTCATGTTCGTTTCATTTCTAAAAGTAAGAAATGAATACTCTTCCTGACAATGGAAATAAATGCAGATAAGCTCGAGAAGCAATTAGTTTGAATTAGACTTTTTCAAGTTTTTACTGAGTTTTTCGTATGGCAGAAATTACAATATTTTAATATTACGTAACTATTTTCAATCATGCGAGATAGTGTGTGCTGATGTAGCACCTCAAGTTCACTAAGTGTTTTCAACAATGCCGGATCCTAGGTAGGTCGCAACTAGTTTTTTATTATTATGGTTTCAATATCTTCTGGCGTATTGCTTTATTACTTATGATGTTTTACAATTTATTAATTTAGTCACCAACACTCGAATGTAATAACTTTTATTATTCTTAGATTTTTGAAACTGGGATCGCAAATCAAAGAAATTAGTAGTTTAAAAATATTTTAGTGTCTGATTTTAAGGTCTGAAAAACTATTGCAAAAATAACAGACGTAAAAATATTCCGCAAAGAAGAATATTTTTACATATGAAAATGAAATTTAAAAAAATAAACATACATCGCAATTTAAAAATTCAGAATTAAATAATAATTTTATTTTGTGCTTTTGCTTAGCAATGTTGACTCGGACTCCTTCTCCCGAACAAGCCAAAGAGCTCCGACCCATGAATTCCCGTTGGCCAATAAATGACCGCCTCGCCAGGGCCTCTGCGGAAGAAGAAAAAAAACGCACTTAAGGAATGCTCCGCCACATATTTGCAAGTCGTAAAACTACGCCGGACCCCCAAAAAAGCACGATTCCTGGGCCAGCCAGCGTTTCTCTGTGTTAAAGCAAAAGTATTCCCTGTTCTTCTGATCTCTTGTAGGGCCGGTTTCATCACAGAATCAAGGCAAATGTACACATTTTGGGGCGAGTTTACTAACCGAGGTCGAGAGTATGGGAGCTGAGGTACGTAAGTAATGGAGTTCAAAATATTGCAAGCATTAATTGAAGTGAATTCGGTAATTTTCGTACATTTTCTTCTTGAATTCAAGGTAGCCTCAAAACTTTTAATGCTCTAGCATGAGAAACAACTTTACGAACCATTAATTGCTGCTTTAAGAGGTGAATGCTCGAAAGAAACACGATAATGTATCACCTTCTCTTGTCGAAGCTCAAAACTGATTGAGAGATCTCAGTGACACCTGTTGCCGCTGAAGCGTCTCTGACCAGGAGGACTCAAGTTTTGACTCCAAATAGTAGCTAGATAACTAGGTCGTGTTCAGTCACTGTATGGAGGATAATTCTAGCGGCCGGGTGCTCTGATCGGTAGTTTTCCGTGGTTTCTCCGATCAACACCAGGTGAATGCCGCGGCAGTATCCTGACAAGCGGGCCACGGATCGCGCGCGATTTTTCCTTCCTCTTCCTTGTCCTTGTCCGTTTCTTATCCCCTACTTATACACACACTACCACACATGCTGGAAGACAAGACTGGAGCTTCTAGTTTGCCGCAGCTGGGGTGTACCCCTCTGACAGAGAGACCTGGAGGGTATCAGGCGGCAGACGAACAGAGGGCTGCCAAACGCGATCTT
Source organism: Gryllus bimaculatus (assembly GCA_017312745.1). Taxonomy (NCBI): domain Eukaryota; kingdom Metazoa; phylum Arthropoda; class Insecta; order Orthoptera; family Gryllidae; genus Gryllus; species Gryllus bimaculatus. Next base: position 1,402,467 of record BOPP01000255.1, on the reverse strand, counting down.
TCGCAATCTGATGCCACACTGACATTACATTTGAACAAGAATAATCCTATAACTTTTCGATTCTTAATTTTCTAAACACACAATATCATTTATAATGATACCTGTCTTATTCTCAAAAAAATCTTATTCGTTAATTACAATATTTAAATAAAGGTTGGAAAAGAAATTATACGATAATCAGATTATAAAATATTGTTTAAATCCATTTTTACCTTCCCAAACTCATTTATAATAGCTATTCTTCTTCTTCTTCTTCTTCTTCTTCTTCTTCTCTCTCTCTCTCTCTCTCTCTCTCTCTCATTTTTATAAGGTATAAGCAAAATTCGTCTGTTTTCGAATTTTAGAAGAGTCACGATTCCATCTCTTCCTTCTGCTTCGACTCTGTGAACACCTGCCTCAGTCGCTCGTCGTTGGCAGACCTACGGGCGAACACTGAATACCGGGTCGTATTCTCATACTCAGCAATTTTAGGACTAGTTCCAACTAGAAAACACGTTTTTGAATGATCTACTTCTTTCTAGAATCTGAAGCTGACTGACGAAACAGTCTGGATTAAATGCCAGCTGGAGCGTAAGAAAATGAACGTTGCCCCTTTTTTTCTACGAATTTCCTTAGACGAAAGGTGCAAGCGATGGGGATTGTCTTCCTGGTGAAGTACTGTGTGGTCCCGCAACGAACAACAATCACATCATTCTGTAATATTGCATTTTCTCCTCAATGTCTAAAGTTCTGATATGCCCCCCGCCGAGGTTGAGATTCTCTAACAATCAATAAACGAGTTGCAACATTTGGGTGTAGTAACGACCATGTATGCATTGATAACTTGTTTCGCAAACGCCAGCTCAGCCATACGTACGTTTCTTATAATTTGAACCTTTTCCCAACGAATTTATTTGTCGCTTTCTATGCGTAAAACCTGTAGCTCACAATCTCACAAGTTCACCGTAAATCTCCAGAAAAATTCTTCTTTATAATATAAACTAATTTTTTCATTAAATAAAATAAATGGCCGAATACGTACATACATCACTTTGTGAGCTTTGGGGTTTTTATAATAAGCAGACGTAATACGATTCTACTGTTGCATTCAGCTATGTGTAGACTTCCACAACGGTACGACCTGCAAACCAGCTTCATATGCACGGCCATTCACACCAGAAAAAAAAAGTAGAAAAAATGATATATGCTGCTTCCGGCAGAACGTCATTCAATCGATGTTGTTGTCTTACGACAGACGAATATATTTTTGAACCTCACAAATCATAGCATCATTTATTATACTACACAGGGAGAGATGGCTAAGGATGTCAGCTGCTTTCACTGCAGTCTCTCTGATTGGAAAGTCCCCAGGTTTGAGTCCCGACGGTGGCAGGATTGTCGACAATAGCTCGTCAGCTACGTCGAGTTCAGTCGCTGTCTAGAAGAGAATTCCAAGAACAGGCTGCCCTGATCGGTAGTTTTCCGTGGTTTATCCGATCAATACCAGGCGAATGTTGGAGCAGTACCCCATAAATGGGCCATGAACCGCGCGCGATCTTTCCTTCCTCTTTCTAACGTCACCCCTTGTCACACTTACATTAACATGCACTACACTACCAGACATGTCGGGAGACCAGCAGAAAACGTACAGCTTGTTCTGGCTGAGGCGGTGCCCCGCTGGTGGGAAATACCTGGTTAAGGGAAACCCCGGTAGTCGTCAGTTGTTCGGCTTCGGATCTCGCCATACAGCTGGGAAGACCATCGCCTCCTCCCAAGCACAAAAACCATGCACTACACGTACCAGACTAATGCCCCTACTAGTTGAAGAGCCCGAAGACACTAATAATCAATCAATCATGATACTACATTAGTCTGGCACTCCAGTCAGGAGATTCGTAGCATTCATAAGCTCTCCCGGTTTCTGAACAAAACAATCGCTTACCTGTTTTCGTTCTTATCATAAAGCTACGGGGTTCGTAGGGGATGTAGGCGAACGTAAGCGTTGAATTAAACCATGAAAGAAGAGACGTTAGTCGACATTATCGGAAAAGAATAAATTATGAAATAATTTATTGAACTTCTGAAAAGTACAAATATCATGAAAAGGAAATTAATGTTAATGCATCATCCACAAAAATATGGGCTCTTTGTCCATCTCACACCATTTAATGTATACCAGCGGTACCTGGCCGACGTCGTTCTGTCCTTCATCTCCGTTTCTCTCCGTTTCTCTCTCCGTCTCTCTCTCTCCGTCTCTCTCTCTCCGTCTCTCTCTCTCCGTCTCTCTCT
>BOPP01000255.1:1375466-1397881 GCA_017312745.1 Gryllus bimaculatus | reverse complement strand
CACGGCGCTCGACGTGGTGGCGGCGCTCTCCAACTACGCGCTCGCCGCCCTCGCCCTGCTGCTCGTCAACGCCGCGCAGCCGCCGCACATGGAGAGGGCGTTCGCGCTGCTCGAGGACGTGCACCGCGCGCTCTTCAAGGGCAACCGCCGGCCCTACGTCCTCACCCGGCTCGCCTCCCTCGCGGAGATCCTCACCTTCTTCATTGGCGTCGCTGTGTCCGTCGCCGTCATCCTTTGTAATGCCACTCCCAACGACCTGAACTCCTGGGTTCTCGAGATTATTTTACATTTTGTGGCAGTCATACCTCGATGTACTGTTGTACACTGTTGTAAATTAACGTTTCTCCTGTACTATTACCTCAAAGCAATGAACTCATCCACATGTTTTAAACAAGACACGTTGCCCATGCCTTATTCCACAGATACAAAAAAATCACAAGAGTACGATTCATCAATAAACTCTATTTGCAATAGAAGCGTTAAACATGTAACAGAGCATGAACGGCCAGCGAGCGGACCAATGACAAGTCTCCAAGAAATCCGTGAAGTCCAGTTCAAACTTAGCACCATAACCGAGAAGATTTCTTTAATGTTCTACATTTTGATTGCGGTGGAGACCATCTCGTGCGTGTTGAACTCGTCCATCGTCGTGTTCACGTACATCGACGTGCGGCAGGGGCGGGCGGCGGGGGCGGGGCCGCTGTACCTGGCGTGGTGCCTGTCGCCGCACCTGCTGCGCATCGCGGCGCTGTCGGTGGTGGGCGAGCTGGCGTCTGCGCAGGCGCGGCGCACGGCGGCGCTGGTGCAGCGGGCGCTGCTGGGCGCGGGGGCGGGGGCGGGGCGGCGCCGGAAGCAGCTGGAGGCCTTCGCCGCGCAGATCGCCGTCAGCACCACGGAGCTGCGCGTGGCCGGCGGCCTGCGCGTCGACCTGGGGCTGCTGGGCGCCACCGCCAGCGCCACGCTCTCCTACCTCATCATCATGCTGCAGTTCAGGCAGGGCCAGACAGAGGACCCTCCTGCGAATGCCACCTCCTCAACGTTTCTGCTTCAGCAGTGATGAAGTGTGAGGTTACCACGGTCCATTTGCCCCGAATACAAAAGCGTCGTCTGTCCGATGACGCAACTAGTGCCGAAAGCTTCCCCCGCCCCATTCCCCTCACTCCCCGTTTCTGAAACTCCGAGTACCTTCATTGTGTGACCAGCCAGTGAAATACACTAACGTGCGGTGCCTATTTCCGGTACAAACCATTTTAACACGCGTCATCGAGTAGACTACGCCTTTGTAGTTCCGTCAGTGATATTTTTGGCTACAATGGTCAGTGATATAATTTGGCCATAATGCCTACAAACGTCTTGTCCTGTAGAATTAAAGTTCTGTTTTGAATATCCAGCAATCGTAATGGAACTATGGCGATCATAATTAAAGTCGCATGACAAGGATGCTTCTCAAAAAGCAATGGGCGGACATCATCTAGCGAGTGTCTCCTGTGAGTGTCAAGTCATTTAGATGTATCTACAAAAACCTTTAAAATGTATTTTGCACCTCCATATAATACATGTCCAATCCCTTAATTTAGTTTTTAATTGTAAAAATGAGTTTTACATTATATTTACCCACACTAGTCTGTCAATATAAGCTTTTGTAATAATGCATTTGTACTGATAACCTTTGTAATTTAGGGTTAAACACTTATCTATCAATTCGGGTTAGGAGAGCACGAAGTATTTACCTCCAATTGCCCTTGAGTACTCCCTTATGGTACTTCCTCCAATTGCCCTTTAGTATTGAACACTCTTATGGAACAAAATTTGATAAAGGTGGCCCAAAGTTATTCGATAAAGAATTGCAAAAGAACACGCAGTTAAACAACGAGTAGTTCAATCAAGGCGTATGCTGGGACAATTTGGGTCTTGCGGCACCGTGCCCTTCAATCCAGCTGCGCCGACGAACCGGCAGATGAACAGCTTCATCGTAGAGCACAAGGTTGGCTTTGCCTCTACAAACTCTCGATACAAACGACAAAGAAAAAATGTATTACCCATTTAATGGAACAGAATTCATGAAAATCTAACCCATCACAACCTCAAACTGAATGGGCCTTGGATACAAAACGTATGTTGGTACAAAATGGCACTGTCTTTCTTGAATAAAAAAGTTTCCTGTTATCTTGAGATCGGGCTACCATTGTTTTGCCAAACCCTCTTCCTAGCTGCTACCTATCGGCTCCTAAAAGACTTTCCAAGGCCTCTCGCGATACATTTCCAGATAAAAAATTTAATAAAAAATGTGTAGACACTTTGAGAAATGAAAAACCCTATGTCTAAAGGATAACTCAATCCATATTCCTCAAGGAATTCAGACCACCTTAATAATCCATTTCCTCTTCTAACCCAATGATATTCTTTCTTAACCCTCTACCATTCCTTTATATCTCCCAAACCACATAATACATAAAGTACATTGAAATAGTAAACTCAAGAGGGAGTGGCCTTTGGGTGGAGTTTATTAAGGCTAACACTAAGTTAGCTATGTATTACGACACATTATATCAAAACACACTCGTAAAGCGCTATTACGCTGTGTAAGATAATTTTAGGTCTGTACATGAAATAACTAACATCAAAATATTTGTTTCGATTTTTCACTGCCCCGGGTTCGTTCAGATCGATGGGGAAATGTCAATTTTGATAAAATCGTCTCAGTGGTTTCGGCTCTAGCCTTGCATGCAGTCGGTCAAACAGGCGTTTTGCTGTCGGCAAATTTTCTTCGGTATCTAGTTCTCACAAAAACGTGGATTCCAAATAGACGCCGTATAAGTGCAAGTAATTTACTACACGTGGAAACAAGATTCATCAATTTTTTTGTATCAGAACTTTACAATTTAATTTCTATCCAAAAATCACGTTCACATACTTTTTTCAACACTACGTAAGTAGTATAAGTGAAAGTAAAAGTAAAATGAATGCATGTGATTATTCAGTATTGTTTATAACAAGTAGTTACAACAGTTACCTATCTATATCACTATCAAAATGAACACTTAAAAAAGGAAATGTTTTAAAGCAATTAAATAATGATAACAAGTACGAGTAATTTCAGACATTTAATTTTGCTGTCCTAAGAAAAGTATTATAAATGCAGCTGAAGAATGAAGTTTAAGATGAATGTCACAAGGAACATCAAGTATTTTTAAAATAGACGTTAATTTTTTTATTTTGGTGTTTACATTGGTTGTAAATTTCGGTGACGTTGATGGTACTAATATTATTTTTTTAGCTTTAAATTTAATTGCTACACAGTTGTCACATAGTTCTCACAGTGTTTCATAATAAACATTGAAATGTACCCAGTCTTAACGAATTACAAATAAACATACATAATAGATATAATATAGGTTATTGTATAAATGATGCACAACAATATATATATATATATATATATATATATATATATATATATTGCATAATTCCAAATGTCCATTGCTGATGATGTTTTTATTATCACATTACTGCTGAAATTACTTGTACTTAACTAAAGTGTTACAATAATTAAATGAAACACTTATTAGTCTTATATTTCATTGCAGTCTGAATCCAAATATTATTGTTTATTTTCCGCTTGATGTCTTGAAGAGATAACAGGTGAGTTTCAGGCTATGTTATTTCCACTTCCTCGCCATTTCACTTTGAGAAATTAAAATCGATCGGAGAGAGAATATCTTACGGGTCAACGTCAAGAAAACGTGCGATAGAATCCACTTGGAGGCATTCAATGATAGTGAGAGCGAGATAAAACCATGGTAGACGTGCGAGACCAAAGACTTGGTTTTGATTGGAATCCATTAGCCTCGTGCAAGCACGCAAAGAAGTAAGCTCTAACAATAATGGCAAAGTTTTTATACACGGCAAATAGTTTCTATTTCCTAAATAAAACATTACCTGCGGTGTCGCAAAGTATGTAAAAGGACTATTCGCATGTAGTGACTTTCGTATCATTTTCCCAATTTCTTAGACCTTTATCAAACGCATCCTGAACCGTCTTAAAGAGCAATGATCCTGCTCTAGGGAGAATGCAAGAAATTAACTTCCGAACTCCTACAAAGTTCTTAATTGGTGTAAAATCAAGTATCAGCACGATGATAATACATATCTCATTAGCGATAAAGTTTTTAAAAGTTGAAATTTTTTTAAAAAATATTGTGTGCTTTTTGTAAGAATACAACACCGTTTTGTCCTGGAAACGTGTTTTTTTTAATATCGTATAGAATGATTCTATCTTCAATTTGTTTTACAGGTTGCTATATTACTTGTCTGATGAACGTACGGACGAAACTATAGGTTTCCCGTGCAAATTTACATTTATCTGATTTTTTGAGACAAAATATTTTATAGTGTTATTTAGCAACAACTAGTTCGAGTAATATGGTTTTATTTATTATTTGCAATCAGGGGGGAATTTATTTGCAGAATTGTGAGTGGGTAAACAAAATAATGATATACGAATCAATTATTTATTATCAATTATCTAAAACTTTGTGATTAACATTTTTGTACTAATTGGCAAGTATTTAGGGGTCCCATCAAAAACATTTCGAAAGTAGATTTCCCCTACTCTGATTTACTCCGCATTGCACCTAGTGTTAACTCGGCAGAGTTTACACTCAGAACCCCGACACAGACGGTAAGCACTCGACTGGAACTGTAAGTACATGTACTTATTTACATAACTAGTCCATAAAAAGAGAGTGAGGTTTGAATGAATTGTGGTTGGACGAGGCGACCATGAGCCGAATGTGACATTTTGAAATGAGAACGCCAAGACACTTTCATACGAGTAGCATTGTTTTAAGTACGACTTCATGGAAACATACAAATGTACAGTGGGAAATATTCTCAATATGCGAATGCGAAACGGATATGTTGAAATAATTTCCTTATGTTAAGGAACCATAAGACAACGAGACGAATTTCATGAATTGTTTACATCCAAAAATTGAATTTAAAATGGAAATAGGAATAGACCAAATCATTATTTTTTTAACTTGACCATGTGTGTAAAAACAATGAACATGAATTCAAAATTTCTAAAAGACCCACACAAACAGACGTAGTCATCTCTTCATATTTCCATCGCCCTTTAAGAAAACAAACTTTCTGCTTTTCAGTCGTAGACACATAGACTGTTCATAGTCGCCATGTTACAAAATTAATTTCACATCATCTCCATTACAGGAACAATAACCAATAATAATGGAAACAATCCAAAATTAATATACAAACTTGTATCAAAAGTAAAGAAAATATTATTCAAAGCGATTTGTTTTAGTCTTTCTGATGGAAAGAAAAAATGCTTCATTTGTATCCCTTGCATTGATAATATGTCACATCGTTTGGACCAACAAATCCTAACATAAGATAATATTAAAACCTGTAACAAAACCATTATGAAACGATCGACAACATTTTCTCCAACAATAGGCCCTATAAAAAGTGAAGATAAAAATGAGTATATATTTTAAATTATAATGATTACAATGCAGCTTATGTAGGTCAGAGATGAAGATAATTTATTCATTGAGTGAACGAACATATTAGAGCATGGAAACAAAAACACGAACATTCAACATTTGCCTAACACCTGATTGAACATAACTACTCTTTTGATTCAAAGAAACATTTTCTAATTTTACATATTCAAAATAAAGAAATCAAAATTAAATATTTCAGAAAATTTACAGATAAAAAATACTTAAAATCTTTCGGTGATTTCGCTTAAGAAAACAAATGAAAATTTACTTCTTTTTCCCCACCCCGCAAACAAAAATATTTAGGCGCCGCAATAATTGGCAGTGGGAGAGAGGGTGGGGTAAAATCAAAGAGAGTGTCTGAAGAGATATGGAAACTAACCACAACGAGAAAGTCTGTGGCACTCTGTAGCACCAGTAGCTCTTTTCTTTAATTAGAATATTCTCTTTTAATGTAAACAGATGTTTTATCTGTAGGGGGTCCTACCTACCAATAACACACAAATTAAGAATACAAATTTGATAAACAATAATAAATATGCCAAGAGAAATTGAATCCTAAACTACTGATGCGTTTTTGAGCATTCAGAGACTTCAACGACAATTAAAGCAGTGCACGTTTTGAACGGATTTTAATTTTTACTCTAATCGAGGAAAAGTTACACATAAAAACTTGAATTCATCGTTAATACAATTTTGAAAATGTGAACGCTTTATGTAAAATGGCTACAACAATAAAAATATCCCTATAAAACTTAGGAACTCAAGTTTGTACAGATCGATAGGGGAATATCCGTTTTGGAAAACAATACGAGTAGATTGACCAGACTGTCAGATACTGATAGAGCTCTAATAGACACAGACAAAGATATAAAGGCACCAAGTACATGCAGGCGTTTTACTGTCAATAATTTTTCCAAAATCAATGACCCACATAACGTGTTTTCTCAATAAACAACATCGAAGAGGGATTAATATACTACATATAAAAACTAAGTATCGACTTTGGACATTGGAGTCCACCATAGAATATGGTATTAATGAAATAAAGTTTAATAACCAGGATATGTGGAAATTTTCATTTTCGATTGGAAATAGATCCTGGGCGGACAAAGACTGATGAATAAAAACAGTGTGTCGTATCTTTACGTAACGAGGATAAAAGTAAATAATAAAAGTAACATGAATGAAAATAAATTTAAAAAAACAAATATCGCAATCAAATTGGGACAAATAACAATTTACAGCAAAATACCAGAATGTTATTCAACTTGTGTAATTTTTAAGAAAGATTAATTACACTTTTACAGCTATTTTTGTTAACTGAATAGACAGGCGATGTAATGAGCTCTGGAGCTTGTAAGAAAAGTGAGTAAACGAACTGCATTTTTAACGGACTGAACTGGCCTACCCGTGAAATTACGAAAGGTTTACAGTGGCCGCGCCTGAGCGGCTTCGACGGGAGTCTCTTTCATTAGCAAAACCGCGCGGGGCAGAGCGCGGGCAGCAGCGGCAGCCGCCTGGTCCTCCAGCACCGCCCACCCCGCGCCACACGACGGGCGCCTCGCGACGGGACGGAGGGAGCTGGCACGAGGGGCGGCACTCAAGAGAAACGTTGCTGCAGCTGGCGAGGAAGAACTTCCGCACACAGGTATACCGGGGTCCAGTTTAATCTGACATATCCAAATAATTCGAAAACTATTCATCGTACAAAATAATGTCTTAGAAAAAAATTAATATCTCCAAGAGGTACATTTTCCTGACCTAAAATCAAACCTCATCACCGCCCCCTGGGGGTGGGAAGGGGGGCAACTTTGAAATGTTAAATTGGAACCACCATTTATTATTGCAGATTTGGATTATACAGTAAGAAAATACATGCTTAGTCTAAAACATTTTTTTAAAATTTCTGTTAGATGGTGCTCGCAAAAATACTTTCTTTGCAATTTTCGAGAAATAACACTTTGGATTGAAAATTTATAAAACGCTTGTTCAAATTTTTTTAAGAAACGTACTTAATAATAACAATTAAGCTCCATCCCCGAGGGGTGATCACTTTCAAATTTCAAACGAAAGCAGCCATTTTTTATTCAAGAAATAGATTTAATTTTCGTTTTTTTAACCATTCATGATTAGTTAGCGTTGAATATTTTTGAGCTTGCACCCCGTTGGTGAGAGGCGAGAAGACTCTGCTAAAAGAATCGCCCCAAAGGGAGCAAATATTATTACGTCCACGTCATCATTCATCGTCATCGTAAAAAATAAACAAAACATGTTTTTTTAGTGTAGAATCCTGAAATATTGAAAACATGTTTAGTTTGGTTAAACATATTATCAAATTTCATTCCTAAAACAAACCCTTCAGTAAGTATATTAAGTTTTGAAGATGATCGTAGACGATGGAAAATATTTAGGCTTGAGAACATAGTGAAAAGACAACGCCAGCTCTGACTAAATCAGTCTATCGCAGCCACTGTGTCGCTTTGCTGTGCTGGCAGGCGGTGCGATGTCGCTGTGGGCCCCGCGCGACCTGGCGTCGGCCGCCGCGCCCATGGTGCTGGCGTCGAAGGCCTTCGGGCTGGCGCCCTACCGCTACGAGGCGCGCGCGGGGGCGGGCGCGGGGGCGGGGCAGCGCCTGGCCGTGTCGCGCGCCGCGCAGGTCTACGGCTGCCTCCTCTTCGCCACGCAGCTGCTGGCGCTCGGCTTCTACTTCGCCTACACGCCCAAGGTACAGCACTCCTCCTAAAAAAAGTCCACTTGCCTATCTTCAATCTCTTTACTCAAATGCCAAATCGTATTACTTTGAAGGCTTCTACCGCACCTGCACGCCCAAGGTACAGCACTGCTCCTAAAAAAAGTCCACTTGCCTTTCTTCCATCTCTTTACTCAGATGCCAAATCTTATTACTTTGACGACTTCTAACTACACGCCTAATGTACAGCCTCCTCCTAAATGAATTACACTTTCCTTTCTTCTCTTTCAACGAATTCTAAATAATCTTGGATTTGCGATTTTCCACATTGCGATTCTTCCAGTATGCAAGTAACAAGATATTTACAATCATTTCCATACGACAAGAGTAAGTCATATTAGGTGAAAAAAACACCAGTGTCTTCATAGCATCAACAATTAGTAAAGTATTTTTATCGTTTGGGGATCAAATTCCCAAGAAAAACTATATATGGTAATTTTCCAATTTTATCGCACCTGTATATCATCACAAGTTTGTGCGCATTTCAAAGATTAGAAATGCTGTTGGCGAAAAGCAACAGCACTGCAGTTCTGGTGGCCGGAAGGCGAGGTTGAGTGGGATCGTAAGGATATCCTAATATACACTCCAAACTCACAGTGAATTCACAAATTTGCGTTTTCGTTTTCGAAGAAAGTAAATGTTTCTGTATCAATACTTAAAAATATTCGCAGAGTTTAGACTCACGTAAATACCTTTTCGATTTTGCAGAAGGGAAATTGTCTAGAAAATGTATACTAAGCGTTTATTCTGCAAAATGACAGGAAATATATAGTTCATTTAATTAAAGGATAGACAATGGTGATTTTTTAATCTGAAAAGACTCGTTTGGGTATAAAATTAACAATAAATTACGAGGTTTCGGTTTAGGATATATTTCCAAGAATTTCAAGATTCATTTACAATGTTCCTTCTTAGCAATGCTATTTGTCAAAAAAAAAATTTTCCATCCGGAACGGATCGCAAATTCGCTATATTTTTAGACGTTTGAGTGATTGCAGAGGATTTTAGGGTGTATATGCGTGTGTCAGGTGGACTGCGACCCCGAGACGAGCGCGGTGGTGTCCTTCGTAGAGGACGCCTTCATGATCATCTTCTTCCTGCTGGGCGCCATCGAGCTGCTCTTCGCCAACACCCTGCTGCCCCACAGCATGACGCAGCTGCTGGCGGACCTCGAGGAGATCCACCAGATCCTGCTCGGCCAGAACAAGAAGTCCTACGTCTACATCTACTTCACGGGCTGCATGCAAGGCGTCGCCATCGTCGCGGGTTTGCTCGTCATGATCGCGGGCGACTTGAAGTACTCTTTCTGCAACGCGTACGCGTCCATCGCCTACTTCATGATAGTCATATCGTACACGACCACGTGTCTGACCATGACGCAGTACATCAACCTCACGCTACTGCTGTACTTTTCGTTCAAGAAGATCAACCAGTTGTCGGTGTTTGCCGAGAACGACGACTCGAAGCTCTCCGTGCTGGCGTCCGACCCGGAGAAGCCCCCGGCGGTGAGCTTCGTCCCTCTGACGGCGGCGCCTCGCGGCGCGAGCCGCAAGGAGCGCCTGTGCGAGCACCTCATCCTGCGCAGCATCCGCAAGGTGCACTTCGCGCTGTGCGCCGCCACCGAGAGGATCAACGACATGTTCTCGCTGCTGGTGGCCTTCGAGACGCTGTCCTTCGTCTTCACCATCGCCACGCTCATGTTCTACGTGGTGCTGTACTTCGACGCCGAGAACAAGACGAGCGACATCTGGCTGTGGCTGCTGCGCCCGCTCACGTGGACGGCGCCCATCGTGTGGAAGGTGGTGGGCGTGTCGGTGGCCGGCGAGCTGGCGTCTGCGCAGGCGCGCGGCACGGCCGCGCTCGTGCAGCGCGCGCTGTCTGTGCGGGCAAGGCGGGCGCGGGGCGCGGGCGCGGGCGCGGGGCGCGGGGCGCGGGCGCGGGGCGGGCGCAGGGGCGGGGGCGGGGCAGCGACAGAGGGAGCTGGAGGCCTTCGCGCGGCAAGCTCGCCGCAAGCAGCTACGGAGCTGCGCGTGCCGGAGGTCTGCGCGTCGACCTAGGCCTGCTGGGCGCCGCCGCCAGCGCCACAGTCTTCTACATCATCGTCATGCTGCAGTTTTACAAGACGGAGTTCACTGGCCTACCCACCAACTGCACGGCGTGCACGTGCAAGGAAATTGTTTAAATGGGCTTTCCATCTCACTCTGTGTTCGTTCTCATGTAACCTATATCGCCTTCGAGAAAATTGTTCTTCTTTGGAAACAAAAAACTTCGAGTTATCGTCAGTAGAAGCCCTAGAAAATTATTCCATACATGTATATTACAGACTATTGCAGCGATTTTAGTAATGAGATGGTTACATTATAGGTGTCACGTTCACAAAAACCACATACAAACACGAACATTTATCAAGTAGTTAAAATTGTGTTCAGTAAGCGTCTCGTTACCAGTTTATGAATGCAAATAAAATTTTTATAGTTCTTTTAGCTTTATTTAATGAAAACCATACTTTAAGATAGAATTCATTTATATCTTCTTTACATTCTTAATCAACTCCGAATTTAAAGTAATAAGTATTGCAATACTTTAATGCGAACACTCTATGCTACATGAATTGAGAAAGTACGCCACAGATTATTTAAATTCATCACGGTAATGTAGTATAATAACAAAGTGGGCTCTATTGGTTTTAATATAGTAGTTATGTGTATGTAATAACATAAAAGCAAATAAATATGAGTATACATTATTTAATGAAAGTGTGTATTTATACTTAAGATTCTGATAATTCATAATAAAATAAATCCTACTGAACATTCATAATAAAATAATAGTTTTGAATTATGATAAATATCCCATACAAATATTAGCTGTAACAATATGAGAATATGACAGTTCAAAACTTGTCAAATGTTATAAATATTAATCGTTTTTTTCAGGCGAGACGTAATTGGTGAATTAATGTCAGCTTCAAACAATAGTCAAAGATAGCAACAAAAGTACAAAAAGGACAAATTTAGTAGTGATTTTCTTTCTATTTTACTCGTGTGCTGAGTGTCCAATAATAAGAATGGATTGATTCAATCTTCAGCCAATCCCAGATGTCTTTCAGCAAGAAAGTGTCTAATTTTCACGTCAATGTAATTCACGCTACGCGAACACGCTTTTCCTGCATTAGGCAAATAAGGTGACTCTGTGAATGTGTACATTGCATTGTTCCGTGGAAACAATCGAACATTATAAGCATAGCGAGTAGAAGAAAAACTGTTACGAACGAGTGTAACGTAGTGCGACGCTTATGTAGAGGTGGGGAAGTTGAATTGTTTGATTGGCGAAATCACGATTTATTACCATAAACTTATAAAATATTATTGAAATATAATTGTACTAAGTTGGAATATATGCATACGATATGGTATTGTATGCGAAGATTTGTCTGCTTAACCAATATCTCAAAAGAACATAAAATCTCCGTTTTAGCTATTTTTCTCTTCATTCCACTGTTCATCTACTACTTAGAATCACAAATCACCCTTTCAGCAGTCCAGAAAAACAGAATACCATCCTCATTCTTAGAAGCAAGCATTTGACATATTCTGACATCCTGAATTAATATGTCAACTAATAAAGATTGGCACCCCAACTTAATTCACAAAATCAAAAGTTTTGTATATGATGTATGATTTCACCATTTCAAAACGTACATCGCACACATCCATCTACAAATAAGAGGATAGATCAGTTTGCAGACGATTCCACCAGCAATTACAAGCGCAAACTCGCGTAAATAAATATATCTGTGTTACGGTCTGGAAAGTTCAAAGAATTTCGCCCCTAAAAAATACAAAAATCTTCTCACCCAGAAAGTTTACTACATAGTAATAAACAACGTTTGCGTAATCTAGACCTCAGCATTAGAACAAGTTAATTATCTAGATTAATACTAAACTCACCTGTAAAGATCATATTGACATTAAAATTTAGCAAGTAAAAAAAGCTAATTTAACGCAAAAATCCTCTTCATCACAAAGGGTATCCCCAGATAACATGCTAAAAATTCCCTAGAACCAAACGACATACGAGTAGTTACACTTTTCCTAACATTCAAATAAGATACTTCAAAGGTTTTTTAGCCCATCCACCCACCCTCTGCAGCCAATAAGATGTTTTTAAAAATTATTTTCGTCAAGTTAACATTTATTTAGCTGATTAAATAAATGAAAATTTAGATAATAATTTATACTATCGGGAAAAAAGGTTTTAATATTTTCTCTGAGCCAAATTCAAACGCAAATATATTTTTGAAAAAATATAAAATATTTTTCAAAAAAAAATATTTACTGTTCCTTCTGTTTCTCAAACTCTGAACAGGAATTAAAAAGAAATCTTAAAACACGTGTTGTTGTGTACTTTACATGAATACTAAAAGTTATTTTTGATTTTTTCTTAAAAATGACTTTGATTCAATTGCATAAATCATTACTTGTGTCATTCCAATAAGATATTTTAATGACATATAGATAATAATATCGCAGTGTTTTAATGACACATAGATTATTTTATCGCAAGTATGATACATAAATATATTCATTTTTACCACACATTTAGAATATTTTCCAGCGCAGTACGGTAAACTGTGGTTTTCGTAGGTCTCTGGTTTCTACCATTTTTTCATCCGAATTATGTATCAATTTTCTTAAGTCCAATCCATTTTCACATAATTGAAAAAGGTTCGTACCACTCTCGTCCGACTGTGCCTCGATTCGGCCCCTCAGTTCCTGTAATTAATCACGAACCCAAAGCACAACATACTAAATTACCACTGATCATCGGAACAAATGTTTTTGTGTTGTTTAACGAACGTGAACGCTACATAAGCCATCCTTTCGCCTAAAGAACTTCGCAGTGCCAGACCCTTAGTAAAGAATGCAATTATTCGACAAATATTGTCCTTAGAAAGTCTTGACTTACGTGGAGGACTGGGGCTTGGAGGTCGGGTTTTGCTGGTCGAACTGCATCATGATGACAATTTAGGAGGCGACGGCCTGCGCCAAGGAGTACTCGTATACAAGGTTTCTTCTTTGGAGGTTTTGTCTTTGTGGCGGGCTGGGGTTTGGGGGGTTGGTTCTGCTGGCCAAACTACATCATCACGATGTAGGAATGGAATGGCCCTACATCGTCATTCATGATGCAGTTCGACCCAGCAGAACCCAAACCCCCCAAACCCCACCCACAAGCAAGACCAAAACCTCTTCGAAACACACGCTTTGTAGTGCTCTTTTGGCGCAGGACATGCATTCCTACATCGTATGATGCAAAGGTTGCCAGCAACACCAACCCCCCAAACCCAGCCCACCACACAAGACAAAACCTCTAGGAACATACCTTGTATGCTCTTTGGCGCAAGGCCATTCCATTCCTACATCGGGATGATGGCGGTTTAGCCAGCAGAAAACTAACCCCCAAAACCCCAGCCACCACACAAGACAAAACCTCTAGGAACACAACTTGTATGCTCTTTGGCTAAGACATTCATTCCTACTTCGTGATGATTCAGTTTGGACCAGCCAGAACCAACGCCCCACACCACAGCCCACACCAAAGACAAACCTCAAGAAGAACCTTGTAACGAGTACTCCTTGGCGCAGCCGCGCCCCCTAAAATGTTCATCATGATGCAGTTCGACCAGCAAAACCAAACATCGATCTAAGGTCAAGATTTCCAAGCACTCACGCCTGGCCCGCTCCATCGCGCAGGCTGTTCATCTCCTTCATCGTCATCTGCATGCACTATAACCAGCAGGCAACTCGAACCAAGCCCAAGCCAGCAACAAGGACAAAAACTCGCTGATCTGCTCCTTGTCCAGGCCGTCCCCTATGTACTTCGTCAGCATTGATGCAGTTTGACCAGCAAAAACCTGACCTTCAAGCCGATTCCTCTTACCGCTAAGTCAAGGACTTTCTAAGAACAATGTTTGTCGAATATTGCATTCTTTACTGAGGTGGCGGCACTGCGAAGTTCTTTAGCACAGGATGGCTTATTTAGCGGTTACGTTCATTAAATAACAACAAAGAAAAAACATTTGTCTCGATGATCCAGTGGTAAATGTATACTGTGCTTTGTGTTCGTGATTAATTACGGAAAGCTGAGGAGCGAATCCGTGGCACAGTCGGACCGAGTGTGGTACGAAATCTTTTCCCATTATGTGAAAATGGGTGGACGAGAAAAGTGGATATAATGGATTGAAAAAAGTGAGTGAGAAAAACAGAACCTACGAAAACACAGTTTAACATGACTTCTCGGGAAAAAAACTTTTTAATAGTATGGTGAAAATGAATTAGATTTATGTGAGTCATACTTTTATGTACAATACGATATTAATCTGGTGTGTATTATAAAATATCTTATTGAATGACACCAACTCATGATTTAATGCAATTTGAATCAGTCATTTTTAAGAAAAAATCGAAAATGACTTTCTGGATTTATGTAAAGTTACACCAACAAATAGTGTTTTTAAGATTTTTCATTACTGTTCTACGGTTTGCCAAAACATGAAGGAACAGAAAAATAATTGTTTTTTAATTTTCTTATTAACTTTTCAAAATAGTTTTACGTTTGAATTTGCCAAGAAAAATATCAAACCTTTTTTCTGATAGTATAAATTATTTTCTAAATTTATTTTTTTAATCAGCTAAAAAATGTTAGCTTGAAATAATTTTTAAAAAAACAACATTGCTGTAGAGCGGTTGGAGTGGACGAGGCTAAGAAACCTTTGAGTCATCTCATTTGTACTGTTAGTAATAGTTTAACTACTCGTATGTAGTTTCGTTTTTGAGCTTTTGCATGAGTATCTTGTGATACCCGTTGTGTTGCCAGAGCTTAAATTAGCTTTTTTTTCTTGTTCTAAATGTAGATGGTATGCTGTTTTCTGGAATGCTTAAAGGGTTGTGTTTTGTTGATTCTAAGTAGTTGATGCAATGGAAATGATGAGCGAAATACCGGGAGTGATTCATGTTAATTTTTGAGATATTGGTTAGAGGACTAATTCTTCGCATACAATACCATATCATATGCATATATTGCCAACTAAGATACAATTATATTTCCATAATATTATTTTATAACGTTTATGTACGAAATCATAATTTTGCCGTCAATCAATTCAACTTCGTCATCACTACATAAGCGTCGGCACACAATGCTCCCGTTTCGTAACAATTTCTCTTCTACCGCTATACTTATAATGTTCGATTGTTTTCACGGAACAATGCAATGTACACATTCACAGAGTCATCTTAGTTGACTAAGGCAGGAAAGCGGGTTCGCGTGCAGTTGCAATTACATTGACGTGAAATAAGAGGACACTTTCTTCTGAAAGACATCTGGGATTCTGAAGATTGAATCAATCCATCTCGTTATTATTGGACAACTCAGCACGACGAGAAAATAGGAAAGAAAATCACTACTAAATTTGTCCTTTTTGTACTTTTGTTGTACTTTGATGTTTGAGCTGAACATTATTCACCAATTACGTCTCGCCTGAAAAAAAACGATTAATATTATAACATTTGACAAGTTCGTGAACTGTCATATTCTCATATTTTACAGCTAATATTGTTGGGATATTTATCATAATTCAAAACTATTATTTATTATGGAATGTTCAGTAGGATTTATTTATTATGAATGATCAGAATCTTTAAGTATATACACACTTTCATTAATAATGTATACTCATATTTATTTGCTTTATGTTATTACATACCCACATAACTACTTATTAAAACCAATAGAGCCCACTTTGTGATTATTACTACATTACCGTGATGAATTTAAATAATCGTGGCGACTTCTCAATTCAGGTGCATAGAGTGTTCGATGTAAAGTATTAGCAATACTTATTACTTAAATTCGGATTGATTAAAGAGAATGTAAAGAAGATATAAATGAATTCTTCTTAAATATGGTTTTCATTAAATAAAGCTAAAGAACATAGAAAATTTTTTGCATTCAGTATAAACTGGTACGAGACGCTTACTGAAACACTATTTTAACTACTTGTATAAATGTTCGTGTTTGTATGTGTTTTTGTGAACGTGACACCTATTTAATTAACCATTCATACTAAAACTCGCGCAATAGTCTGTAATATACATGTTGAATAATTTTCATAGGCTTCTACTGACACGGATAACTTCGAAGTTTTTGTTTCAAAGTAAGAACAATTTCTCGAAGGCGATATAGGTTTACATTGAGACGAACACAGAGTAGATGGAAAGCCCATTTAAACAATTCCTTCACGTGCCACCCGTGCAGTGGTGGTAGCCAGGAACTCCGTCTTGTAAACTGCAGCATGGACGATGATTGTAGAAGACTTGCTGGCTGCGGCGCCCAGCAGGCCTAAAGGTCGACGCCGGCAGAACCTCCGCACGCCGCAGCTCCGTAGCTGCTGGCGGCCCGTAGCTTGCCGCGCGAAGCCTCCCAGCTCCCCTCTGTCGCTGCCCCGCCCCGCCCCTGCGCCCCCCCGCGCCGCCCCCGCGCCCGCGCCCGCGCGCCGCGCCCCGCGCCCGCCTTGCCCCACAACAACGCGCGCGCTGCACGCAGCGCGGCCGTGGCCGCGCGCTGGCGCAGACGCCCAGCGCTCGCCGGCCACCGACACGCCCATCCACCTTCGCACACGATGGGGCCGTCCACGTGAGCGCGCAGCAGCCACAGCCAGAGATGTCCTCGTCTTGGTTCTCGGCGTCGAAGTACAGCACCAGCGGTAAACATGGACGCGTGGCGATTGGTGGAAGACCGAAGACAGCGTCTCCGAAGGCCACCAGCAGCGAGAACATGTCGTTGACCCTCTCGGGGGGCGGCGCAACAGCGCGAAGTGCACCTTGCGGATGCTGCGCCAGATTGAAGGTGCTCCCCACAGGCCTCCTTGCGGCTCGCGGCCCGAGGCGCCCCGGTCAGGAGAGGACGAAGCTCACGCCGCGGTTTCTCCGGTCGGACGCGAGCACGAGAGCTTCGAGTCGTCGTTCTCGGCAAACCCGACAACTGGTGATCTTTCTTGAACGAAAGTACCAGCAGTAGCGGGGTGGGAGGTGGTATGGGTTACGTGCCGTCTATGTCAACACGTGGTCGTGTACATCATTGACTATCATGAAGTAGGCGATGGGACCGTACGCGTTGGCAGAAAGGTAACTTCAAGTCGCCCGCATCATGACGAGCAAACCCGCGACGATGGCGAACGCCTTGGCTGCAACCCCGTGAAGTAGATGTAGGACGTAGAGACTTCTTGTTCTGGCCGAGCAGGATCTGGTGGATCTCCTGCGAGGCCAGCAGAGCTGCCGTCATGCTGTGGGGCAGCAGGGTGTTGGCGAAGCCGCAGCTCGATGGCGCCCACAAGAAAGATGATCATGAAGCGCGTCCTCTACGAAGACACCCCGCGCTGTCTCCGGCGTCGCAGTCCACCTTGACACCGCAATACACCCTAAAAGCCTCGTGCCAATCCACTCAAACGTCTTAAAAATATAGCGAATTTGCGATCCTTCCGGATGAAAATTTTTTTTTTTGACAAAATAGCATTGCAAGAAAAGAACATTGTAAATGAAACTTAAATTCTTGGAAAATATTATCCTAAACCGAAACCTCGTAATTTATTGTTAATGTTTATACCCAAACGGTCGTTTTCAGATTAAAAAATCCCCATGGTCTATCCTTTAATTAAATGAACTATTAGTGTCGCTGTCATTTTGCAGAATATAAAGCCTTATATACATTTTTTCTAGACAATTCCCTTCTGCCAAAATCGAAAATATGTTTACACGTGAGGCTAAACTCTGCGAATAGTTTGTTAAGTATTGATACAGAAACATTTACTTTCTGTTCGAAAACGAAGAACGCAAATTGTGAATTCACTGTGGTTTGGGAAGGTGTATATTAGCATATCCTTACTGATCCCACTCGAACCTCGCTTCCGCGCCACAGAAACTGCAGCTGCTGTTGCTTTTCCCAACCAGCTATTTCTAATCTTTGAAATGCGCACAAACTGTGGCTGGAAATACAGGTGCGATAGAAATGGGAAAAATTGACCATGATATAGTTTTTCTTGAGAATTGATCCCCAAACGATAAAAAAACGTTTTACTAATTGTTGATGCTATTGAAGACACTGGTTGTTTTTTCACCTTAAATGACTTACTCTTGTCGTCATGATATATTGTAAATGATCTTGTGTACTTGGCATACTTGAAGAATCGCAATGTGGAAAATCGCAAATCAAAGATTATGTTAGATCGTTGAAAGAGAAAAAGTAAAAGTGGAATCATTTAGGAGGAGCCTGTACATTAGCGGTGTAGTGAGAAGTCTGTCAAAGAATAAAATTTGGCATCTGATAAAAGAGATGGAAGAAAGGCAAGTGGACTTTTTTTAGGGAGCAGTGCTGTATGGGGCGTTCGAGGTGCGTTAGAAGGCCTTCAAGATAATACGATTTGGTCAAATTGGAGCTAAAGAGATTCAGAGAGAAAGCAAGGGCACTTTTTTTAGGAGCATTGCGTGTCCCTTGGGGTGGATGTAGCGCGAATAGAAGGCCAGGAGCGCGCAGGGCATGCGTGCGCGAAGAAGAGGCAGCCGTTAGACCTGACGGCCGGCGCGCGACTCACGGCCAGGACGCCTGCCGCCAGCCCCCGCGCCCTGCACCGCCGCTGCGCGCCTCCGACGTAGGGCGCCAGCCCGAAGGCCTTCGACGCCAGCACCATGGGCGGCAGGCGCGCCACGGCTCGCGGCTCAGCAGCATGCGCACCGACAGCTTGCACGCCGCCAGACACGAAAGCGAACAGGTTGTGCTCGGATAGCTGATTGTCAGAGCTGGCGTGTCTTTTTCACTTGTTCCTCAAGCCCTAAATATTTCTCCATCGTCTACATCACTTAAACAATATACTTTACTGAAGGGTGTTTTGAATGAAATTTATGAATACATAAGTAAACCAAACTTAAACATGTGTTTCAATATTTTCAGATTCTACACTAAAAAAACGCATGTTTTGTTTACTTTTACCAGATTGACGTGGACGTAATAAATTTGCTCCCTTTTGCGGCGCGAATTGTTTAGCAGAGTTCTCTCTCGCCTCTCACCACGGGTACAAGATTCAAAAATAATTCAACGCTAACTAATTACATGAATGGGTTAAAAAAACGAACAATTAAATCTCTATCTTGAATAAAAAGATGGCTGCTTTCGTTGAAATTGAAGTGTCACCCCCTCGAGCATGGAGCTTAAATTGTTATAATTAAGTACGTTTTCTAAAAAAAAAATTTGGAACAAGCTTTTTAAAAATTCAATTCCAAAGTGTTTCTTCTACAGAAAATAGCCAAAAAAATATATTTGCAGAAGCAACCAATCTAACAGAATTTTAACAAAAAATGTCCTTAAGACTAAGCATGTATTTCTTACTGTTAATCCAAATCTGCCATATAAAATGGATGTTCCAATTTAACATCTCCAAAAGTTGCCCCCTCTCCACCCCCAGGGGGCCGGTGAGTGAGTTTATTTTAGGTCAGCGAAAAATGCTACCCTCTTGAGATAATTAATTTTTTCTAAGACATTATTTTGTACGATGAATAGTTTCGAATTATTTTGATATTCAGTATAAACTGGACCCCGGTCATACCTGTGTGCATGAAGTTCTTCCTCGCCAGTGCAGGCAACGTTTCATCTGAGTCGCCCGTGCGTGCCAGTTCCCTCCGTCCCGTCCGAGCCGCCCGCTCGATGTGGCGCGGGCGTGCGGTCGTGCTGGGAGACCAGGCGGTGCCCGCTGCTGACCCCGCTCTGCCCCGCGCGGTTTTGCAATGAAAGAGATCTCCCGGTCGAAGCCGCTCAGCGCGCAGGGCCAACTGTAAAACCTTTCGTAATTTCACGGTAGCCGAGTATCAGCTCGACGTTAAAAATGCAGTTCGTTTTACTCAGCTTTTCTTACAAGCTCCAAGAAGCTCCATTTACACGCGCCTGCTATTCACTTAAACAAAAAAGCTGATAAAAGTTAAGTTAATCTTCTAAAAACATTACACAAGTTAGATGAAGCAGTCTCTAGTATTTTTGCACTGTGAGAGATTTATTATTGTCCCAATTGATTGCGTATGATTTGCTTTTTTTAAAATTATTTCATTCATTTACTTGTATTATTATACTGTTTGATCCTCGTTACGTAAAGATACGACACCACTGTATTATTATGTCATCAGTCTTTAGTCCGCCCAGGATCTATTTCAACGAAAATGAAAAATTTCCCATCTATCCTTGTTATTAAACTTTATTTCATTAATACCGATATTCTATGGTGGACTCCAATGTCCAAAAGTGCGATACCTTGAGTTTTGTATATGTAGTAAGTTAATCCCTCTTCGATGTTGCTTTATTTGAGAAACACCGATATGATGGTCCATTGATTTTTGGAAACAATTAATGACATAAAAGCCTGCATGTACTAGTAGCCGTGTAGTGTCTTTGTCTGTGTCTATTAAGCCTCATATCAGTATCGCCATCTGGTCAAATCTACTCGTATTGTTCTACCAAAATGATATTCCCCCTACGATCGAGCATAACTTGAGTTCTAAGTTTATAGGGGAGATGATTTTTATTGTTTGTAGGCATATTACCGCATAAACGTTCCAATTTGTCAAAATGTGTTCATTAACAGATTGAAATTTCAAGATTTTTTGTGTAACTTTCCTCATTGATAAAAAAATCCAGTTCAAAACGTGCCACTGCTTTAAATGTCGTTTGAAGATCTCTGAATGCTCGAAAAAACGATCAGGTAGTTTAGGATTCAATTTCTCTTGGCATATTTATTATTGTTTATCAATATTTAATCTTAATTTGTGTTTATATGTAGGTTAGGACCCACCACAGATAAAACATCTGTTACATTAAAGAGAGAATATTCTAATTAAAGCAAAAGAGCTACTGTGATGCCTACAGAGCTAGCCACAGACTTTCTCTTGTGGTTAGTTTCCATATCTCTTCAGACACTCTCTTGATTTACCCCACCCTCGTCTACCCACTGCCAATTATGCGGCGCCTAAATATTTTTGGTTTGCGGGTGGAAAAAAGAAGTAAATTCATTTGCTTAGCAAATCACCGAAAGATTTAAGTAGTTTTTATCTGTGAAATTTTCGTGAAATATTAATTCTTGATTTCTTATTTTGAATAATGAATAAAAATTAGAAAATGATCTATGAATCAAAAGAGTATTAGTTCAATCAGGTATTAGAGCAAAATGATTAATGTCTGTGTTATTGTGTTCCATGCTCTAATATGTATCGTTCACTCAATGAATAATTATCTTCATCTCTGACGACATAAGCTGCATGTAATCATATAATTTAAAGAAGTATATACTCATTTTTATCTTCACTTTTTGTATAGGCCTATTGTTGGAGAAAATTTGCGATCGCTTTCATAAGGTTTTTGTTACAAGTGATATTAATATTATCGTATGTTAGAGATTTAGTTGTCCAAACGATTGTGACATATATTTCATTGCAAACGGGAGACAAAAGAAGCATTTTTCTTTCCATCACGAAGAGCACTAAAACAAGATCCGCATCTGAATTGAAGAATTTTCTTTACTTTTGATACAAGTTTGATATTAATTTTGGATGTTTCCATTATTATTGGTTATGTGTTCCTGTAATGGAAGATGCATGTGAAAATTAATTTTTTAACATGCGACTGATGAACAAGTCTATGTGTTCTACGACTGAAAAGCAGAAAGTTTGTTTTTCTTAAGGGCGATGGAAATAGACAGAAGACTTACGTTAGTTTGTGTGTGTCTTTAGAAATTTTGAATTCAGTCTATTTTACACACATGGTCATTAAAAAAATAATAGATTGGTCTATTCCTATTATCGCATTTTAGAAGTTCAAATTTTTCATGTAAACATTCATGAAATTCGTCTCGTTTGTCTTATTGGGTCCTTAACATAAAGGAAAATTATCTTCAACATATCCGTTTCGCATTCGCATATTGATAATATTCCCACTGTACGATTCTGTATGTTTCCATGAAGCGATACTTAAAACAATTCGCTTACGCGCTATGAAAGTTCTTGCGCGTTCTCATTTCAAAATGTCACATTCGCGCTCATGCGTCG